>CAXKWD010000006.1:130803583-131298338 GCA_964059195.1 Ectobius pallidus
ATCAGGCAAACTGATGTAATATAGTGCCAGAATGCTTTTTTTTAATCAGTCATAATTGCAATTCTAGGATGATACGGAAAAAGCGAATAAGTCAAAATACCAGAATTTTAGGAGAGACAAATAATTATTTATTTTCACATTATATAGATCTGTCCACCCGGATATTTTTACACAGTATAAGATGCTGTGTAAAAATGTCTGGGTGGACTGATCTAAATATAGTAAAAATGCCTTGGAAATAAAATGTTTTTTGTCATTCCTGAAACTTTGGAATTTTGACTTATTCGCTTTTTCCCTATCACTCTTGAATGATATGCATAAAATAAGTTGTTTTCTTAATCGATTTCCGACTTAAAACTACAGTTCGATTCATTAAGTAAGGCTTACGGAAGAACAAAGGTATAGTTTGATAAGCCTATGTAAGGAATATGTGTGTAGTGTTATTTTTCAAAGCTACCTGTATTGCAACTTCCAAAGCCGTATATGAACAATGTAAAACAATATGTTGCAATATGAGAACTGATTTGCACTTGATAAATTCTTTCTACTATATTACCATAAAATAGGCACTAAATAGGCATTACTCCGGCACCGGTCAACCGATTTGGTCCAGTAACAATAGGCTTCTTCCCATGGACGTTAAAAATGAGTACACCAAGTTTCATGAAAATCCGATAAAGCGCATTGAGTTATCGCGCATACAGACACACGGACAGGCATTTACCGTCCCCCACACAATCTCATAAAGTACCATCACAGTATAGTATAACAGTAGCGAAGCTCCATACAGTTTTTTTCAACCGGCGCGACGGCAGCGCTCGTAGCGGTGAGCAAGATCCACACAATATGCATGCATTGTTGCTTATGTAAAATGTCAACAATATTTTATGGAAATGCTTGTGGTGCTAAAAATTGCACCAACAGCCAAAGGAATTCTCCCGATTTGTCTTTCTTCAGGTTCCCTAAAGATCCTGAGAGGTAAGCAAAAACAGTTATTTGTGAAATTAAATTGCAAATTTGTGATTATCATGCTTGCATCCATACTAGTGCATTTACTCCTATTTCTTTTAATTTTAGGAGCAGAAAATGGCTTGTAAATGCTATATACAATTAATTATTTTTATATGTATATCATAAATGAAAATCCTAACGATGCAAAGGTTTCTAAATATATAGGCCTCTTTACAAATACCCCACCTGACCCTACTAATTTTGAAAATGTTTTAACACGAGGTTATGTTAGGCCTATATAATTGAATTTAACAAAATTAAACTGTCGAGAATACAGATAACGTGTTTAATCCTTTACTTTTTAATAATTTATCGTGTTTAACAAAATTAAGAAAAAGACAAAAGTGTTTTGCTATTGCATCTGATACTGACCATAGGCCTATCGTGCTATATGCCTATAGAACTTTACTTTCCCCCCTAATTTCTGAACTAGTACTACTACATGCTTATTGAAATTATTAAGTTTTCTTATTTGTCAGAATTTTCAGTGTAAGTACAGTATATGTTAGTAGTAGGTCAATTAAATTCTTGAAGATGTAGGGATGTAGCTTATATGGTGGACGGAAACCGGTCTGATACTTTATAAGATATACAATGTCATCGATCTTGAAACTACAACTTCTTTACATTACCATAAAGTCTATGATTTGGTGAGTTCACCAGTATGCCTTTCCGGTAATAATCTCGTTCTGGTAATTTTAAAAATAAGAAGAAATACAGCCATATATTCGTATCTTTTCAATGCTGGAAATGGCTGTTTGCTAGTTCCGTCTTGCTGACCGCTTGGGGTGCTAGTGTCGCACGATCTGTCAAAAGGATGCATTTTCCTTTCATTAGAGCTTCGCTACTGTTATACTATACTGTGGTACCATTCTGGCACTTAATAAAAACAGCAATAATGACAATCAACTGGTTTATTTTATCTGGTTTAATTAAGCCTGTTAAGCATTTAATTCTTCTTGACCTGAAATACCAATATGCAATATTCAATATTTAATATTAACCATTTAGAGCTGAATTTATATTAATATAACATTATTCATCAAGTAATATCAGCAGTTTTATAAATTTTAATTCAACGTAGAAAATTTTAATAAAATGTTTTCTTTTTCTTGAATGGCAGTCCTAATGAGTGGATAAAATTCCTCATATTGTAATTTAAAGGATAACTCTATTAATTTTTTATATCCGCTTTTAAGCAGTTTTTCAGTGCCGCAGATATACGTCAGTAGCATTGAAAGGTTAACACAAAACCTTAAATATTTTTACCTTTTGCTCTGATATCTAGGTGCATAAAGACCTACTGAGCGATATTATGATTTCGGACACGATTCTTCGTCTCGCCCTATGTTTAGATTGGCGCGTGATAATTTATGTGCTGAAGCTATGATTATTAGCATGTGGCGTGAACAATGCAGGAGAAACAGTAGACGAGGCGTGACTGGCCCAAACCGAATATCATGTGCGGAAAATATCCCAGCGCTATCGTAATATAGCAGCTGCATCTATCACACGTCATACCTCGTGAAGAATGGTGGCTGCTACCAGCTATACAACTTTCCCGTCCATTCCTTGATCGATTAGGCCTATTCAATTATTCATTGATCGAATGATTGATAAAGGTAAACGCTTGGGCCTATATTTAAAGTTGCGGGGAACTTGTAGAAATCCTAACACTATAGACCAGCGTTTCTCAACCTATGGTCCGCGGACCACTGGTGGTCCGCAAAGATGGTGGCAGATGGTCCGCAAACATAATTTTAAAATATCATAAAGCAAGTGGAAAGTAAAGAAGTAAAATTTTTTAACATATTTCGTTATAATGACCTATAATTAATACACCAAATATTAAGAATTTAGGCCTTCTTTTAAAAATGGGATGTAAAATTAGGGGCCCTTAAGTTTTTTAAAACATCTTAGAGGTCCTTGGGTTCATAAAGGTTGAGAAACGCTGCTGTAGACCATGGAGATCCGTAGGGTTCCAGGAAGTTGAGGCTCCCAGATTGTGAGATTCGGTACATGAAGGTGGTAAGGTTGTTAGCCCTACGCATTGGTCACTATTTACTTCTGGCATTAAATTATATTAGAGGCTGAGTCGACCCCAGAGCGGAAGTGCCATCAAACGGATTAAGCCAATGGAAAAGTCCCACCGACTTCATTGGGAATCGAACTCACTACCTTCCGGTTTATAGCGCAGTGTCTCAACCTATACGACACGGCGTACCCCTTTAAAAACACTATAGGTCTATGAATATAAGATGTAGCCTAACACAATAGTCAATAGCTGCGGAGGCTTGCTGGTATACCAGAAGATCCTAAATGCCAAACTTAACCCTTATACAGTTAAACGTGTATAAAAAAGCTAAATAAAAATGATCCCAAAGAAAACAGTAGGTTTAAATATAGGCCTACATTACTACAATTCCTCAACCAACTCTGATTGCATTCAACTGAAAAGTATCAAAATTTAGTAGGCTATAAAGTAGGTCCATTTTATAATTTCCCCATTAAAAAAAAATATATATATATAAATTTCAGTAGACCTTAATATTACATTGACGTGGTTGTATTTGCAGTTTTTTAATTATTCGTTTACTGACTTGGAAATCTAAATGGATAGCATGATCAAATATTTGATCCGTAGTATTTGTGATGCTGTAAAAAAGAATAAGTTATAATTCATTAAGATTTTGAATTTGAATCTGATTTACTTTTAAAAAGTAGGGTCCTCTTAAAAGAACTAAAGTCGCATAAATTGTATCATGTATAGTCTATGTGAGATAGTTTGTGCAAGCACATATATTTTCTAAGCAATAATATTTAGTTCGTATTGATTTTTTTTCCATAGGATTGATTCTTAGGATCAAAAGAAAGATTGAGCCGTGCCATCTCTGTTGTTATTAGTATGCAAAAACATCGTAAAAAGAGAAAGATTTCTTCTGAATGATTCTTTATTTTAGTTACGAATTGGGAACAGTTATCACGTCACACTGAGTAGCCTACATACAAATGAAATCATTAGAGTATTTCTTTCTTAACTTTGCTATTTTTCTTTTTAGAGACCAATTTTGCCTATGACTCTGCCAATTATGACATTAGTTGATTTTCATATAATTACGATTTTGCCTTGCTATTTTGTCATCAAATGCTGAGATAATTCGCCTAGCACGCCACAGATATCTATGGATAATGAGTTTTCGTGTCAAAAATATTGTAGCTTTCCGGAAGAAAAGGACATGATCACGAAGTCGACCTCTTGCAATATTTGCAAAATCACCACCATCATTCTTATGCAGGAAGCTACGTACGAGAGCGATTGGGCGGAGAAGAGATACGACTAAATATCCCAGAGTACAGAGAAATTGTTACCAAACTTCTATCGTTACGTTGAGAGGATTTAGGTCCTAGTTAACGAACCCATTCAAAACTTGTGGGAGTCATTTACAACCATTCATTGCTTGGCCTGGGAAATTTACAACCAAATGACTATAGTTTATACAATTTTATTAGTGATATAACTTAAATACATATTTTTGTAGCTTATCCTAAATAAGTGAGATATCAGACATGAAAACTGCCCACAATATTGGAAAAAAATTATAATATCAAATCTAATACTTTGCTTTCAGTTGCAAAATGAAGTAAAATTATGAACCTTTCATGTAAGGTAAAATTACTTTTATAATACTTACTTAGAATTACAGTACTAGAAGGCTGAACTATTAATGTGCCTATACATTCAATCCAATCCACTATGTTTCAGAATAATATGTAAATCCATATGTTTAATTTAACGCGACCTTAATACTTCTTTTAGGCTGAAGACTATTGTTTTAACACTTTCGGAGCTAAATTTGTGTGTTTATATAAGCAATCATAAAAGGTGGGAAGCAGTCTTAACTCAGAACATCCCTGGATACCCAAGAAAGAGTGCGGTTGCAATTTTCAGACTACTCACAGGTCACGACTGCCTTGCTAAACACCTCAACAAAATTGGGATACTCCCCTCACCTCTATGCCCCCTATGCGACCTCCAAGAAGAAATGGACCAAGATCACCTTCCACAATGCCCAGCCATTACCAACTCGACGTCTTTAAGTGAAAAATACTGGAGAGCTAGAGAATTAATGATTTCATTGTCAGAAATTCAGCATTAGCCAACAACAACAACAACATATAAGCAATCATCAAGCAAAACCATCAGTGGGTTCTAAGTTTCAAATCAATCAGAAAATAATCAGTGGAATAGTTGGTTTGCATAAATAACAATCATAACACTAAAAAGAAAATCCTCCCATTTAACAAAAAGCATTTACTGTTCTAATCTTATATCTCTCCTTTCAAACAATGTTTTGATGTGACGTATTTAGACGTCAGTAGCAATGAAAAGGTTAAGGGTGAAATCAGGAACATTAAACCGAAAGACGAGTAGATAATGGACAATTCACTATGATTACTGCATGAACTAGCAGAATCTAATGCCATATTTTAATTATTATGAGCTGACAAATTGAAGTACAAAATACCAAATGCAACTTAGTGTCGTATGCTGTGGGGCCATTGAAAGAGACAAAGCAGAAATGAAACAACCAGAATAGAGTAAAAAGTAAAGTGTTCCCTATACAGGCCATTGAGGCCCAGAGGGTTCCAGGTGGTTGAGGCTCCCAGATTTTAGACATTAGCTGGATTATTTTTGGCCCTCAAATTGACAGCTCATAAGTCATAAACGACCGCACAGTATGTGATAATATCAATTTTCTGAAAGACCCCATGTTATATTGTTACTGTAATGTTAATGTAATGTTAGTGTGTTGCTTTTTTCTTCACATGATTTAGAAGCTACAAATAGGCACTGTTTTTTATTTATATCAAACGTAAAATGGGGTAATATGCATTATGGTAATACCGTATCTCAAAAACTAAAGCTGATAGGGCAAAACTAATGGAACATTTGGCATCAGCGACCTAAATATACCCAAGAATAGGTATAAATTCTAAGGCATCAAAATAGCCGTTGATCTGTGTTATCTTTAACGCTAGATTTGGTCTTTTATTGCGTTATCACAGGGATACTACTATATCGATTCCATACTGAGTACTACTGTATCAAGTAGAGGATGTATAATGGTAATAAGCCAAGGCCTACCATGAAAACGAATTTCGATGCATTGATCATCTAGTTCGCCTTGAATCATCTGCAACTCCTCTAGCATCCTCGCATTGGAGGTAGCAGAAGAGCATGTTCCAGGAAGAGATCAAGTGCACTATAGCTCAGGAGCCAATGGTTTTAGTTAGTTTAATATAAGGTATTTCAGCCCTTTACCTTCATGTGAAATTCTATTTTCCAATTCTTTCTACCTTCTTCTGCATCTTTTAACTCTCTGTAACTTTTCTTCTTGATGTTATTCAGTATCTCAGTTCTTCTGCCAGTTTTTTCTTCCTTTTATTTTTCTTTGAATTACATACAGCAGAAGTCCTGCTCGTCTCATGATGTGCCTTTCTCTTCTCTCATCCACTCTTCTCAAAACTTCTTCATCCGTTATCCTGCGAGTCCACACAATCTTCTCCATTTTCCTCCACTACCGTAGACTATATCAAAACTCTAAATATTCCCTTACCATTTTCTTCAGCGACAATGTTGTAGCTCCATATGTAGCATCAGTAGAATTTCATAAGTTTCTTTCTTAGCTACAAATCTAGTTTTCCGGTCAACAGGGTCCAATTTTTGTTAAAAGCAGTTTAGGCCTTTGCTATCCTTTCCCTGATTTATTATTTGTGCAGGGAGCTTCTCAATGGTTTTCGTAAAGGTACTAAAGTTTATAATGAAATAAGATAAGCTTCTAGTAATGGATTTAAGATTTTTTTTAAAAATATTCATATATAACGGACCATGCATGTGGATACAAGACTTATTTCGCAAAGAAGAACTTTTTACTTTGGAGACAATAGAAAGTTGAAATAGGTTTCTTATTCATAACTAAGTTTAGTCATATTATGCACCTGGTAGCTATGATCTGTACCGTTACAGAACAGCTGTTGAGGAATGTTCTGAATTACCGCTACAGTGTTATATCTAAAAATACAATAATTCTATTCGCATTGCGATTTTTTAGCACTAGGAGTAGCAGAACCCGCACCGGCCATTTTGAGTGGCAAATATTTTTAGCCACTTTTCTCACAGTAAATAATATTGTAATTGTATAGTTCAGAGAGTTAATGTGGTGTCTAATTTTGGTTACGACATAATCGAATCTGACAAGATTTCTAACCGTGTTTCTTGAACAGTTGGAATATATATATATATATATATATGTGTGTGTGTGTGTGTGTGTGTGTATGTTCTGTATCATATGAAAGAATCTCTATAACAGAGTAACATAGTTTTTATTTTACGAAAGAATCCCCATTTGAGAATAACAGTGTCATATGGTGAAAATTTTATGGTTAGCCTATAATTTTAGGCATTAGAAAAATGAATAAATCAACAATATTTGTTGTTTACAGGAGCAGAAAATTAAGAGAGCGTTGACCAGTCAAAAGACCTGTTTGGTCCTACCAGGCAGGGGTTTCAATATTCCCTGACTAATATTAACTTTTTGAACTTGAAATATTCTGGGAACATTAAATGTGGAAATCAATAAAAGTCACAAGCACTAAAGTGCGAGAAGATGTAAAACATGCCAAATTGGAGGAAAATCAAACAACATGTTTTGTCATTACTGCGCAAGAAACAAATTTACAAACAAACTGACAAAACACCGAATAGCCGAGATAAAACAGCACTTAGCTTAGCTCGGTCAATTATGACAATCTTCAATATGAAAAATAACACATTTGTTTCAATCAACGGTTTCTATAAAACTTCCATTAACATAAAATATTAAGTTGACCTGCCAATACATGTAAGTGCCTCTTTTTAATTCATTTTTCTCTATTCATTCCGATCGTCCGTTAGTTAAAAAATACCCAAGTCACGAAATAAGATATTTTACTTACTCTAATCGATTACTTGGGGATCTTGTTTTACATTTATTACAACTGAAGTATAAATTTGTATACGTCTTTTACCCTTTTGCTCAATGCCGCTTATTTTAAGAAGGACTGCCTAGGAGATTTGGAACGCTGCACGGTGCATTGGCTGGAAGGCAAATACTAGAACTACCTCAGCCTCAGCCAGAGACCTCGTGATGGCCACGGGTGATTGTATTAAAAAACGAAAGGAGTTCGCCGAATACTTTGGACATGATTGTACTGCTTGCAAACAGATTCAGCATTGTTCTTGTAATAGCCTACCTTCGTAATAGCCTGTGGCACCAAAAACCCATAAACACCGCCTCCCATGTAGACAATATTTCAGTACTTGAAGGAGACCAAGAACTGCCCACAGAATAACACATTAATCCTAGTGAATAACAGTGATATTACAGTTAACCTATATCGAAAATAGTGTATTATTATTATATCTACCAATACCGACGTAGCCATAAGTAAATAAATATTGTATTGAACCCTGAAATTCATTAATGAACTTCCGTTAGAAATACAAGTTTTGAGGCCTCACTAGCCCAAAAATAGGTACAGTTTTTAGAAAGTTATTCCTCTATGTCTCTGTGTGTGAATGGTATAGCTAGAGAAATAAATTAGTAAGAAAAATGTTAAATTTGAACTTCAATTTTTGAAGATTTGACATCAAGCATGTCAATTATTTTCTATTTGTTAGATCTTGTTTTCCTTAGTTTGAGATGTGGTTTCGCATTTCAAGCCGCCTCTAAATAATAATTGTCAGTAGGTAAAAGTAGCACTAGCAAATTTCTTTCAACTTGCAAAGTAATTACTTTCTGTAACGCTCAAATCTTTTATTGAAAGAATTTTCTAGTTTAAATTGTATGGAGGATGGATATATGTTATTTGTTTGTATAGGTCTAATCTATTTCTCGGACGTTATGTGGAAGCCTGTAGAAATGCCCCTGCAGAATATAAAGGGAGAAAATAGCAATATCCATACTATGAGTAAAGAGGTTATGCAAGTAGCTACTCTGCTAATATTTTTCTAAGAAGTGTCTAGTAGCTATTTATGCTTGGTTGCTCATCATTCGTGGGAGGTGTGGACTCAATTCTAACCCCATTGTTTCGAGGGGAATTGAACCCAAGGCCATGAATCACGGAGCTGCTAGAGGACAAGGCTTCTGATAGCCACGATTTTTCGATACATATGAGCTCATAACCAATTACTATGATGTCAAAACAGTGTTGATAAATAAATCCCTTCTATTCGAAGAATTATTTGTACCAATGATTTTAATGATGCTTATAAGGGACTATATGAACTAATATTTTTTATATTGAAAAACTGACACCTCATTTGCAGTTAATCATACTTATTATGCATCAATTCGCAGCTCGCCCGAGGTCATTACAAATTATCGTAAAACTATGTAGCCAGTAATTGGTGGTGCCAATTGAGTGCCTTGAGGCAGGACACATAGAGTGCACAGATTCAAACAAAACATCAGATTTCAACACCATATATTTTTCTTTCTCGCATATACGTGGTATAGAGGAAGTACAGGTTGACATTAAAAAATCCTGTCATCGAACATCAAGTTCCTTCAGATTTTTGGCATGGATTTTGGAGCTCATTTTCAAATTTACCGTGTTGAAGCACCACTGTTTTCTGGAGGCGATGTTTATGTTTCGATGGCGTTGTTTTACAATATCAGCTGTTGGGTGTAGCTTGCTCCTGCTAACAGGCATTTCTGCTTATTCCTTTACATTTTATCGTTTATTTTCTGCGGTATAACTCCATGATGGACTCAGCTAAGAAAAGATATGGTAAAAACGTAAACATCGTACGTTGTCGATCGCAGAGGAGGTGGAAATGATAATAATAAAATCTTTAAAGCGACGTGTCTGTGCGAAAATCCATCATTTTTTATAATCCGGCACTCTTCGGGACCGGAAATTGCGGGATGTTTGGATGTCAACCTGTAGCCTATAGTAATTGTAACAAAAATTTAAATCGAGATAACACCCGGAATAATGTCATGATGCTTAGAAACAAAAACGAAAGCGTTTTCGGAATTATGCTTGTCTGTCCGTCTGTGCGGATATGTCAGGCTATGGGTAAACGGTGAACTGTATTTAGGTTATATATTTTTATTGCAAACTCTCTTGTGCAGTTATTGCAGCTATAAGAATTTATTGGTATTTATAAAATATTAAGGGTAGTTTTCGTGAATTTTTTCTTCCAATTTTTATTTTTTCATAAAAAATGGCTCTAACGATTTTTTAAAAGGGCATTTTTGTTTAATTCGATAATCTTCTAATCGCACAAAAATGCCACTGAAGCGTTACCCTCCCATCTGTCTTCTCCCTGATGTAATTGCGTTAGTCAAAAATTTTCTGTTAAGTCTTTATCCTGGCTTGGATCTGGCGAAAATAGCCGGTAGTTTAAAAATAGTGTTTGTTAATTAGTTTTAATGAAAATCGTTATATATATATATACATATATATAGGCTATGTATAACCAACATCGTTGTTCTTTTTTGTTACTCTTCCAATTATTATTTTACTATTTAAAGCGAAATGATGAATAATAAACTTTTCTGTTTAGGCCTATAGTTTTACCATGTTTTACTCGGTGGACGACTATGAATATTTCTTAAAATAAAGTTTTCCTCTTTATTAAAAATTAAATTTGTAACACACCCTTTTATTCAGCAATTTTGGTTGCATGACTGAATTAAAATTTATAGCTTTCAGACAGTATTTTCATTGAAAATATGATGTACACTCATAAGCTGCTAACGGCTAATGAATAGGCCATAATGACCGTGCTTATAATTGCTACATATTCCCCCTTCCCTTCCTTCCCTAAATCTCACTACCCGTCTATCCGCGATCTAATTTTACGGTGCGTTTTCTGTGCAACTAGACCCTATGCACAGATAACTTAAAATGTCGTAGTTTCAATTCTACCTTGATAATATTAAGAAGTTGTCGTAAAGCAGTTTGCTGGCGCTAAAATGAGACCACCTGACTTCCAAAGTCGGTACCGTACTACAAATAGATTTACAAATTTGAAGTATCTGAGGCAGGGATATGTTGTGTGTTTTATTGTTTTGCGTGGGACGAACGCGCAGCCATAAAGCACGAAGTGGACACCAGACTGCATCGTGACCGGAGAAACAAATTCTCTTTCCGCCAAACCATATCGTCCTCCCGTAATTGTATGCTGCTGAATATGCTGAATTCAGATAGAAGATATAGTTCAACGGATCATACAGTTTAAAATATAGTTAATTAAATTTAATTAACATGAATTACACTGAATTTTATATTATTAAATAGGCATAGGCTATAATTCCAAACATGGTGTACGAGGCTTTGGAATATAGATCTTGTATAATCTTCTAGATGATAGAGAAAGAACCAATACAATAGTGAAACCTATGTAATTAGTGTTACGTTTATCAGTAAATTAGTCTCATAATAAACTCACAAGAGAAAGTCATGAAATGGAAACGAGATATTATTTCGACGAATCGAAACCAAAGAATTGATAGCAATATTGTTGTCATGTTAGCATGCTTAACTTCAGACTTGAGGGACGCGAATGTTAACCTGTCTGAGAACATGAAAGTCAGCAACAAATATTCCTTAGATAAAAAAAAAACTCTGGTCTTGCTTCAGATATTTAAAGAATATCTTAATCTCAGATGCAATGGTGGCATATAAGGTTGCACACCTTTCAACCCAAATGTCCTAGGATTAAAACTAGTCACATAATCGACATTCAGGGAAAATTACCTTCAGCAGAGGTTCTGCCGACCTTTCTGCAAAATGTTATTTCCTTATATGATCCCATTAGCAATCTGGCAGATGACACAGAATATCAGACGTGATAATACCTAGGTACATCACATTATGTTAGTATTGATTGTTGAAGTTGAGGAACATTTTTTACATAAACATAAATACATTGGCAACACTACGTGTTCTGCTGCATACGGAGAGCTGTGAACACCATACAATTATTTATCTATATAACTTAGGCTACCTCTCTGTCTTTCATTGTGATATTTTGAAAATTCTAGTTAGTATCTAGATTTTATCTGTAATTCATATTATCAACGACATAAGAGACTCTTTAGACACCTTTAGTTTGGCTTCGATGGTATCAAAAAGTTACGTGTATTCGTAATAGCGTTAACCATGAAAAGTAAAATTGATTTAATTAAAAAAAAACACACACAGCACCGGTAAAGTTCGCGTCTGAATCCCTAATGTATTTTGGCTTTCACAAAGTTACCACACCCGCAATATTTAATCTTGTGATGTTAAAGTGTATTTTTAATGTCAGAGGTCGGAGAGATATCCATAGTTCAGAAGAATTTCTGAAGTGACATCTGAAGGTTTTGGAAATATACAGTTATGCTCTAACAAAAAAGTGGCATCGTGTGAGAATATTTATTTAAAATATGTTATACAACCCTAATACAATTCTTAAAATTGAGTAAATAATACAGGCCTACAATAGAATTTTTTATTTAATGTTTATATTCAAAATATAAGTTAATTGTAGACCTAAAATAAGTTATAGATTTTACATTTTTTTTTTATTTTTTTTATTACAGAATAATACATAATCCAGGTAGAAAAACCAATTAAAAAATTCATTATATACATACAATTAACTTGTAGTATCATATTACACCGAAATACAAAAAAATAGAGGAAAAATAGATTTGCTTAATTTACTGTATTGGATTTATGTATGTACATTAAAAGCAAGTAAAAGGAAATTCTTAGAATAGTCTGGGTTCAAGCAGTTGCCAGGTTTCCTTCCTAAACATACTACATTAGTTATTTGAGAAATAAAAATAAAAAAGCATTGAGAAACAGAAATAAATCATAATACAATGTTTGATTTGAAATATTAACAATTTCAAAGCTCAATTTATATTAGGCCCAATATAAGCATTCACAAAGTGATATCAGCAAGATTATAAATTTAAAATCATTCTAGAAAGGTTTAAAGGATCATCTTGTTTTCAGAAACGGGAACCCCATCTTAAATCTCTACTTTTAAGCAATATTTTCAGTGAAAATGTTAAACCAGAAGACCTATATTAATTACTGCAGCTATAGTCAATTTGAATTTAGTAATGAACTTTAGCATTTCTAAATTCATTTTCGGATATGCTAAGAAGTGGTTAGTTTGTACTACATAAAGGCTAATTATAGTGAATGCCAGTGCTTACTCTAGAAGTAAAAATAACTTCATGTGTCTATTTAGTTTTATCACATTCTTCTTCAAAATGTACAGAGTAAAATATAACTTGATTATTACTTATATCATAGCACTACTCGCATGGGGCTATACAGTAGAAAATTAATTATAAAATGTAAAGGAATGACTAGAAATGCCTGTCCGCAGGAGCAAGTATCGCAGCTGATTCTGTCGTACATCCCCATAGTACATCGAAACAAAAAGAGCGCCTCTTGAAAACAGGGTCCTCCGATTTAAAATGAATTTTGAGGTTAGTTTTGGTCATTCGAAAAGGAATGTTTTCTCCCTCGTTCTGTTTATATATATTTTTCTTTATTTGGATGGTCTTTCTCATGGTATTTCTATGTGAAACGTGGCTTTTCCTATTGCGTATCTGCTTGATTCATTATTTCAGCATGTTACCCATCAGAAATCTGCCTCCTTTTCGGCTAAATTCTTGGTTTTTTTAATATGATTGTTCCTTGTTGATGTTATTTTGTAATTTGACTTCAAAGTTTATTTAGCCGAATTACCATTATTTTTACTAATAATTATTTGAAATTTTGTACATTGAACGAAACCTGTATTGAACCTATGTCTTAGGGGCTTGACAATATTCATGTCAGATGTTAATACCGCTGTTTGCAAGCGCAAAAAAGCACAGACAAATAGTAGACTAAGATATTCAAAGTACTAACTGCAATTTTCTTCGTTTTGTCTTTAACTCGCCACTTCTACTATTTTTTACATAAAATATTGCGAAAAAATGTCATTAATATACGAAACATATCTTCAGGGAATAAAAATAGAGGTCTGCCACATTTTATAAGTTAAATTATAAATTCTACTTACCGAGACTCTGAAGATAGGAGGATGAAAATATTTCTCGCTGTTAGTAGATGAGGACATAGGATACCTGTAGAACTGTGTATTTCTTGCTGGATATTAAATCTGTGGGAAAAAACGTAATTGTTAGTACATCTTATTTACAGAAAATTATTTTTCAAGCCAATAAGTGCCTATGAAAGAAGAAACGAATGAATTTTGTACGATGTTTTAAGCATCAATGGATACAGACATTATTATCAAATTTACAATTCTACCTTCGATATTACAAGGTTTTTTTGTAAATATAATCATAAATGGTTGAACTTACTAATTAGATTAGTTATAGTATTTATGTTGTTATTAATGCATCTAAATTAAAATATATTTCTACCCTTAAATTACTGCAACAACAAACTCAAGAAAGTTGAGCAATGTGTCTGAGGCAAGAAAATAAAATTTGTGCTTAACTTATTATTATTTTTGCTACAATAGCCTAACCAGTCTGATAGATTCCGGAGAAAACCGAATGGGATGCGCGAAGCAAGCTTCGTTGAGATACGGCTATGAAAATCACCTCCTCGGTAATCTGTGAGCGTAGCCTAGCTTAGCGTAGCTATCTGTATATGCCATCCTACATAAATTTCAAGGGAGACATTTCAGCATAGCATGTGTGTGGAAGCCTTAATCACTAAATTTATAATAAAAATCAGACAAGTTTTCAAGAAACGTTGAGTTGTGCATTGTCAGGACGTTTCAAAGCCTCAAAATCGGAAGATAATTTATTGGGCATCATGATCTAAGTATAACATGTACTATAGATTTTCCTTGCGCATATTACGCATATCTCTTAGTGTTAAAGGTCACCTTTTTTATCTGAAAATCATTTTTAGGTATTCTACTACATAAAGTAGACAAATCAATATAGATTATGAAAGTATGTAAACACGTATTTCATAGTATTGCCTTTGAGTTCGTTCTTCCATATGCCATGTACACAAATTATTTAAACACAAGATCAAGTAGTGCATTTATTATTTTCGTTACCTCGCTTTTAGTTAATAGCACCTGTTATAAAATTTTATGAAAGCCATTAAATTAGGAAAAAATTAACAGACAGCCAATGACTTCATTTAAATGCATTACCAAATTTCTATAAAGTAATCCAAACAAATTTATAACAAAGAATTTCAAAAATCCTGGTCAAAAAGGTGATAGTCCATCAAAATATATAACTTAGTAAACTAGACTAACGATTTAAGAAAAACCACCCTATAAAAAATAATCATTTTTTGGGAAACGCGAAAGAAAGAAAGAAATTTCTAAATCGGAATATACTATTAGATTAGTCCAGGGCCTAACACAATGACATTTCGAGAACCGAAATATCAAATTTTGATATCCAAAAGAGGTGAGCATAAGATAACATACTAGATTCTAGTATAATGTCACACAAAAGAAACATATGCTCCGCGAAAGTACCAATTAGGCTGGATATATATATATATATAAACATTGTATACGCTGTAATAGTGGGATTCAATTTACATTCTGTGGGGATTGATGTTCTTATCAGCCACAATAATTCAAACTACACGCTTTCTTAATGCAATACATAGAACTCCTTATTTCTAGAATTTTGTCTGCATTACTAGAAGATGTTAGAATTCAGTACGGAAGCGTCTGTAGGGATTGGAACAAGTGCTATCCTTCACGGTAAATCGAACTAAACTTTTCCATAGTGGAATACCTGGAAATTCTGAGTCATCTGGATATAAAAACATAATTTCCTTGCAGTAAATAAACTAAGCGACTTGACAACACAAGGTAGTGGTAGTGCTTTACTTGTCTTGTGCAAGCATTGTTACTTGTGTTACTTCATTTTCATATTTACGCTCCAATGCTTTCATAACTCTATATCTGCATCAAGAAGACAATTTTTTAAGTGTATTGTTTTACCTTTATTTTATGGTTTGCAGGTATGCTAATTAGTAATACATGACATTATACAAGTGAAGTTCATTGTCCCTCGCTGAGATACCGGTACAGAAAGCATAATAAAGTCCAGCGCTATCTGAATTGCTTGCAATGACCATCCCGTGTGTTAGAAACACATTCAGTGAACGATACTGCATGTAGATAACGCAAATTGAATAGCACAACTTGCTGGTGTTTATTGCGATATGCTTGGAATAAATGAAACCCTTCGGAATTCAATATCCATTTATGTCAAGTACTTCTGCTTCTTGTCTTTCATTACTTTCGTGTACTTATAGCTTTTAGGGAGATGCGCGTTTAATGTCTAATGTCTATCAAGTAATGCGAGGGTAAATCAAAAACCAAGTTACACTTCCAAGTTATGGCCAGTTATGAAACCACCTACACCTAGGCAACACGGTTATGACAACATACAATGTACGTTCACTTTTCCACATAGTCCCCAAGAGACTGTAAACATTTCTCGAAACCGTGAACCAACTTTTCGATTTCGGATGCGTAGAAATCACCTCCAGCGCTATGTAACCTCGTGGAGACAGCTGCTTTCACCTCCTCATCGTTTCGGAATCGTTGTCCACCAGATCCTTTTTCAGCTTACCGAACATATGATAATCGCATGGCACTAAGTCTGGACTGTATGGAGGATCTTTCCATACCTCCCACTTGAATCGTTGCAGCAGTTCGGAAGTTTGGCGGGCTTGTATGTTGTCATAGCCGTTTTGCCTTTGTGTAGGTAGTTTCATGAATGACCATAACTTGCGAGTGTAACTCACTTTTTTTATTCGCCCTCGTACATGAGAGTGGAACATTTGTTCTGGGTTGCCTTTGAATAACCTTATTTGTTTAGGAGTTATCCATGCGCATGTAATAATTGAATTTTGACATTGTCTACCTACAATTTTACACTATTGACTGAAGAATCACTAACTCCTTTGATGACAGCATTTTTGTTGTGATTTCATACATTAAGCCTATAAGTTAAGTGACAGGACAATTTGGAACACATGTAAATGTTTAACTGTGTGTTACTAGCACAACGTAGACTTTCAGAAATAAATTATATCAATAAAGCTCATTTCCCATAATGTATTCACAAACAGGTGACAGGAGGTGACAAACAGAACAAACAACAAACAAATATAAACTAATTCTAAAGGGATGAGAATTAATAGTTTACATGAATTTTTAATTTTAGATTTAAAGCTCGGTAACTACATTTGGCTAAACCTGGATGTAATTTGAGGAAACTAGAGCTATGTGAAACATTTGGGTTCTACAAGTACTTGTTTTATTTCATCTTGCGCTATGTTCATGTGGAACAGCTAAGAATTTGGCTTATTTTTATGGTAGAACAGCAAGTTCCTCTCCTGCAGAATCATGCTCAAATTTTTCGCCGCGATAAATCTGTTGCCAACGACCGAGTTTGAACCTGCGATCCTTGGGTACAGAGACCAATATACAGCCACCCGAGCCACCGTGGGCGGCATACATTGCTTTAAAGTGCTTAAATACAAGCTCGGTATTTTGCACCATGACATCGTGTACTTTAAAATGTTTCACAGAGTCATGTTACGAACTTCTCAAGTGATGAACTCACAGTATTAAAATTAATTGTCGTCTTCCGTCAACTTGGCTGTTGACAATGTGAACGTTTTAAGGAAGTGAAGAGCGAGAGTCCAGAAATTTTTCGAAACGCACACACACGCATAACATTAACGCAATATTACTGGAGGTGCTGCTAAATAATGTATGTGAGATTTCCTGCTGCTGCTTGTATCATCTACAGGAAGTTGCAAAGTTACTTTCGTAACCGTTACAGTTGTCATTCACAGCATTAGATAACTCTTATGAAAGAATGAAGATTATAGTACGTATTAACTGAATCACTTATTATTGCAGAACCATGCAATACAAGGATCGGCTCCTAATGTTCCAGTGTTAGACCCATTAGCTGATTAGGTAAACTTAATAAGTGTTAGGGAATAAATTATGATAAACAAACTCTATTATGTGCTAGCAGTGCTTTAATCAGAGGGAAAGAACTACTGCACTCACATAATTTTCAACATTTTCCAAATGGGCTATATTATCATTTTTTTGCTTAAGTAAAAGTAAAATTAAGTAAAATTATTTTCTGTGTAGGCTACTCTCTAAAAAATGCTACAAACAGAAAATTCACAAAACTGTGCGGCCGGAAAAAGTTATGGACTATTGAGCTCATGAATCAGTGACCAATCCTGATAATTTATGTAAAATTTCAACTTAACACCGCTGCTTATTGCCTTATTTTTATCGTTTATTTTTATCCCCCCTATTTTCAAATGTTTTTGTATGTAAATGCGTGCTTATATTCAACTGCCTTTATAGCTTCTCCGACCTATAATATTCCCTTATAATAATTAGTAGCAGAAAAAATAAAACAGCTGATTTCCATAACGAAAAGTGTTAATAACCGCTCGCAGCGTTACCATCGCTATAATTTAATGTTTCGCCATCGGCTATGAATATATTATAATATACCGATGGTTTCGCTTACAATGACACAGAAAGCGATGGAAGCGGATGTGTTTTATTAATTTTTTAGGTCTTAATTATTCATCATATGACCCTTTACTTTGCAAGTGTTATACAATTTACAATAGGCTAAATTTAACGCGAGGACCGGATTCTTTCATGATAAATGAAATGAAGTGTATAATTTATATTTATAAATATGTAGGTATTCGTTTTGCTTTCCCATAGCTTAGTTCTCCGTTTTGGGTATTTTATTGTTAGCCCTACATCTTCTGCCCGTATTTGTGGGTTACATTGTGTATCGAAATTCGAAGTCGAGATTTTAACATAAACAGGGCCTTCATGTGTCTGTGAACAGCCTAATGCGACAACGAAAAGTAGGCCTATATAAAAAGGAGATTTTATATTAGGGTTAGACATCTTCTGTGGATGTGTCAGAAAAGCTGGCAACGACTTTCTCTTCTTTTAATACCACTTTACATTTTGAAAAAGGTTATTTTTCGCGATTTTATTGAAAACGGTTCCAAAGATTTTGTTTTAATTTTGTAAACATGATGCTTATATTAAGAGCTAAAACTTTAATGGAAATAGGCCTAAATCTTTGTAACAATTTTCTGAAGGGTCGTTATAAGCCTCCTACAGTTTGTAATAACTCACCGTGTCTGGTGAACAATGAAGCTTTGCATTAGGTTGAAACAACTGAATTCGTGCTCTTTGCAATAAGGCATCTTATTCTATATAAGGATGTAAGGGAGAAAAGTATATTGCCCATGCTTAGAATAAAAAAGTTACGTTAGTGCATTAATAAGACATTATTTGGGTTGTGTATCCTTCAGGGATGCGATGCGGTATCTTAACGACATTCACTTAATTTTACTACCATAATACGTCGTGTGCCTAATTAAGGAAAGTCTAATGCAACTAGTTAGTGATGTTCTTAATTAAATATTACTATTTCATAAAATTCTTTTAATAAGCTTCATTATCACGATTCCTAATGTTCATCATTAGTACAACTAATTCTCTGGCCAGTGTTACAATCATTCTCAACACCATCACCCCTTAACCAACATTACTGTGAACTTGTAAGTGCACTGGTATTTGAAATGACTATAACTATCGTGAGGCAGCCGTCACTCCTGGAATGCGGACAGCACATTCTCTTATTGCTTCGATTCCATCAATAAATTCTATTCATGAATGAACCGTAGACTTAATTTGCATTTGGATGGAAGGAATTAATGTCATTAATTTGATAACTGACTTTCCTCAGTTCAGGACGTTACTATAAATTACTATCATCACCATCAACAATATAGTAGGCCTAATAATTTTCTACTTAGAAGTTATCATCAAAGTCATTGTCATTGTTATGATCAATGTCATTAACGTAGTCATCATCATCATCATCATAGTATTCATTATTGTTATTGTTACCATAATCATGTCATTCGATTCCGTTTAGTGATAGGCTATTACCATGTTCATTATTAATTATTAATGTAAGATTTACACGTAGGCCTAGTATTCCATACAAATCTTAGTTGTACGAAATATGATAGGCATTCCCATTTTTAGTGAAGGCATGGCTTTTCTTAATCTTTATGTTACTAATTTTTAAAACTAATATGCAAGAATTCCGGTGTATTTTCTGTACAATGAACCTTTCGTGTAATAGGCCCATTTCATCCGAAAAAATTACAGTTTTACTATCAATAATAATTATCAATCATGTTATTGTCATTTTCCTGAAACGGTAGAAGTGGAATTAATGGGCTGTAGCTCACCAAAATAAACGATTGTGTTCAAAATTGACGGACAGACGGATTGACGGACAGACGGACAGACATTTTTCCGTCCCCACACACAATATCATAAAGTACCATACTGGCACTTAATAAATACACTATATCACCATCATCAAATAATGACGTTGAAGAATGTACGACGTGTATTGTGCAACACTTAAACGAAGAAATGGAAATTATAATTTTCCAAAGCGACTGCATTTGAAGTATATCTCAAGCTCAAAAACTGTTTGGCAACTTGTTTCCAAGGAAAACTATCCTTTTTTGTTTCGTATTGCTCTTCAAATCATGGTGTTTGCTCAACTCTACTTGTATTCCTAATTTTCGAACACGAAGTTGATATTATTTATATAAAAAATAAATAAAAAATAAAAAAAAAAATAAAAAAAAACTCAGGAACAGATTTAATCTTTTCACTGCTACTAACGTATAAATTCATTGCTTCAAAAGTTATATAAAGGCAAATAATTTAAGATTAATAATAATAAAACTTGATGCAAAAAAATATTTTTACACGTGTTAGGATTTAATTCCGGGAAACCTGTCCTTTTTACTGAAATTTTCCTCATCGCATTCAAACTAAGAGTCCACTGATTAGTTCACGCCATGATTGCTTATATTATTAGATACATTTAGCTCTGAAAGGAACTGATTTTACCAAATTATAATGAGTGTCATATTTGGAGCATGTCATATTTCTAATGGAATGATTAAGATTTCTCCATTTGTCTGTACAGGCAAAAGAACAAAGCGTTGCCGAAAGATGTATAATAAATTCTAATAAACAATTTTCTTCAGTATATTGAAATATTAATCTCTATGTGTTATATGTAATTTTTTTTTAGTCTTTGACTTCGATACCTCGCCACGTATAAAAGAATGAATTAACGAATACTTACTACCTACAATTGGGTTTCCACCCGGTGGCAGTTACATAGCCAAAGCTTGAGAGTATTATAAAAGAAAATTCCTCTGACACTATGATTCGAACCCAGGACCTTCGACTATCCGTTCCGCTGCTCTACCAACTGAGCTGAGCTAGAGTTCGCTTCACAGCCCGAGATGGAACCTCTCTCCTATGACTGATTGCCCTTAATGGTCTACCTCACTGGCAGACAAGTTATGTCATATGCAGTATTGGGAGGCACACTAATTAGTGAATTTTGTGACCATGCTTACACTGTTATTGTACAGTAACATGCAAGATGGATACATGCATTCATGAACCACAGAGGAATTTTTCTCCTATAATATTCTCATGTAATGTCCAACAGAGACGATCTGTTCTTCATAAATGTATATAGCCAAATCTTATTAACCATAAGTTACATCAAACTTACTAGTAGGCTACTTAAATCTAATATTAAGCTACTTTAATACTACTAAAATCTAAATATTTACATACTACTTATATAACATGCTTACAACCTAACCGTCTTTCATTGTCACTATACGTTATTTCCGTATCATTGCCTCTGTTAACTGCCATTTAAATGCTATTGTGGAGCGATTTTAATCTATTTTTAAACGTCTTAATCGCAAACCCTTGTTGGGTTTATGAAGTGCGTAGTATTTCTATGTGTCAGGGAGTTTGGCGATCCAGGGAATATATAAATTATCGTCCATTTTGATAGCTGCTAACTTGTAATGTGTAATTAAAATTCCATTTAAAACTCTACAATGTACACATGTAAAGTGGCAGGGCTGGTGACTGGTGACTCAGCCGCTTTCCTCAGACACCAGCCTGGTGTTGTAACAAATTTCAACTTCTTGCAGTTGCAGCTATAACGGTTTAATCCATCAACAGTTTACTGTGATGTGTTTGGTGTGGTCTTATCGGTCTTCCAATGCCGGTGTAGAAGGGTCATTCAGCACCATGAATAGGGTGATGTCAAAATTAAGAAATATGTTGGTTCAGGATACGCTTGAAGCTTGTGTGAAGGTGTCAACTGAAGGGGATGATGAATCCACAGTAGCTTCATTGATGATGTCTTCCACAGATATGCTATAAAAAGACCTCCTCTCATTAGTTTGCGGTAAATATAAGTTATTGCGTGCTATAATATTTTATTGATTCTCATAATTTACCAAAATTTTAAGCCCCTCCGTGAATATCCCCCCCTCCCGAAGAAAAGCGGATGTATTCAACACTGAAGGAGATAACCCCAAAAAAGGTGTCAAACGGAAGGCAAAACGATATAATGAGAAAATGTACAATACAATTCCCATATTGCCATGTACGGAATTTGAATCCCGATAAATGGTTGGAGGTCCAGCACGAAACATTCTCACTGAGTAACCAAGGCGGCATCGCTCTTTGAACTTTGGAAAGTTGCGGCGGCAGTGGTTACATGTTTCAAGAAGCAAGGATTCGTGGAGTATTGTTATAGTTGGCGGAATCATCAGTCATGTCTTTTGTTTCAGGCAGCCTCCTTTAATTACTTGAGGTAGAAACAATGAGGAAGGTCCTAGGCATATCTCCACTCGGCTATGACGCTACTATGCGCCTCTTCACACCAGCTGTATTGTTCTGGTTTGACCAAGTGAACTCTGTACAGTAGTCTACATACACGACCTTTCAAAACAGTGTGTACAGAAAATATAATTACCCACAGCTTACACGACTCATACAACTATACTAAAAAATGAGCATGGTTATCAGTAGAGATGAGATTATCCCGATAAAATGTAATTAGTTATTAGGTAATATAACTACAAGGTTGCAAGTGAATTTATCTTCAGAGAATCCGGACCACAAGTATTTTTTTTGTGACTATTTAGCGAATACTTATAGTATTAAACATGTAATCAGTAATGAGAATATTATGAGAATATTATAGGAGAAAAATTCCTCCGGCACTGGGACTTGAACCCAACAGAGACAATAATCTGTGGTTCATGATTGCTCATATATCTATGTAATGAGTAATTAAAACCTCAAAAATTTATAAAACATTGTTATTTTTGTTAATGTATGCTAGATTGCCGATAGCGATGGTCGCGCTGCGAGCGATTGTTGCCAACACTTTTCGATAAATCAGCTGTTTTATTTTTAAAGTTAAACTCTTTGTTACTCCGAACAACATTTAGTGTTATTAATATTGTATTTATTACTATACGAGATTTTTAATGCTTCCCAAAACATTATTTTCACATACCAGTACCTTCTTGGTCATATGAAGCTTATATATACAGCTGTGATTGTAAATTAATATACTTTTAAACAAAATGGTGGGCCTATGAGATTATTATAACAGAAAATATATTAGGCCCACTCAACAATTTATTCTGGAATTTAAGCTTCTTTATCTTATTTTTCTTCTACCTCTTCTTCCTCGTCTTATGGTAGATGTCAATGTTTATTCTGGTTTTTGTATCCCTTAGGTTTATAACACAAATTAATATTTTAACACTGGCAGGTGTATAAGATAAACAGAAAAGTGACATAAAAAATTACATTAAAGGGAACAAATTGCACTCCAGCATATAGTCATATATGTAGTGCCAAAATCTATCGAAGTGTTTTTCAAACAAATGCCTAGAAAAAAACACTACTGCGCATTGTCTTCATTTTCCTTAAATTTAGTCGGGAAAAAAATAGGAAGATTCCTGCATAATTTCGTATTCTCTGGAATTATACCTAGGTAAAAAATTGGAAGACCTTCTGAAATTTCTTATTTTGAAAGAAAACATTGTAATTAATCCTTTAAGGGCTGAATTTTACACTCTATACAACCAATCAGAAAGTGAAATCACCAGAGGGTTAAAAGTTTTAAATCAACAAGGAAAATGTTCGTCAGGGTAAAAATAGCTTATTTCAACTAATGACAATCGTAACACGCTGATTCTATTCCTCAAATTTACAAAACGCATTACTCTTTTAATCTTAATTTTCTACTTCTAAATATTTTATGATGTGACGCATTTAAACGTCAATAGCAGTGAAAAGGTTAAACTTTACAATAATTCACCCGGTAAAGCGGCAATGGTATAAAGGCTAATCACTGCAAGAATCAATGTTTCCTTGCTGTTCGTGTAGGCTAGTGTTTGGCGAAGTAACTCAGTGGTAATGTATTTCATGTTCAAATCCCGAGAGGAATACTTCGCAATATATATATATATATATATGTTACCGGCAATGTGTGAAATCCGGCATTCTATAGAATGCCTAGGTAATGTATAGAATGCCTAAAATGGAACGGCAAAGTATGAAATGATTGATATTTTATACATTGCCTAGGCATTGTATACTTTGCCGGATTGTCTGCCGGCAAAGTATATAATACGCTTAATCCCGCCAACGGGACAGGATATTGAAAGTACTTTCACTCAAGTACAAGAACGTTACCCGTCATGATATTGAGATGTACATTCATCTTTGTGAGCCTTGCCAGAAGAAGCAAAAAGGTGTTAAAAAAGGAGTTGTGGTCAAGCCAATGGTTTTTTCGCAATTCAATTCCCGTTGTCAGGTCGATCTCATCGATTTTCAGTCCCATCCTGATAAGGAGTACAAGTATATAATGGTCTACCAAGATCATCTCATTAAGTTTGTAGTTCTCAGGGCTCTGAAATCAAAGAGAGCGGAAGAAGTAGACTACAACCTCATCGACATATTTACGTTGCTTTGTGCTCCAACGATTCTACAGTCCGATAACGGCAGGGAATTTGCAAATAATGTGGTAAGCGGCCCACCCTGAAGATCGTCCATGGTAAGCCGCGCCACTCACAAAGCAAGGGAGCGTCGAAAGAGCAAATCAGGACATTGAAAATATGCTGTGTGCTTCGATGCAAGATGAAAAAACTAGCTGCTGGAGTTGGCAGTTTTTATGAACGTGACGGAAGATGGCTTTTACCGACTTGGAACTGCAGAATGAATCTTGAAGCAACTCTACGCAAGATCAGAATTCACCGTATGGCCGAAGAACTTAATGAGTATTGAAGACGTTCATGACCACGAAATACCTCTCCGATCTGCAGCTACTTCTCAGTCCACAGGAAGCGACCAAGGATTCGTCAGGTGTATGTGCAAGAGGAAATGCCTAAATATGATGTGCCTTTGTGTGAAAAAGAAAATTAATGGCAGTTCTGATTTGTGTTTTACCGGTAACAATATTCTGTTGGCATTCTTCGTGAAATGTACAAGATCAAAATGCCAAAATGTAAATTGTTTTGTGTGAAGAAGAAAAGTGAGTACTTAATGTAACAAGTACTTCAATCTCAGTTCTGCTTTCGCAGTTGTCCGGTAAGAATATCCTGTGTTTTATTTCGTCGTAGTTTTCTTCTTTCAGTTTCAAATGCGTATTAATTAATAAAGGCTTCTCATCTTGTGCCCATTTAACACTTGGCGTAAATGGTACTGGTCATTCTATATAATGCCTAGGAATTGTATAGAATGCCTAGGCAAAGTATATAACATTTTCACAAAAAACTTATATTTCATACTTTGCCTAAAACCATCAGGCATTCTATACATTACCTAGGCATTCTATAGAATGCCGGGATTTCACACTTTGCCGGTAACATATATATATATTAGGAGACGGTTAGCCATTATGGTCTTCGGAAGAGGTATTTTGCACGACCTTGATGTTCCTAACAGAGGCAGGCTATCTTGCATGCAAGGACCAGAGGCGTAATTAATTTGGTGTTGCTAAGGAGCGATGATATTAATTAATCGTCTGCCCGAAATTTTGGGAACTGCTGAGCGTGTTGGTAGGCAATGCACGCACACACGCAAAACACGCACTACATCAATCAACAAGTATTACGATACGCTCCACAAGCTTCACCAAGAGTACTGACATGCTAAGGAACGTTTCTATGACAATTTTCTCTCAGCAGGTCCCATAATACGTTCAGGAGTGATAGCCATATTAACTATATTACAATAAGAAGATAAGTTTCAATATCTACTTAGTATAAAAGTAAGTAGAAAGACTTTCTTCCTTTTCCTTCGTTTTACCTACTCCGTTGTAGGGATGCTTACGCGGCCCACGCCGTCCGAGCCTGAGAGGATATAGAGGAACTATCTAGACACGCATTAAAGTACAGACCTTAAGGACGAAGATCGATTGGATGACCAATCAAAAGATGGACTGAACAGATATGAGACCGGAACAGGCAAAAGGCTAATCCTTGAAAGAAGAAGAAGATCTTTGGATCACATATACACTTTCTTTACCAGATAAGGACATGGAGGGCCTAACCGGTAGAGTGAACCGCTCAATGCCAGGGCCACCTCCGAAGCAACATGAATATATAGGATGACACACACCAGTCGGTCAAACATTCACTCTGAACAACGAGTGGATGGGATGAAGATGATAATGACGGCCAGATATATGGGCCAGAAGATACCTGTCATTCGTCTTGCAGGTGAGGAAAGACCCAGGAAAACTGCCACCTAGGTAGCTTCTCCCGACCAGGAATCGAACCCAGCGAACGTATCCCCTGTGCCATAGCAGTGGACGGTTATAAATACTGAATATTATAGTCCATCTCGATTTTCTTCTGTTGGCTTTTACGCTTCGTCAATAAATTAATAGCATGGGTCATTTTTGTTGGACAATAATAAGACCGCAAACGAACGAAAGAAATTACGAATGATATTTAATAAGGTTACTACTTGTTTAGAAGGTAAATGAATATAGCATCAGGAAAACACGGTTTTTAACACTACTGCAATATTCAGATTTGTATTGTAGCGATAATCCGCTCTGAAGGGTGATAATTCCACAACAGTAATGTTTATAGAAACCGTTAAGTTGAATAAAAGGAATACACAGTACACTATTTAATATTGTATTTATTTTTTACTTATTTATTTATTTATTTATTTGTTTTTGCTGTATGGGCATCAATACTAAATCCAGAGCGTTTTATTCTATTAGTCCTATCCCCGAGAGTTCAGCTGCCCGGCAGATAACTTAGCAACACTGCGTAAGTTGGTGCCCGTGTAATTATTAGGGTGAAGGAATGAGTTTAATCTCACAAGGTTGTTTGCCACTTCCACAAAATGTACTAAATTTGTTTTAGCAGCTCGTGTAGTTTTTTAAAACTAGTTTTCTCAAGAGAAATCTTAATTTTTCAGTAGGCTATATTCTGTAAAAATTTAAAATTAAATCAATTTAGAGATAGCCCAAAGATCCTAGTATTTTTGTTGTAAGTGTGGGCATTACAATACCTACATGTAAGATTTATCTAAAAATTTAAATAATTAATTAAGAACGCTAGCGTGTAAACGCTGTTAGACAGCTTAAAATTCATGTGACATTCAATCATTCCTAAATGGTTCTTCAAAAGGCTATTTAAACATTTTTAATGGAATTTAATAATGTAGACATAATTCAGATTAAACATGTTAAATTTTATTTCTTTTCGTACAGGTCTGTATGATTCTGAAGAATCAAATATTAAAGTTGTATACTTTTACGCTTGCCGAAGGTGCAGCTTGCCTCTTAAGCAGAAGATTCCAGCTGGACTCCTCGACAACACACATTTAAGAATGTATATATATTACCCCAAATGTTTTTCGTAAAGGAGTATTCAGGGTTGCTTACTATGAAAAAAGTATTCTTGTGTGTCTCACATCATAGTTTTACCTAACACAACAGTTCAAAGTATACGTATCCCTATAGTTTTTCGTTACCAATTTGCAACCTATCAATAATGTGAAGTGCGTGACCTGCCAAGTGGATATTGGAAATGCAACAGCTGAGAAATAGCGGAAGTAGACATACAACATATGAGCAAGTAGATTATCTGTTGCGAGTTGCCATCGTAAAATTTATAACCATATAATGAAGAACAACATTCCACCGGTCATTACAAAGGAAAGTGCTAAATCAATCCATTCCACCCATAATTAGGTTTTAGCCTCAATGGACTGAAGAAAAGGGGTCTCTTTACTGTAGTCTTACATCTATATACAGTTCACTGAAGCGTTAAGCTTATCAAGTTAAGAATTATTACGAGGATGAATTAAATTTTGGTCTACACCAAACCGGTTTTATATTTTTGCTACCATGTCTCTCTAAATATAGAATCTATCTGATTGTTTTCAAAAAGTGGCTTCTAGATTTATGCAATGTATTGCTTTATTTTATCGTGTGTAATTTATTTAAATCACGGAGAATGAAATGGGCTGGACATGTTGCGGGCATGGGGAGGAAAGACACATCAAAAAAATATTGACTGGGAAGCCGGAAAGGAAAAGACTAATTGGAAGATCTAGATGCAGGTGGGAGGACAATATTAGAATAGATTTAAGGGAACTAGGAGTTTGCGAGGGGTGGGTGGATGGAGTTAGCAATCAATAGGGCTGAATGGCGGGTAAATGGAAGCGCGGCAATGAACTTCCGGGCTCCATAAAATAGACAATATTCCTTTAGCTTGCTTAGGAATTGCATAATGCCATTGAGTAATTAAGAAAGTATCCTAATTAAGTAATTAATTAATTTAGGACTAGATAAAGTCTATGAGTTGGAAATATCATTAAATAATAAATTGGATGAAGTTTTTCGTCTAAGTCTCGTAGAGTAGTAGAGTTAGTAGTAGTAGGTACAGTCATTCTATTTTCAAAAACTTTCTGAAGTACCGGTACGTCATGCTTTTCAAATCCTTACATCCAATCTTCCCGAACGTACCTACCAGACAAAAAACAACCCTAAATCCAACATTCATACTCAGGCAATTCCTTTCAAACCACGGAAAATTCCTCCAGTATCTGCATAGGATTGGGAAAACACCATCACCGAAGTGCCCATGTTCTGAAGACAACCAAACAGCCATACATCTTCTACTCCACTGCAAACTACAGGATAAACATAGACCCCCTTATATGAAAGATTCCAACATAGTTATGCAAAAAGTGATCTCATCTCCACGAACAATCAAGTATATATATGAAATCTACAAGACACTACCTTAAAAATTTAAAATGATTAGTTTGTGTAATTCCCTAGAACACTAACTCTGACAACATTGTAATATTTTGTAAATACTATGTATTCTTTTGGACTAAATACCCTGCGATATACCCTCAGGGTAAAACGCAGGTTGTAAATATGAAGCTAAATAAATAAAAAATTAAAAAAATCCAACTGCTATTCTAAGTTCGTTGATAAATTATTGATTGATCATTGAATTCTTTAGTGATTGGAACTGAACATTATTAGTCGACCTTAGGAACATGCCTATCCTATATTTCCGTACTACTTTGCCTAAAAGTGCCTATATTATAGATTTTGGTATACTTCAGTATAGCAAATATACTTTGGTATATTTAATTTCTTTATAAATAATTAATTCATGTCAACCTATAGTAAATTTCAACCATGCTGGGGACGTGCACCACCATGTAGTAGAAAACTATAGAAAATAAATTTTCAATTTGCTTGCGCGGTTGCCGTAGATTCAATGCGTACGTGACGAAGTTGGTTGCATTGGTTGTTATTGTAACGTAATTTCTATGTATTAATTAAAAAAGTTAATTTGAATATAGTGTTCGGTATCACAATATATATATATATATACAGTGAGTCCCACGCAAGAGTTGGCCAATGACGCGGGTTTCTGTGTCGCGGCGGACACAGTCCCGGGCGATCGGGTGAAATATCTACGCTAATAAAGCCGCGATCGGTGTAATGATTCAGGTTTTCAGAAATACAGTTAAAATTACAATGAAAATAACCACGTACCTCATCACAAGAGATGTTGGAAATGTTTTCCTCTTGCATACGCACAACACTGGCACCTTTTTAGGGAATTTTCTTTCACGCGCTTAAGTTCAGCTTCCGAGATAGAGTTAATTTCTCTTCTAATGTTCTAATGTGTGAGGAATTGACCTATACACTTTATTTTTCAAGTTCCCCCATAAATGACAGTCACAAAGGCTATTGTTAGAAGAACTTAAAGACAGTATCACAAGAGAAACTATCTCGGAAGCTGAACTTACGCACGTGAAAGAAAATTCCCTAAAAGGTGCCAGTGTTGTGCGTATGCAAGAGGAAAACTTTTCCAACATCTCTTGTGATGAGATACGTGGTTATTTTCATTGTAATTTTAACGGTAAATGTGAGAACCTGAATCATTACACCGATCGCGGCTTTATTAGCGTAGATATTTCACCCGATCGCTCGGGAGTTGGAGCTGTGCCCGCCGCGACACAGAAACCCGCGTCATTGGCCAACTCTTGCGTGGGACTCACTGTATATATATATATAAGTTAAATAAATACCTGCATATAAATTAATGGGGTCTTCTAGAAAACATTTCCAACTTCAGCACTCTCTGCTAATCTAAAGAGAAGTAATTTAAACCTGGAGACAACATAATTTCTAGAGCATGTAACAGAGGTTGTGAAACTTCCAGTTACCACTACTTAGATTTGTTCAAATAGTACGGGAAGGCAATCATCCATGCTATCTGATAGGAGGTAAGGCTGCGTGCGACCCGGGGTATTACTTAAGAGGTGAACCGGTACATGTTACCGCACGTCCACTGCCGGGGAGTGAACGACTTGTTAATGGTCATACATGCAGCCCTCTATCGCTGTATGCAATCACCAGTTTATTGCGCGTTACCCCTTCTCCCTCTCCCCCTACCCGCAAATCCCCACCGCCATGTACGTTTGCTAATCACTGACTTCCATATTCTTCAAGAGCTATTAAATCTTCATTCGATTAATGCACCGTGTTTTGATGGAAAAAGTAACGCCCATTCTAATACAGGAAAGCTAAGATAATCTATCATGACGCAAAAATGTCATCTTTATTTGATTATATGTGCATCAAATAGCCCCTTTATCTATGACTTGCAGTCTAGTCACGTCTATGATAACCAATTAACAGATTCAAGTGGGTACTTAACCCTTAAAAGGTTAGATTGTATTGAATGTAGCCAATCAGATGCTTATGATCTTCTTATGTCATGTCGTAAATTACAGTAGGGTTTCTTGTTTACCAGTAGTCTAATGAGGACTATTAAATCTAATAAGAACTAAAACACTATTATTATTGTTATTATTATTGTTAGTTCGTCTGGAGAAAATACAATGCACGAAAAAAGTAACTCACCCCAACAACTTGTGCAACTTTATCCAAATTTCGTTATTACAATCCTTTTGGATGTTTCAGACTATCTCTTTAAGAAATTTCCTCATCATCTTCTTCTTCTTCTTCTTCTGCCTATCCAATAATGGATGTTGGCGACCACATGATGTATCTTCATTCTATGAACCACAGTATGTAATAGTTGATCTACCCGTGGTAATCCTGTCCACTGCTTAATGTTATCCAGCCAAGATATTCTTTTTCGCCCTCTTCTTCTTTTACCTTCTATTTTCCCTTCAATTATCAACTGTAGAAGCATATATTTAGTATTCCGTAATAGATGTCCTAAGTATGCAGTTTTTCTTCTTTTAAAAATTCTTAGTATTTCTCTTTGTTTGTGTAGCCGTTGCAATATTTTGGTATTAGTTATTCTTGCTGTCCATGGAATTTTAAGCATTCTACGGTAGATCCACATTTCAAAGGCCTCGATCTTTTTTGCTGTTGTTGTATTCAGTGTCCATCCTTCAGAACCATACAGAAGTATAAACCAGATGTAACATCTTACAAATCGAACTCTGACGTTTAAATTTAGATCTGTGCTTGCCTCATGCGATGACAAAATATACAAAAGAAGATTTTTTAATTTATTAATAAAAGGACTTCATGAGCCAAGTCTCATTAACAAAGCCCACAAATTGGTCATACTTGACAAATATATACAAATTATGATAAATTATTATTTGGGTATAATCTTACTAAATATTTAACAAAAAATAAACTTCTATGTCTCAAAAGAGGTCATTAAAATGAATTCATATTTTTACTTTTTCAGGGGAATTTTATAATCCCACGAGAGATTACGAGTTTATCGATAGACTAGCTTAAAAGGCCCGGCGTCGCTCGTGTTTTGTATTTTGTAATTAGAAATTAACTTATGAAGGACTTTCGGTTTTTAAACTCTAGGTCCTTACACAGGTAGGCCTATTTAGAATTTAAAATGAGGATGAATGACTTATCACACTCGAACTATTCCCTCAGAAAACGCTTCATATAGCTAATTATGACTCATAGAAGATGTAGAATTTTGCACCCCATTGCTTCTACACACCAAGCCTGGTAAGGGTTGAAATAAGAAGAAACAGAAATTCCGGTAACATAAAATTCTATTGACTTCACAGAAAATATTATTTCTCACTCTCATGTTACCATACAACCGTTTTGGGGTTGAAATCAATAAGAAATTAAATATCATTTTGATACTTTCCTCCCCAAAAACTTGAGACATAATAGGCTATACTGTGCGCATGCGACTAAAAATGTTCCATCCTACTTTATCTCTTTTTACAAGATTAGGACATATGATAAGTATCCATATTTATCAACTAAAAATACGAAGTCTACAGCTATGAATAACGTATCACTGGATAAAATTTTTCACCGACTTCTGATATAGCATTACTCGTTAGCATACTCAGGCTGAGATAACTGAAAATGCTGTCCCTGCAATACAACTCTTATTCCACATCTAAATGTGCAGTGAGAAAATTGTATTTTCTATGTCCAGGGTAGAGGAAGTTACGTGACTGCATCACATTGTGCATTGTTTTCATGGATTTCATTATTCATTATTTATTTACACCAATGAATTATATCGAAAGCTTCTCTAATTTGTCAAAGTCCCGTATCAAGCACTTTCAAAGCTACCTGTGACCACTGCCAACAATACACTGTTGTCATGAGAACTGTATATGGAATGTGATTTGGATTTGATAATTCTGTGTAAAAAGGTATTTGGCATCCTAAAAAAAATTCATTTTTGGCATTTAAAAAATAAAATAAAAATTCTTTCTTAGTGTGAACTTACATTATGAAAAGAAGGTACTCAAAATTCCAAGTCCCTACCTATTATAGTTTAGGCTCTGCGTTGATACTCAGTCAGCGAGTCATTCAGTCATTCATTAAGTCAGCCAGGACAAAGCCTCTTATATATATATATATATATATATATATATATATATAAGGCCTATGAAAAATACTTAAAATAATTAAGATAAGCTCAAATCAGAACAGAATAAAAGCACACGAACTGGCTTCACCGAATCGAAATTTTTTGTTTTAGTCAATGCCAAATTATATTATTTCAATTTTCAAACAAGTTATAATGTATAAAATAACGTTTTTATTCTGTTCACTGGCAGCATGTGAAATAATAATCACCTCATATTGATACCTTTCTTTCCAGCAACGAGCTGACGTATTAACAGATAAAATCGCATCCTTGTGTTCCCAGCAAGCATATTGTAAGATAAACGCCCGTGATTGGTCGATATCCGAGGTATTGCTAAACTTTATTGGTCAATACTACATACGTGTCGTTTAATAGTCTTCATAATTGTATGATATTTAACCGTTTCAATTTCATGAGAGATTCATATTATATGAACTCAGTAACTTAGTACCGTAAGTTTTAAATACTTCCTTCTTATATAATTAGAAAAAAAGTCATAATAGCCTCCACTAGACTAAGGTGATAATGTTTTATTAACCGCATTTGGTCATCATTAAGCTTAATGAATTCATTAATCTTTCTGCGGAAGAATTCTTGCCCCACTGGTAACCGCTTGTAGTTCTCATACCAGAGTTAGGAAACTTTTAAAACTGCATAATTTCAGGAATGTGCAAGAATCCAAGGATAAATGTTTACATACCAAGTTACACACACATTAAAGTACTAAAAGCTTTTCGCTGCATTTATCACGTAGGTTTACATCCATAATTTATCCTTTAGAGAAATTTCCGATGCAATAAAAAATGTAAGCAAAAACAAGCCGCTGAAACCAAAGGAAGGGATATAAATACGTTACTGCATAGTTAATAAATGTACAAGATGTTCTATTTTCTCTATATCTATTACTACAAAATAATACTTTCAAAATCACCGGAAATGTAGCGTATTCATCTCATTCAATGTGCACAATGGGCTGTATACTTTATAAAGTTATATTGGTATAGGCTACCAGACGGATAGAGTAGAAAACCGTATAAACCTAGTCCTACCTGGTCAATTAGGATGAAGCAAGAAATACAAACAAAATTTCCTTCACTTTCGGCTTTATCCGGGTAAAGCGCGAACAATCCTCACGCCTCTGTGAAAAGCTGGTTTCTTATTGTGTTAAGAGTTTGGACATGCACAATAATTCCAAGTACCATTCAATAGCATCCTGTTCAAACTTGTAAGTTAACCTTACTAAATAACAATTGAAGTGATTACAATTCCATTAATGGTAATAAATAAAACACGCTGAAAGTGTTGTTTGAAATTTATCTTTGCACAGTAGAGATTAGGGAAACCTAAGATTAGAAGGGTAGAACTAGAAACGTATATTTTATCCAACTTTTACCCAGTGCTTTTGGATAATGTGCACTTTATCCGGGTATCTTAAATCCAGGTTTACCCAATTCCCAGCTCTACACATGACATATAGGCCTTCAACGGACTTATGCAACATTCCAAAACTTTTTTTTTTCCGAATAGCATAAGACTTCAGCTATCGGTAATGTTGATCATATTCACTGGTTGTAGGCCAACTAGAAAAGGTGTTTTAAAATAGATATTAACAATTGAAGGATGAAGAGTAAAAATTATAAATGCAAACAAGGTCCAGCCACTATGGGTCCGAAAATTAACAGTTTAGTAGTGAACCAAGCACCTCAAATGATACTGATTTTGTGAGGACTAATTACAACGAAAGTTGTAATAATTTTATCAAGCTTATCGGTCAGAATTGTAAATATTACAGCCTGTTGGTCGATAAAATTATCACAGCTTTTTTGGACTAGTACAAGAGCTCGATTTAATGGCGGCAGCAATGAAGAAAAAATGGCAATTTCTCCCAAAATGGTAATTTAGTGGACCCATATTTACTTGTGGAACCTTTTCATTTCTCCAAGTCTTTACTTATCAGTTATCACCTTTAAACTTTTTACCATCCCTTACGACATCCCTTATGAAGCACCTTGTACTCTAACTTATACTTTGTCCGATATTCGCGATTAGACAAATAGTCACAATAATAAGTTAACGTTTCAATGCATACTGCAAAATTCGATTTGTTTGGTTGCTTCCTAAAAGGCAACTTTGCTTTTAGGACTAATAATATGAAACTGTATGAAATTTAACTTTTTCCACAAATCCCTTCAAATTGTTCTTATTAATACCCATACACATAATACAAAAAAAATTGTCAAGGAAACAGGGGAAAAGTTATAATGAATTTAAAACAATTTTAAGCAGCCTACGATATTTTCACATGAGGATAGATATGCTACATCACAAAACTGAGCTATAGCCTATTATGAGTGTCACTGAATTTAAATATATTATTTGAATAAATTCACTGGTCTAGAACACAAGACACAGTTTTAATGTAAGATGTTCATCGAATATATAGTTAGGAAGTTATTCCTCTGGGTCGCGAGCGAGGGATATTCACAGCGGATTTGTTACCGGGGTGCGCCAGTCCCCTACCTACTTAAACCTAAGGACACATACACACACCCAGTCCTGAACCCGGGAAAGAAATTTTTCACTACTGAAAAATCCCCAACCCGGCCGGGAATCGAACCCGGGCCGCCGGAGTGGAAGGCAGGAGCGCTACCGACTCACCCACGGCGGCGGACATCATCGAATATATACGAAGCCCAATTACAATGAGACAGTTCAACCGAAACTAAATCCACGCCTACCATTCTACCGCTGGGCATTTACCATAGACATATGGCAGGATTGGGGGCAAGTGGTCAACTGCCCAACTCCCGCGGTTGTTATTGATGGCTATCGTGATCGAATAATCTATTTCTGTATCAAGCAGTTCCTCAGTTAGTGTCACCAGGCTGATTGCACCCAATTCAGCATCCTTACTTCAGAAAAATCTGAGGGGCTGCAGGGGATCTAACGCAGACCCGCAAATCCATAGTCAGCAATGCTATCCACTTTACCACGCAAGCGGTCATGACACAATTTAGTTTTTTCTTTAATCCTACGGTGATCATAAAAGGTATTTTCTAAAAAAAAGTGCAATAAATTATGTAGGGAAATTTATTAATAAAAATTTACTGACATAATTATAAAATTAAACCTGTCCAGGCGTACAACCTCGGAGACCACTTTAACATAGTTGATAAAAATAATGTTACTCTCACACGCTATACTCATGCTACTGTAAACGATAAATCAGAATAAATTGAGATAACAAGCTAGATTTAAGACAAGAATAAATAATGATATTATTGCATTCCGCATCTACGTGATGTTCTGACCTTTCTCAGTTTCAAAAACTGCCGACAAATTTATTAAATTCTTTAAGATTCCAAATATTGTCACTAATATCATACTTGTATATGAAGGTTGAAAGAGGATTCCTTACTTCTGACCTTTGGGGCAGATACCTGGGATACTGTAATTTTCAAATGAAATATTTGACAACTGTCCTTGAAATAGCAGCATTCATAATCCACAAGAACCTGTATGATATCTCAATTGGTTTATTGCTCGGGCCCTGTTTCATAGAACTTTTAAACTAATAATTAATGTTAAACAGAAATCATAATATTAGTTAATGTGAATAGTCTTGTATTATAAATATATCAGCTAATAATGTTTGTTATGAGTTCAAGGCCAAAATGATAAAATGTTTATCATTAATAATAATAATAATAGTATTATTACTATCATCGCCGCCGCCGTTAGGTGAATATTACTGGGGGGAATAAAAGTGAAAGGTTAAATATTTGCCACGTATCTATGACACAGGATAAAATATGACTTTATTTCTCCGTCGTTCTGGCAGAAGTCCCTAAGTCCAAAATCTTAGTTTTGAGCTGTTTTAAAGTTAGAATTAACTGTTGCATATATGGACTTGGTGAAAATGCAAATAATCTATTAGTTACTTGGAAATGGGTCGGTATATCAATTAGTGAGTTCCACCTGCCTATAAAGCATCCTTTCATCAATGTAGTGGTATATATAACTCAAAATGGCCACTTTTGGAGTTATGACTTCTACCGGAACGATCATAATCGTAGGTATGTCTTAAGGCTACGGAGATAGGCCTACTAAAGTTAAAGCTTCTGTTGGAATAACTAAAAGGATTCTTACAAATAATAATAATTATTGGGTCCACTGAATTTTGGGAAGAGTATTGTAATTTGGTATTAGCCTGTTATATTCTCAACATAATAAAATTATTATTAAATAATGCTAACATTATTAGTAATATGTTTATAGACTGCAAAGATAATAAAATGTACTTGTAACATTAACAGTTTTTATATGATTTTATTTGGACTGCTAAGTTATTTTCCATAATACAGATGAACCCTGGGGGAAATAATTGGCAGACTCATCTTACGCACATATTTCTCATTATCCTAAAACTCTTTCTTAAAAGATGCGTTCACCCTTCATCAAGACAAGCCATGAGGAAGTACAGTTGTACTATATGGTACATCCTATCAGATAAACTCGAAGATGATAATACCTTTATCTAGCAGTATGGTATATTTTTTAAAATCTCTAATGGAATAGGTTATTCACACTATGCACTTATAAATTCCACATGTGCTGCATTCAGGACTATGCATTTTATCAACAACTTTATTAGAAACTGTTTACAGAAGATCCGATGTTTATACTGTAAGCACTTGCATAATTTATAACCCTAGGCCTATAGACTGCAAGGCGAGTGCATATTTTCTCTCAGTTCCAGCAATCTCGCGTATTCCTTTTATAACCTACACAGTAGCCGAACAAATAAGGAGCACATTCTCCCAAGAACACAAGAAAAGAAAAAGTGAAAAAGGCGAACTAAATCATCTTTCTTCTCAACAGCAATAATACTATTTGAGTATTTTTCTTCGTTATCTTAGATATATTATTCTATTCTACCTTGGTTACGTAAGATACCATATACGGAAATCCCTATTAACTACGAACCGGTCTTCGAAATATATCTTAATTCTATTTTCGTAAGACACGTTCATCTTGATGAGCAAAATACCAACGACATAATTCTTCTGCGTCCTTGGGATGACACACCTAGATCCAGCGTAAAAGTATATTTTATATTCTGCCTAATGAGTAGGTCTAACAATTTATTGGAAGTGGACGATTCTCTCTAAGCGTAACTTGAATATTATGCTTTTCTAAGTTTATCTACATCTACAATTTAAATTTACATTTTTATTAGTATTCTAAAATTTCACTCGGTCTTTGATGTCTTCATATTTATTTCTTTAATTCCACATATGTTGCCTTCGGGCTAGGTGGAACAGTTTATAAGAAATTGGCTTTCATTTTCTAATTTCACAAATTCGATACTAGACCAGGTCTTTGGTATGTCAATGTGACAACCACATATTCGTAAAGGCCTATTTACAGACTTGTAAAATTACTCCAGCGATAGGTCTATATAGCAATATACATCGTCGTTATTAAATAAAAAATTGATGTAATAATTGAATTTGTGTACTGAATATAACTAGAGAATAAAGTTGTACTTTGGTGAGAGTTCTTTGAGACAGCGGAATGGGTAGGCCTAGATTATTTCCGCTCTAGAACCGACCCTAAAGTAAACAAGGAAGTCTGTCTCATTCTAGCACATTACTTGTATCTACATAAGAGTGAGTCAGACTTACTTGTTTACTTTAGGACCGGTTCTAGGGCGGACAGTATCTACCCATTCCAATGTCTCAAAAGACTCTGACTAAAATATAGCCGATTTTTTCTATAATATGACCAATATCTTACGAAAACTATTCAACAAGTGAAAAATAAATAAATCATATTAATAATTCTCAACAGTTTCGTATTTCTTCTCTTAAAAGCATTAATCTAGAATAAATGTTTACTAAATAATGAAATAACCACATTCTTTTTCATTATAATTATGTTTTAGAAAACTTTTCAAGAAAAAACTTTCATTATTCTATGACTACCAGAAACTTCACATGTATCATTTGGGCGATTTTTCCACCGAACTTCCCGTTTTTTGGGAGGCATAAATCAATCTTAACTTTTTTTATGTAAAGCTTTATTGCAGTAATTTTTTATGTATGGAGTTAGTAATGATGACAGAAAATCCTTTTTTACGTTAGTAGCACGATTAAGTACAAGGACTCAAATAATATGCGCTTGAAAATGAAAGATCTCAAATGTTGAATGTAATCAGCCCACTACATTGATTAAATACCAGCGTCCGTCAAAGCAACCTAGTGTTCTAAAATTTAGGGCTACCAAATTTATTATCACAAGCTTCAGTTAGGTGAAATACTAACACTTATTGGAAAAGGGGACTACATTAGAAATCAACTGATTACATAAAAAGTTCGAAATTAGTTTCAAATCTATTGTGTCCGGTCAAGCTGACTGAACTAATCAATGACGTACGTAATGGGGCATATTCACTGGTTATGGACAAATCTACAGAAGTGTCTGTGGTAAAGTACTTGCCATTCTATATAAACTATTATTTCAAAACCTTTACACAGTAACAGTAAATATTTCTTTGACTTTGAAATATACTGAGCAAATAGATTAATGTTTTAAGGTACGTATGTAATGTATTGAATTTACATTTTATGGACTTTCATTATGCTTTTTGTTTCTCTAATGCATAAAGAAGCCACATTTGTCTGCTTCAAAATAATACCTACTTTATATTAAAATTCCATCATGAAGTCATTTAAAAAATTCAACTGGCATAGTGTGTCACGTTTTATCATTAGCGTGAAATTTTGTCCTTCTTCTTCTCTCTGATATTTTCTACCCTTCACATGAACAAAAAGTAAGTTACAAATTGAGGTAGAAAGTTAATTTATACATCGAATTAAAGCTCATTATGAAATGTTCTAAACAAAATATTTTGTTATAGGCGTTATTGATTTCTTACCACTTTTGAACAAAATCTGTAATTCGTTCTAGTAACGCTGGCCACTTACTAATGCAGTTCATAACATTCCACACATAAAAAGAATATACAAAATGAATCAGTATTCAATATTGTGTCATTTTTGGAAATATATATAGATTTCGAAAATTTGCATATTTATTTAAAAATATGCTTTAGGGAATAAAATCTGAAAATTATGTTTCAGTTATAGCATTACGTTAGTCTTATGCCATAGGTTGCGGGTTCAATCCCGACCCAGGCCGATGGCATTTTATGTGTCCATAAATGTGTCAGGCCCGTGTCAATAAATTTACTGGCATGTAACAGAACTCCTGCGGGACAAAATTCCGACACACCGGCGACGGCCACAGGCCTAAGTTGCAGTACACCCCCTTCGTTAAATAACAATATGCCAACCAACCAGCCATAGGTTGCCTGGTAAAAATCTTTTAAAAAATGGTTAAAATTGTGGATTTTGTCCTCAAATGTTAATAGGCCCTAAAACATTTAAATCTGTCTATTGCCTGATATGCATTTAGAAAAAGTAAATTGTCAAGTTCTGAAATTGGCGACATTGGACTACTTTATCACCTCAATTCGGCGACATGAGCTAATAATCTGGAAATCCTAATAGGTAGGTATTTCTTCGTATTATCCTGTGTGTCCACCTTTGAAAAAAAAACTTTTTTTCTGGCAACTGGGCCAGTTCTCCAAATACGTAGTAAATAATGAACAAAACTTCTGTACCTCACAGTAATCAGGACAGTATAAGGGGCGGCAATGAGCCTTAGAAATCACACCTAGTAACGGATGTCAATAAAATAGAAAAGACAAGGGCGATCGTGACTCGGTCAAGTCTAGATGCAGGAACTGAAAGCTTTTCCACAAAAATCCGAAACACGCCAAGATCCATTGTGCAAATAAGTTACATGAGCTTGTATTGGTATCGGAGAGGAAATCCAAGGAAACGCCAGGAGCCGGCGAGATGCTGTTGTGATATTATTGTAATTATACACGCCCAAGGATAAACTACAGACAGCAAATGGGCATTCCCTGGTGTCAGTGACGGCTCCAGTCATGATCATGTAACCTCTTTTAAAGTTACAGTTAAACGAATAATGTAGTATTGTAAAACATGCACAGAAGATCAACATGGATACCATTAAATCACAATTGAAAACTGGGTAATGTAACGAGAGTTCCGGATTTTATCGATAATCCGAACCTCGAATTGTATTTATTCTGACTATTTAGCAACCTACTTACATAATTAAGAATATAAAGAGTAATTAACCAAAGAGTAAAACCACAAAATGAATAAAAACACATAGTTATTAAGGTATCTTTATACGTTTCAAGTGAAAATCATTTTTCAAACAGGATTTCTGATTTTTTTAGAGTTAATCAGATATTATTCAGCTAAGTTAATGCAATATTAGTTAACCAAAAAATTATATTATTGTGGTCTAAAAAAATTATTTTGAAAAATAAACATGCAAATTTTTAAAAAATTCTGGTTTGCTTAAAACACATGCAAACTATGTGTAAAAATTTTGTGATGATTCCTCATAATGTAGGTTAGATCCTGAACCTAAGTTATTGCTAGCATGCCCTACAATAAATGAGAAAAAAAATTCTTAGAACTTTGGCGGGTGAAAAAAATAATTCATTGTTCCTTTTAAACTCCTCACAGCTTCAATTCTTAACATATTCTTAACCATTTAGGTTCAGGCTCTGACTGGTTTTATTGGCTTTCATTTGGTGCAAGAATGAAGCCTCTAGCTCAGTTCTAAGTATTTTTTATCTTTTTTTGAATCCTAAAAAATTGCGAGAAATAAAGTTTTGAGAAAACGGGAATTGAAGTTTACGGATACTTTTAAAACTTAATATTACTATTTAGAACTTTCAAAATGCCCCTGCAGCATAGGAACTTGATATTGGACTGCCATCTATTAGAGGAAGGCAGTACTACATCCTCAGTAGCTATGAAAAATATTACAGCTAGAATGGAAAGGAAATTTTAAAAAGATCAGACAGAATATGAAGAACAATGCCATTACCTTTTCAGGCCAAGAAGGCTTGCGCCAACCCTTTAAATGGTGATTTAAATACATTTATGACCTATTAACCCAAACAAATTTAACATTTTCAGAAAATAGAGGCTTCAATCTTTGATTCTAAAATATATATATATTTTTTTAAATTTGAAAAAAATTTTCATTTTAAACGTATATAGATACCAGTCACTGTAAGCGAGATAAGACTTGGCGATCCAAGGGACATGTCGATATATCGCGTTGCTGGCGCTTTGTATAGTACAGCTGTGTACAGGTATTAAAACTTTATCTGTAATTATATTTTTTAGATTAACCTTTCTGGTGCCAGTAGTGCCACAACTAATGTCTAGTGTTATTTAAAACGTTATGTATTACTGTATGATACTTAAAATGCTTATACGTTATTTCCATTATATCCTTTTGCTCATATGCAGCTTATATGTTGGCCTTCGTTGTGATTAATGATTAATTTTATTGTTTCTGCTCAAAGAAGCTACAGGTATAGCAGTGTTCAGTACTTGTAGGAAAAAAAATTGCACTTAGGTAAAATGAAAGTGATAAAAATAAAGCGATAAAATCATAACAATAGACACTTGAGATTGGTTGAAATTCCACATAATTTATTCTTATACTCGATTGGTTACAGATTCATGAGCTAAATATCACGGAATAAATTGTCACGAAAAGAACATAACAGGACAAGGGGCTTGATGAGAAAATATGAATGGAAATGGAGATACCAGTAATGGAGGAGTAAATGGACACACATGTATATTATTACTAATAGCCTATATAATAGTAATTAATATATTATAATTTAAGTTAATAATTATTTTCGTATGCATGAGTCATGACAAAATATTTTTCTTTGAAAATGTAAAACCATTTTGAAATTTTGAAATCTATAAATGAATCGGCACGATAAGGAATATATGTATAATGTAGACAATGTTCGGAACGGAAGGGAATTATTTCCCAAAATTTCAACCAATTCCCTGTGACATTCTTTGGCAACAAATTCTCCCTCGAACAGTTGATTTAACGATCCTGCCAGGCTGATTTAGTTTCGTTATTAAAAAAAATTAAGAGTTGATTTTTGAGTAGCTTGATAACAGATACTCTAATTTATAGATTGGAAAGAGAGGTCCCGTTCTTTGGTCATCGCGTTCTGGTTTTTGTCTGGGGAGAAGACACAAAGCTTTCTCTACAAATTATTATTTTTGAAAAGAATTGTTAGACATATTTTATTTGTGAGTACGGGCAGTCATTCTGAACTGCATCGATTAAAAACAGTTTTCAGTGTTGATACAAATTATTTTTTTAAAAACTCCAAGCCTAATTAAAAGTTTGGGGGGATCCAGTATTTCTATGAGTGTGGGGGGCACACCGTGTAGTTTAGGTAAAAGAGGGGCACGGTCCTGCCCCGGAAACACGATGGTATAATAGTAGTATTAGTGAATGAAATATTTTAGAAATCGACAATAGGTTTCTTACTAACATTAAAACAATAATTCTTAATTAGGCAAAAGAAGAAATACCTGAGCGGAAAAGCGCACTTTCTATAAGTTATGTATTTTCACTTAATGATGAGTCCACTTTTCGGTTTTTTGTGTACCAATGTACGCGTATTTAAAACACTTTCAATACAAACTTGGATATCAGTGCGAACATTCATAAGTGGAAGACCAGTTAGACGATCTTCAGTTATTCTTGCTCTCGTCCAACTCTTCAATTGCCTGAGGAGGGTTGAAATGTCGATCTGGTATGGACGTTGAAAATAGAATAGGCCTATAGTTGGCGCGCAAATGTTAATGTGAATATAAGATCAAAGCAAACAGACAAAAAATTAAACATGTGGAAAATTAATCTAACACTTAAGATAACAAGCAAGATGTATAAATGTTTTTAAAAACTATATAAAAATCAAAGTAAAAATCAATATAAAGTAGATATAATGTCGCACTTAGGTGACAGTTTCTAACTGAATGCGCTGATGAGGGTTTGTGTACCTAGATTTATTTGCCCCATTGTGCCATCAAACGTAAACAGAGGGTCGCGTTTAAAACTTTTAAAAGTCCAAAAGATTCTTAAATCTTATGATACATTTCTACCCACAAGTCATAATGAGGAATGGGTATCTACATCATCACTGACTGTTCAACTAACCTCATCCGAAAGTGTTAAGGCAAACGCTTATGTATTTCTGTCACGTAACAGTAGTAGGAAACATTCCACCACTGATGCCTGATTAGTTATGCTTCTAAAAATAGATGCAGTGAAAAAACTTAAACACGAAGTCAAAACTGGATTAAAAATATATGCGTATCGAAGTTCAGAGCGAAAGTGAAAACTGAATTTAGGAACAACTCTATAAAAGATGTTTTGCAAGATTGCCCTCAAACCAGACGAGGTTCAAGAAGCAAAAGAAAGAGATAATTCTTTCCTAATATGTATTGGATGCAGATGGTGAAAGTTTCACAGAAGTGTTCTTACATGTGGGTGTGTGAGTGTAGGGTGTGGGGGTGGTGGCTACTTGTCACAAAACCAGGAAATTCGGAATCAGTTGTAGGAATAAATCTGCAAAGTCGTCCTGTTCTCCGATAATTATGTTGAGGACATTGGCCTGACGTTCTCTTTTGTCAAGTCATTGCTTGCAGAAATGCTCGCAAAAACATAGAAAGTTAGAGAATAATTTGCACTAGAGTATATCGTAACCATAATATTAAGTGTCTAAAATATAATTAACAAATGTTTGGTTTACAATTACTTTTAAAATGAATTTTCAGATATACAGAGCTTAATTTGAAAATCCAATAGTGTAATACAGCAGATAGCACACACACACACACACACAAATATTCCGTTTTGGTTCAAAAATATCTACACAGAGGGACATAAAAACAACGTAGCCTATGACTGTATGAGCATTTCGACGAACAAAGAATATACATATGTTCGTATTTAGTTTGTTTGTGTAATTATGTATTTATATTATTTGTTCTTTTTTTGTGTGTTTTTGCGTAAGCATGTACGGTCCATGCGGACTCATGCGATTGATTGCATTGGAATTTGTAAACAGTTAATTACTGTAATAAACACTTTAATATATACGTTAAAATTATTCTAAATTGTATTATCATTTACACATAAAGAACTCTCTTTCTCTCTCTCTCTCTCTCTCTCTCTCTCTCTCTCTCTCTCTCTCTCTCTCTCTATCTCTCTCTTGGTCGTAGTTTTACCTCTCCCTATTAGGATTTAAGCGACCCAAGCCGCCCGGGCCTTACAGGGCCGCGACCTGACATAAAGATCACAGACTAGTAAATAATGAAAATGAAAAAATAAATATACAGTATACGAATTAGTATTAACAGAAATAAAGAAACATGAATGAATGCTTAATTTAGTGGAAATACACGTACTAAAACGAAGGGTAATTTAACTTTTACAAGCCTGAATTTTTTAGAATAACAGAAGCAACATGAAATGAAAACATCAGTGGGCCCTGCTTTCAAGCAGTTTTTGAATTGACGCATTTATACGTAAATAGTAGTCGATGCATGAAAGTGAGACAATTGAAAAATAAAAAAAGAATAAGTAAATAAAACAAATAGAAATAAATAACTAAATAAGTAATTAATAATTATGAATTAACTAAAAATCAATTATTACTAATTATAAATTTTAATCAATTATAAAAAAATTATTTTAATAAATAATAGATATATAGTCGTTTTAATTTTAATTTTAATAGCTAAAGAAGGTAAGGAAGAGAAATAAAAAGAAAAGACATACAGAAAGAAATAAAGATATAAAAGCAATAAAGGAAGAAAGAAAGCAACGAGTTAAGAAATAATAAAAGGATTGGTATTTGGAAAGTGGAGTAGTCTACATGATTATAGAGAGAAAGTTAAAAAGAGTAAAATGGATATAAAATAAGGAATATGACAAAGAACCAAAAGAAGATCGAGAGAAGTAAAAAATAAGGGAGGAATAAAGGGTTAAAGAGAAAAAGAACGAATGGAAAGAAGGAAGCCAGCAAGAAATAAAGAAACAGATAAATAAACATAGAAGGAATAAAGGAATACATCCAAAGTAGAAATAAAAATCGATTCATCTAAATAATAATGAAGAATAAAGGAACAAAATAAATATATGAAGGAAAGAACGAAATGAAAAAAGGAAGAATGATAGGAAAGAAAGAAAAATAAACAGAAAGATGGAAAGAAATTAAAGGAAATAATGAAAACCAAAGAATGAGAGGGAGAAAGAGAGAGAGAATGAATAAGCAGAATAAAAATTAATAAAACATAGGTAGAAGATTGGCCAAACAGGCAGATAAAAATCGGGAAAGGAAAAGAGTGATAAAAACCATAAAAATATTAAGAATGTTGGATTGGAAAAATACTAAATTTATCACAGAAGTTCGCTTAACTTATCGTCAAATAGGAGTATTGGTAGTAATGTGATCCAGGACTCTGTATTTCCCACAACAGACCATAGAAGAAATCACCACACGTGTTAAATTAATGAAGTGTTGATAATTAATTATTCTCACCACAAGTGAAAGTATTTTGTGTAGTAGCAGTGAGTGTTTACACAGATACGCTGTTGTCCACCGGAAGGTTTTGCGACACCTTGGCACAGTTTCTGGTCCTCCTCAGCAGCATTGACGGAAGCCTTGGGAGGAGGGACTGGCTACTTTCTATGCCTCCTCCTCCTGGTCTCCTCTTAATGAAGTGTGTAATTAATATAAGACTGCACCCTCCAGCCTGGCGATGACGAAACTGCACCGCCATACACACTTAGCATTGCAAATCAAGGCGATCTTGGCAAGGGACACGTATGGTTTATATTTTAATATTTAACATTATAATAATGGGTACCAACATCCGGAGATACTTTCATAATTTATCGTTATAAATATTTAATGTCCTATAGCAGAATATAATGAAAGAAAAGTAACTGTTTCGCTAAGGTGATAGTCGTACACTTTACACCAATAATGGTGGAAGAATGTGAACAATTACGGCCACTATTTAGCTCAAATTTGGACCAATAACATAATATAAGAACGAGTCTAAAATCAGCGTATCACAAACCTGATTCATTCAGTCTTTATGGAATTTGCTTTATCACTTCCTACAAAAGTGATAAAGACATGTCCTCCTTTCTTATATTCTAATCAAGTCTTGAGATTGTGTAGGCAACGACTTAAGGATACGTCAACATTGTCGCAATACGTCAAGATTTATTCTGAAAAAAAATTAATATTACGCTTACATCTGTTCATGAATCAGCATAATACTTTAAGGGAAATGTATTCCATAGTTAATCTACGTTGGTACCGCATTTAAAAATTGTAATCACTTTCAAACCCATTATAAAGATATAACCTCGGTAGCATAGTTGTCATGTTATGGTCTTTCAGAGATGGAAGGTAAATTCAGAGACAATATCTTTTTTCCCTCCTCGATAATAGACTCGTCCAGGCAACTGATTACGTTACACCTGTTCCTACGTGCTTAATATCTTTCAAAAAACAGTACTTGCCAGTGTGCATCGCTAGGAACTATAAAAATGTGTTTTATGCAAGATGTCTTCAATATTATATTTCAGCAATGGGTAAATGGATTTTGACCAACTGAACGTCTTTTGTTCAAAACCAGTCACATTGATTATATGTCATGAATGGTCTTTAATAGTAAATTGTCTCAATTTAAAATGGCATTCACTTAATTAAATTCAAATACATTTTGTTAATTATTTATTACACCTTATTCATTAAATTGTCATAAATGCAACTCGTGAATTCAAACTTCCATACATAAATCCCTTTCAAGTCATGCTTGGCATTACCTATGATAATTCCCCATAAACTTATCTTGGCAAATAGAATAGGCTAAAAATTAAAAATAGGTAGATGAGAATCCTACTAGATGATAGTAAAATCAGGTAGGCTTATGCGATAGTTTCGCTTCTTGCCGCAAAGCCCGAGGTGTCGTTACTTTCAAAAACGCAAAAACTTCATATCGAAAACCAAATATCTTACCAGGATGTAGCCTATACAAATTTATTGCATTATAATCATCGCTTATCTAAAATGGAATTATTTTTCTTCATGTTTAATTTTCTAGCCAAATATCACTTGTATTGAGTTTTACTTTGGTAATTTTATTGAGCTTTACTAATGTATCTTGTCATGGTGATTATTTTGAGACTTAGGAATAAATTATGTTAACCTGTGAACCAAAGATTATATAACGCAATGAGAGGCTACACATATTACCGGTATGTACATATCTTTACTGTACCACATTAATTGCTTTGACAGAACCTCAAAATGCATGTAATTTTCTTCACTTAGAATTATCTCACCGAATACCACTCGTGCAGAGTACTTGGGTAATTTAATTCCGCCTTAGAACTCATTCTTGTCATGAGGTAATTTGAGACCGAAAGAAAAATTTTATAAGCTCAAATTACCAGTAAAACTATCAGCATTCGTGGTATTACGTAAGATAATTTCTAGAAAAAATCATATGCAATATTAAATCGATAAATTCGCACTTAATACCGTTATAGTATTCGGTATCAGTTATGTCGAATAGGAAATGAACATCAAATTACTCACATCGGAAAATAAAACCCTATACCTCATGCTAAATAATCTGAACGATGACTGAGAGAACATTTGAAGGAATAAATCATTATGACTTGTTGGAAAGACAGTGTTTAGAAAATACTGTATCAGATGAGCTACACTGAAGAGATGAAACAGTAACCACTTGTGTATGTCAAAGTTATGTGAGATCAAAGAACACGAGGATATGGGTTTCCAGATGTATACCAATATTGCTGCCAAATAATATTTGGGGATGGATTATGGGAATAATAGTAAGGTTAAATTTAGAACCTACATATCACGCATTTGTTCCTTCGTAGCCAGTGGAACAACACAACATTCAGGATTATGTCACATGTTGGATCAGGAAAGCGCGAGAATAAAATCGCTTCAAGGCCTACAAAAAATACTACAAAATATGCAGCAAAAATTGGTAAACTTACTCAATAAAAATAATTCATAGACTAGTAAGTTTAAGGTCAAAATAAATAGCTGCAACAGCCGGTAGACATTCCCTGAAGAGGAAGGCGAGAATTGGGCATATCCTATATAAACTGACAGTGAAAGATAAAACAACAGTAGAAAAAATGGTATGTGAAACATAACTTCTTCTATCCTTAATATATTCGAGGAAATAATACACGGCTGTGTGCATTCATTTGTCTAGCTCATTCAAAGTCGCGTTATTCACGATGCCTCCAAGTAGGCTATGTTTATTAAATGATGGCTTATAATTACCCTTCAGAGGATTTATTGGTAAAATGTCTCAAATAAAAAGGTTTACTCTTGGAATAATATACCCTCATTATAATGTATTTGAAATATGATGCAATTCTTGTAGAAAATTTAAATAAAATCCTTGAAGGCGTTTTCGTAAAAACCGTAAAAACTGATATTCGAGGATTAAATATCGTGTCCAAATAAAATTTAAATTAGGGCTAGATATCTGGTGGTGATATATGAACAATTGCAGACGATAATCTCTTACTTCGTTCATCACTTTACCTGAAAACCTCTCGCGACTCCACATGCCCTGGGATTATTATATAGTTAATATTTTAAAATTAATGTGGTTATAATTTAACAAACATTGTCTATTAAATTTGCAGACATAAAGCAATTAACAAACAAACTGACTCCATTGTAGTGAATGCTCTCTCTGTTAATAAGCATTACGAGGCCGAACTTTGTACTTTCTTTTGTCCATAATTTATTTATTTCCATTATAGCTAGCCTATTTCCGTTATATGCGGTTTTAACAAGTGCCCCCTCCCCATTTTAAATATGTGAAAATTACGCTCCATTACCTTTCAGCAAAACTTCATAGTTTGAGAACAGCTGCGCTGGTGTCGAGTACTTGGGACTATAACAGGAAAGCCGTAGGAGTGGTGAAAAGTTTTACAATTCAATAAATTCTAACTTACAAGTCGATAGGGTCATTTCTCGCCGGATGATTTCATCACATGTCAATCTATGAAATTAATGATCCGTACAAGGCTGGAAGGTAACATTTACGAACACTACAGTATTAGGAACGCGAATAAGCCTAGAGCTCGCTCAAAAGTGTTATTTTTTCCTTCTTGGGTAAATTTTGCTGGTCATTCACTTTCTAATAATTGCTAGTATCCTTTAGTTGTAAGCAATAATTATTTTATTGACCACGCATTCTCCCATTGGGTCGATGGGCCAAGATTATAGAAGTCATTGACCACTGTTTTCAGTTCAGTTCATTGAACGACTGATTTAGGACGAAGCCTCCTTGTTAACTGCAACGAGTTGCTGTGATTAGGCTTTGTATTACTTAGAGAAATGGATGTGTAGAGGAAAAATAATATTCATATAATTATTATAAATAATAACAAAGAATGTCGTATCAAAATATTCAGTACTCTATAGTGATATTGTCTTTGTTCTGCTAACAACTAATAACTGTCGGGAAGCAGGAATAATATAACATATTTAATTACTTGCGCATTTTTAAGTCAGTATTGTTATAATTCTTAACCGTTAATATAGGCCTAAAGATAATGCTTAAAATAACATAAGATGCGAGAGTAAAATATAATACAATACACCCCATACTGTTTTTCCCGGTAATTTATTGTCTATATTGATGGAATAAAATAAGTAATGGATACAATCCACATCTTTATCAAAACTGTAATCATGTTACTTTTATACCCTATTACTTCTCTTGTTGCTAGGCTAACTTTGAAGACGTCGATACCAGAGTTACATACTTTTAAAAATATGCACCCTTGAAAATGATTTTATTTTGTCACATAAATCTGCACTGAGATTGAATCATCTACTCTTATACAATTCAACGGCCCTAAATAGCGTGCTTGCTCGCCCGCTTCGTGAGACATCGGGTATACTCGGCGATGTTCGTCTCTCGCAGTCTAAACTTTCATGACGACTAAAAAATTAGGGAGGAAAACCGTTTCTTTATTATATAAGGCCTAAGTGAAATGAACACAATGAACAAATATTCTAATTTATTTTTACTTACAATTTTCATAGCTCTGAACCACAAACATTTTTAATAATCTACCAGTGGAATTTTCTTAAAAATCCTGGAGTCAATGAATAATGGCGGGCGAAGCCGGGCGCAACAGCTGTAAAATATTGATGGTTTTATTTCTTGAAATATCTCTGATAATAAAACATTCCTTCCCTTGAAACATTATATAATTTCTGAAAATTACACTGAATTGATAAAATAAAATTCACATCAATAAACAGCTGAGAAACAATATGTATTATGTGTTCACCCATGGCCTCCTTTATAGGTTCTTTGGAACTGCATAATCGATTCTGATATAGTTTTCCCAGGGGGCGCTTTAAAGCCGGAATTTTAGCTGTTTCATTAATTATTAATGGCTTAGTTTATGAATGATTCGCGTGCAAGTGTTAATAAATATAATGCTTTAATAATTATTATACTCTTAATTTTTAATTTTTAAAAGAATTATCGTGGGCGAAGCCACGGGCACCTCCTAGTATTAAACAATTCGAAGAGATCAATACGTATTTACGCTAGGATTACATTTTAAAATAAATTTCTCTACGAAAGTGTTACTTTGTTGCTAAACAGCGTAAATGAAAGTAGGAAAAAATTTAATTTGTCTACTATTTACAGGTTCTTGAGAAAAGGTAAATTAAAATTGACAGATTTAATATGGCGGAGGAGATTAAAAAAAAAACGGAGACGTGAATCGAGGTGAGACACGGGATACGTACACACGGAACAGGCTGTAAGAAGCACGCGTCTCTCACAGGTCGTGTATAATTATGAAGCAGTTATCATTGCCACCTCGGTACAATACATTCACTCGCCCCTATAAAACCCATGTACGTCATTTACACCTCCCGCTACTCCTTCAGGCTAAGTCATGTTCACCAGCCAACAACCACACTTACATAACTACGTCTTCCGTTGTAACGGCGCTCGTAGTGGTGCAACCATGACATTTGTTGTCATGGTTCTTATTGTTTCATTATCATTGTTGTATAGATTACTCGGAAGAAGTAAATATTTTTCCAAAGGCAATTAAAATATTAATTTATATTTGTACTAGCATGTGCCCGCGGCTTCGCCCGTGATAATTATTTCAAAAATTAAAAATTAAGAGCATAATAGTTAAATCATTATATTTATTAATACCTAAATCACGTGGACTACATACCTCGATTAGATAGCATCGCCTGGTAAAAGCGACCTCAGATTCGAGTTCCTTGGTCCAGAAAACCCCTGTACAGTGAGTTTCGTCCAAATAAAACAATGTTTGACCATATTAGGGCTTACAACATTCAAGCGATCGCGAAAGTTTAATTTCCAAGGTATGACAAAATAGACAAAGCCAACTGTAATTGTCAAACTTCCATTTAATTTAAATCCAAACCCATCTGAGACAAACTGGCAACAATATGTTTTAATGTCAAATGTGATTCGGATTCGATAATTCTGTGTAAAAAGGGATTAAGTATTCTCAAAAACATTTTATTTTTGGCATTTAAAATCAGAATTTTTCAAAATCCTTTCTTAGTGACCACCTACATTATGAAACGAAGGTACTGTCAAAATTCCAAGTCTCTACCTGTTATAGTTTAGGCTCTGCGCTGATTCCTGTCAGTCAGGACAAAGCCTTTTATATATATATATATATATATATATATATACTAGCTTAAAAGACCCGGCATCGCCCGGGTTTTGTATTTTGTAGTTGGAAATTAACTTATGAAGGCCTTTAGATTTTTAAATTCTAGGTCCTTATATAGGTATTTATAATTTGAAATAGGAAGAACGACTTATTACACTCAAACTATTCCCTCAGAAAACGCTTGATATAGTTTTTTTGGCTCTTAGAGGATGTAGAATTTTGCATCCCATCGCTTGCACAGCAAGCCTGGTAGGGGTTCAAATAAGAAGAAACAGAAATTTCTGTAACATAAAATTGTAATATCGAGGTGGAAAATTTTATTTCTCCAAAAACCTGCGATAGACTATAATATAATAATATACACATTACCATACCTCGTTTTGTTTTCTCTATGTCCAGGGTAGAGAAAGTTATGTAACGATGTCATATCATTGAAATGTTAAAAATCTTGTGTATCTTAGCAGGGTCGTTCTTCATTGGTGTTAAAATGGATATGCGCTTTCCAAATTAAGTAGGTCATCTTCAGGCCATAAAAACTGCATTTGCAAGATTTAAAGCTTTATTTAAAATATGATCCCAATACGTTTTCAGAAGAAGAACTTATTTACATCTAATCCACATGCTCAGGCTTCCGTTTAGCCTAGAGTATAATATGGCTTTGAATGAGACTTAGACAACGTGAATTCGCACTCCCGAAATGCAGTCGCTTACTATATTTTTAGTATGAAGTGTAGATAGATATAATTCAGTGAGATCGTAACAATTTATTCTAAAATATTAACATATCTTTTACTTTCGCCAATTTATATTGTTATGTATGCTTCGATAAGATATTTCAGTTCCATAAAATTATATTCGCCAGTAAAGTGCAATTAATTTATGAATGCTACATTATTATGTAGTATCTAAAATTACAAAACAAATAGTCTTACGCAAGTAAAATGACTTGTTGTTTACTTAGCCATGCATAATAAAAGACAAAGAGAATATCATGGCAAATGTCTAGAACTACAGCGAAACTAAAACCTGTCACTTTGTTCCTTGCTGTAACACCAACTATAACGACATTTCCACACCAGGTGAGATTACTGCTTCTAATAAAAGCGTCCACTTTCAATAAATTAAATGTATTATGTACCTACCACCTACCCTATACTAAAGTAATAGCCTCCATATCAAAAGAAAATTGGTTTAAAATAAAATGCTTTGCAGAAGAAGCGGTTCAAATGGCATTGGAAGACATTCTGCAAAGCGTCCATCGACAAACTGGTTAGAATGGGCTTTGATGCAGCAGCCTGGTAGTATTGTAAAAAAGTGTAAAATATGTGTACTTAAGATTAAATTATTGCAATAAAGTACAAGACTGAATCTTACTTAACTTTGGCCGGTACTAATATTAGTGTAAAATAAAATGTGCAACGATATGAAGATCAAGAAAATGCATTTCAACCATCATGATTTTGTTATCTGCAAACACCTGTCGGTAACGTACTTAAGTCATCTATACTTTCATTAAAATATATCATGGTCTTTCCTAAAAACAATGTGGTTGAACCGAACACGCATAATTACTAAATATTTAAAGTAATTAAAAAATTTAAATTGGTCTAGGCCTACTTATTCTTGAACAAATGATGTATATTTTGTATTGTTATTTAAGAAATTCAGTTGTAGGTTATCAGTTGTAGGTTATTTTGTCACCCAGTTAGCACTTACAGCAGTTTTCCATATGCAATTGTGTTTGTCAATAAAACATATGGCAGTTCAATCGGATCAACGACCAATCTTAATCAGCTAGTTGTGCGGTTCACTAGAGAACGATAAAGGGGACAACACAGATATTTTATACAAGCAGAACTTTGAAAATTAATACAGTAATTCTTTATTTTAAAATCTGAGGATTATTATTATTAACCAGTTAGAGCTGTCAATCATAGAAACTAGCTACTCCGCAGAAAAAATGTTCCTCGATTTTAAACTATTACTCCACTAGTGGTTTTACTTGATAAATGCTTATATTCATATAGAAACATTCATCTCGGAGCATAGGCTCAGGTATAGCGGCCTCTAATGAGAATCTTTTGCGTGCAGTTAAAAAGTTTACCACAAGAGCGCTGCATGGCTCAATGACATTCTACCCCCTCGTTCTGCCTCATGTTCATGTGTATGAATAAATGTGAACGCTGTTGGCTTTGTTAAAAAAATGTAAATAATATATTACCTATTCTATCAGATATTTTCATTTTCTTCCTTACCTATTTATATTTTCTATTTTTTTATGCATATCCTTCTCTTTACCAGCAATAAACAGGTGGCATTCATAATAATTCATCATTCACTATGTACTATAAAGAAACAAAGCATGTAAAACATTTTATATTTAAAACTGGGAATGTAGTACACTTTCATCCATACTTAAAGCTACAAGGGGATTGATAGGAATAATTCCTTTTAAATATTTATTATGATACGGAACTATCTCAAAATGGTTCTTAACACAGCAGTTCCGCAAAGTTTAACCTTTAAGGTCTGTAAAATGTGGGGAAGTTTCGGTTTTCTTTATTGTACTAAGTCCTTTGCTTGATAAGCTAGGTTAAAATAAAATATAGCAACGAATTTTTCAGTTTTGACTCCATATGCTATGCTTGTCAGCATTATTTTACGCTTCCACTCCGAAATAAAGCACAGCATAATGACTGGTAAAGAAAATGAAGAGTTTCCATATTGTTTCGATATGTTACGGTGAATAAAATGTAAGGTTGGGACAATTGAAATTTCTTTTTTAAATGAATCAATACGGCCCACCCGCCCTTGTGCATTTGCTATCCAGGTGCCGATGCAGTATGGGAAAGATCAAATAATATAGATCAAAAAATGAAAGGCGAGTACATGAAGTATAGAATAGCATATTTGAAACTCGAAACTTTTTACAGGCCTTCAAACTTATGATATTTTATGTGCAGTTTTCTTTTCATCTTTACGCCCCATGCCAAAGTCATCGAACTTGGTAAAAGAAGCTGGTTATTAAACAGGCCGGTAAACAACATCGTTAACATGCATATGGCGGTGATAACATAACATGTGATTTTGATTGTCCTGCCGGCGCGGACGCTTCATGTAGATATGCAAGTTGCTTCCATTAACAAGAAAACAAACTTTCAATAAATATTAGCAAGTACTTGATGTTCCTGGGAACATGCTGCATAAGGCCTGATTTAATGAATTCATAAACCATTTAAATTTTCAGTCACGTTGGCATACCATCGTTTAGAACAGATTGAGAGATTCTACGCAATATCATATAAAGTCAGTCAGGCATTTATAAGAAGGCCCCGCGTAAAAATAATCCGATGCGAAGAACATAACTTCCTCTGCTCAAATCAAGTTTTGCCTAAAAGTCATTACCGCAACCCAACCCAATAATACCGTAATACCGTAATAATTAATTACCAAACACAAAGCATAGAAGAAATTAGTAATATCAAATTTTTAAGATTACAAATTGACCAACATTTCGACTGGAAGACACAAATTGAAATGAAAATTCCAAACCTAAGTTCAGCATGCTTTACCTTAACAGTCCTGAATCATGTATTAAAACAGGATGAATTACGCATGGTGTACTTTGCAAATTTCCACTCGGTAATGAAGTATGGAATCATATTCTGGGGTAACTCGACCCATAGGGAAAACATTTAAGTTACAAAAGCAATCAATGAGAATAATATGTGGAAAGAAAAAGAGAGAATCATGTAAACCGCTCTTTGAAAAATTAAAAGTCCTCACTCTCATAGGAGAGTATATATACTCTGTTATGTGTTACATGATAGATAATATTGAGAGATTTCATACTAATAGCAGTGATCATGGACATACTACTGGAAACATGAATGATTTACATAGACCGGTTAATTCATTAAAACTTTTCCAGAATGGCGCTTATTACTCTGCAATACAGATATACAACACGCTTCCAAACAACATTAATTAATTATGTATTCGAAAAAGAAGCAAATCTTTCAAAGGATCTGCCAAGAAATGTTTAACTCACACCTTCTACAATAGGGATGCGTATTTCTTACATTATTTAATGTTTGAAAAATTACAAAATTTACTTAAAATTTAAAAATCTAACTCAATATAAGGTATAACCGATGAAGATACGACAAAAAGCCCTAGGACCAAACTTGTAGATCTCTCAAAATCTGTTTCTGCTGTTGCAATTGGTGTTTTGATACGCCTAGCGTTTACCTACTATAAGCCTCCAAGAAGGTTTACACAGACCTTAAAGTTGCATACGCCATGACATGTATTCAGACAGCAAACACGAAAACTAGATGTGATACTGTAATAATGTTTGATACAGATAAATCATAAAATTTTGCAGGAATATTGGAACATACAACAGCCAAAAGCGAGCAAAATTTGGTGTTCTAGCTGCTCCATAAGTATGGAAAAACAGGTTGGATAGCAGTTTCGTCATTCACGTCTACGACAGTCTAATCATCCACTTATTAACATTGATGTTCATTCACTTCCAGATGAGTCAGGAACTTTAAATTTGGCAAACTTACAGCTTTTAGTCTATAACCGATTGAAAAATTCCAAAAACTTCATTTTTTATTTTCCCCCTCCGAAATAAACTTTGATTTTTCACTTCGTATTTCTACGGCTTCATATGTTTTGACAAAAATAAAGGAATAGGCCAGTTTTTGACGTGAGGAGTTTGCTGTAAATTCGTTCTGTTAATATTCTAGTCATCCCACATATTCCTTCACATATGCTTATCAAACTTTCTTAAGAAACCATGGTCTAAAACTCAACAGTTTCTGAAATATGGCCCATTAACTTCATCTGGCACTTTGTTAAATCAGTTTAACTGATTTTATTCAATTACAACTTAGAATTTTATCTTTCAGCTTCTGTTATCTTTTATTTTTTAATTGTAATTTGTTTGTCGTTCTACTATTGTAAGCTACTTCGTTATCATTTTTTATTTCTTGTTTGTCTACTAAACATTATCTAGAAAGTAAATTTAAGATTTGAGGAAATAATAAAACATCTAAATGTTGGGAAGAAGTTCACCAAGAATGGCGCTTATTACTCTGCAATACAGATATACAACACGCTTCCAAACAACATTAAATTATGTATTCGAAAAAGAAGCAAATCTTTCAAAGGATCTGCCAAGAAATTTTTAACTCACACCTTCTACAATAGGGATGCGTATTTCTTACATTATTTAATGTTTGAAAAATTACAAAACTTACTTAAAATTTAAAAATCTAACTCAATGTAAGGTATAACCGATGAAGATACGACAAAAAGCCCTAGGACCAAACTTGTAGATCTCTCAAAATCTGTTTCTGCTGTTGCAGTTGGTTTTTTTATACGCCTAGCGTTTACCTACTATAAGCCTCCAAGAAGGTTTACACAGACCTTAAAGTTGCATACGCCATGACATGTATTCAGACAGCAAACACGAAAACTAGATGTGATACTGTAATAATGTTTGATACAGATAAATCATAAAATTTGGCAGGAATATTGGAACATACAACAGCCAAAAACGCGCAAAATTTGGTGTTCTAGCTGCTCCATAAGTATGGAAAAACTGGTTGGATAGCCGTTTCGTCATTCATATCTACGACAGTCTAATCATCCACTTATTAACATTGATGTTTATTCACTTCCAGATGAGTCAGGAACTTTAAATTTGGCAAACTTATAACTTACATTATAACTTTTAGTCTATAACCGATTGAAAAATTCCAAAAACTTAATTTTTTATTTTTCCCCTCCAAAATAAAAATTGATTTTTTCACTTCGTATTTGTACGGCTTCATACGTTTCGACAAAAATAAAGGAATAGGCCAGTTGTCGACGTGAGGAGTTTGTTAATATTCTAGTTATCCCACATATTTCTTCACATATGCTTATCAAACTTTCTTAAGAAACCATGGTCTAAAACTCAATAGTTTCTTAAATATGGCCCATTAACTTCATCTGGCACTTTGTTAAATCAGTTTAACTGATTTTATTCAATTACAACTTAGAATTTTATCTTTCAACACTGGAATATTTAAGCTTCTGTTATCTTTTTTTTTAATTGTAATTTGTTTGTCGATCTACTATTGTAAGCTACTTCGTTTTAATTTTTTATTTCTTGTTTGTCTACTAAACATTATCTAGAAAGTAAATTTAAGATTTGAGGAAATAATAAAACATCTAAATGTTGGGAAGAAGTTCACTCTATAGCCTTGTGAGCGTATTTTTCTTGAGAAAATTCGAAACACCTGCAGAAAAATAGGTCTACGGTAGCTTGAATGTCCTTCACAACTTAGCGACTTGGAAGCCAGCAAATGTCCCTTTAGTTTCTTCTTTTTTCTTTAACGTTGTTATTTCGATATCTTATTAGACGCGGAAAACCTGAAATCTAAGGCTGACTAGGAAATATAGTCATTTCAAAACTTGTCGTTAAGTGCATTTTGCACCTATAAGGTAAGAATTTCTTAGCCAGTCTGTTTAAATGGCGCCCATATTATGTTCTTGATGAATTATCTGTCAGGGCTTGACAAGGAGAACGAGACAAAGGCATTCAAACGTTTCACATTTCCTTCATTTCATCCAATTAGCAAAAGTTTTTGGCAACGGATTCTTTTTAAAAGGTGTATCTCTTTACCAAGGCCAATGGATGCGCCTTTTTTAAAAGACGAAACCTGCTTCATCTAATTTCCTATCTAGTTATCTCTTTCTCGTTCTGTTACGACTGTTTACTAGACATGTCCAAGCATATCACACTGATAATGACCATCGAGAACGATAGAATTTTTTTATTATATGATTAAGATAAGTGAACAAAGAAATCACCAGAAAGGCTTAATTTTATGTAAAATATACCTGAAATATGATAAACTTCGGGACTTCCCAACTGAGTGATGCTGGAAATAAAAGTGGCAAGGTGTCATTTTTTTTTATATTCACGTGAAATTCCTTCCATGTGAGGAAACATCTTTGGGAAAGTGTTTCTGAAAACTTGGAACTTGTACCTTTTACTGATAGAAAAATGAATTTTCCAGTATCCTAAATGTAGCTTGAGCAATTAATTTTAAAGTCCCAGTCATTCAATCAGAAAACTCATTCTAATGAGATGATCGTTTTGAAAAAAGAACCCACAATTAATATCCCGATCTCAAATTAAGCTTTAAAAGCTGTGGTGGGCGATAGGCCATAACGAGAAGCAAGCATAGCCTACATTCTGCTTCTATAAATTTAAAAAAAAAGATAAGCGTAAAGCATGTTAAATTGTAGGTCTAGTTATATTAATTTTATTATATTAACTAAATACTAGAATATATATATTTTTTAAAATATATTTTGACCGATCAGTAAACACTATACAGGCCATTGTTAAACTCTATAGCATCACATAATAATAACCTGTTGAGGTACGCCTTAGTCAGCTCCTCTAGCTAAAACACAAATTGATAACAAAAGTTACGTTAGTGCACATACTAGAATATAATATGCAAGAAGCAAGTATATAGGTGTAATCACTCGGATTAGACTTCATTTAGGCAGTATGCACAAGTGGATTCACGTACCTTGCTGCTGCGTTCTCGATACAGCCTACCCAACTTCAATGTAATAACAATATTGCAAGTTCTGAATTTAATTAATCTTCTCTTGGGGGTATATTACTCGTACCTACTACACTGATGTTCCAGCTGGCGACAGATTTTTTATTTATTTTATATATTTATACAAAACAAAACAAGACCACCCGAATGAGCAAAGCGCTCGTGCTCGGGAACAGTTAAGCCATTTACATTACAAATACATAAAGAAAATATAATATTAAATCAATACCTAAAAAATAATAATAAAAAAGAAAGAACAGAATAGTAAAAAGAAAAAAGGAAAAGTAGTAAGAACATAATTGAAACCCTGAGTTATTACAAATAAAATCGTTCCTTAATTGTCTACTAAGTACAGAGTGAAGTAACTTTTGAACTATGAAATAAGAGTTTTGATAATCTTATTGATTTTTTTGTTGTTCATATGCACTATTTCTGGATGTGACCTAATTATAGAGTTATAGAGTCTTGGTCCATAATAAATGCTATGTTTAGAGCCAGAAGAGGTGAAGTATTTTGGTTCTATTAAAGGCAATGTTTTATTTCTTCTAGTATTGTAGTTATGAGGATCCGATACATGTACGTTGCGGTATTTTTGTAAGTATTTTAAAAGTGTGAGCTTATAAATTTGTTCTACAGTCATCACATTAAATTCAGGAAATATCAATTCTGTTGGATATTCTATAGGCTTTTTTAAACAAATTTTTATAATTCTCTTCTGTATTAGATGTCTTAGATGTCTTTCGATTCGGTTTTCTTCTACATGCGAACATGTTTACAGGTGGAATTGATATAACCTTCAAGTATAATTTTATTTTCACGCAGGTCGCATGCCACAAAAACGGGACGCTACTACTGCACGAGAGGAGTATACGTTTCTTAAACGGAGAAGTGCAATCTGACAGTTGGCGGTAAAGATAAGGAGCAACGTGGAATGATATGTTGCAGGGGAAACGGGACCCCATTTTGTCCACCACAAATTCCACATACTGTAGGTTCAATGAGATACGAACCCGGGTGCCAGCGGTTGAAGGCGACCGTCTAACCCAGTGGTCTTCAACATTTTTTTAAACTAAAGAGCCATTTTGTTTTTGGTGAAAGATTAGAGGGCCTCATTTTTGCCTTCCACTTTGCAATGTTAATATTAATAACATTAGGCTAAGCACAGTGAAATTCTTGAATAGAATACCATTTTTACTTTTAGTTAAAGCTTAAAACTATTGTTCGTTTGCAGGCCATCAATATTTAAGCAACAGGTTGGGATTGTAGTTAAAATTAATATTTGATTGGAGCTGTCAGCAATTAATTCACAGGCCGCACTTATCTAATCATTCAGCCAAGAGGCAATCTATGTTTGTTATTATAATTTTATTATTTCGAGGTAGAATCTATTGGTATTACATTCAACCCTCCTTTTAATGCCACTCTTTACAGTGCCACCCTCGCACTGTGCCAATAAATGAAAGTGAACAGACCTTCTCCCATATAAAATACATAAGAAACGTCGTTACTGTGTCAATTCATTTAGTGCCAGGTAATAAAAAACAAGATTTTTACAAAACATATATTGGAGTGATTTTTTTCAGTAGAAGAATTCTTTTAAAACTAGTGTGATTGCTAAATAGAAACGTATTATACTCTATTTCCAAAAAGTGAGTGTTCCCCTGCCATTAACATTGAATGTAGTGCGGTGGAATGAGGAAGCTAAGTTAGGAGGTCGGGCAGACAGTCTGTGTGAGGGTGGAACAGGTAGAAAAAGCCCTTCATACAATGATACATTCCAAAGTCTCACTTCAGCACACTACAATAGTTACTCAGTTACGGTTAATTACTTATATGGACCCACATGATTTTCAACTCTTTTGTGTACTGTAGCAATGGACATATACTGTAATAAATGAATTACTGTGAAGTATTTTGCTTTGTGTTCAAGTTCTCTATTTGCCTTTTATTTAATTTTCTTTCATAATACAGTATAGTAAATTAATATAGCACTGTATTATGCTATTTTTATTTTAAAAATTAAATTTCGTTTTAATGCCACCCTCGCTTTGTGCCACTAAATGTCAGAGAACGGATGTTGGCATTATATCGGGGGTTGACTGTACTTTCATTACTGAGTTTAATCTGCCCCGTTGTAGGAACGTTTATGAGGCCCTCGCCGCCCGGGCCTTACCGCGAGCCATCGGGAGACACATTAATTAGCTCTGGATGACACACATAAGCTTACTTGACTATTTTGAGTAGTATTACTTGACTAGCCAAGCACATGGAGGACCTCCATACACTCATTCCGAACAAGGCACGGATGGGTTGACGGCCAAATGATATCCGAGGGCCACAAGACCTTAAGTTTCCCGACATTCGTCTTCACAGGTGAGGAAAACCCCCCGGGGGGGGGTACCCACCTACGATACTTCTCTCGGCCAGGAATCTGACCTTATTGACGACTTGGAATATGCATTCTATAAACATGTACCATACTTCCATTATAGTTCTTACTTTTAACAGGACATTATACTTAAATAAAAGATAAATTGTTTTAGATAAGCATATTTCAATCTATTATGCTCTTCTAACCTAACATTTTCATTGACCATATATTTCTCATATAATCACCACAATACATTCTATACCCGTCAAATATATTTTCAGGCTGCTCGATCCTTCGTTTTTAGGTTTTGAAATTTCTTTGAGGGTTTAGGCTAAAAATACGCATACATGTATATTCAGGAATCTAACCTGAAACGCATCTCCTACAACACAGCGGTGAACCTAATTCAGTGTCGTAAGACAAACAATTTTTTATATGAAAGACTATAATGAGCAATGAGTGACAGACGTCTGATTGATAAATGCAATACGAATTAGCTTTGTTATTATAACTTTATGACGTATTATGAGGTAGCTTCTCTTTCAAGAGATAAAAGAGGTAAAAAATTATCCACCACCTAGTGGTCAAACAACTAAATTCACCCCGTCTCCATTATTATTATTACTATTATTATTACTGTTCTTATTACTATTATTAATAGGTCTACGTTAGGACTATTATCGATACCATCAGTTAACTCTTTTCATGGCGTAGTGCTTGGATTGACCTTACTACTATTAAAAATACATAATATAACTGTTTTCACATAGCTTAGGGCGCGGGGCTTGGGGTATAACGGGACGGCTCTGATTAGTTCTGTGATTTTGATAACTTTTATGTCAAACCGATGGTATGATTTAATGTTACACTTCTAAGACAGTGGGCTACGAGTTGTACGACGTGACGAGGTAACTTCAAGGTCGGGAGGAAGCCATTTCAGTTTGATTCACCACCATACACACTCACTGTCCTATCATGATTGTCTAAATAGTTGTTTTAATATCACTCACCTGGAGTTCTGGCATTGTCTCCAACTCACTTTATCATCATAGCGTCTTAAGAAATTCGTTATAACACTGTGTATTAACAAATTCACTCGCTGAACGCGAATTAAACACATATTTTAAACACAAAAACCATGACTTGCAGTTCCACACTGATAACAGATCACATCACCCCCACTACTAATGAGTTTCTTGAACTTCCCTCTAGGGTTCGGCATACATCACAGCGCCACTATTGTCAAGCGGAAGTATTAATATGGCGTCTCGATTGTACATTACTGACGAGAAATAAGTTACAAATTCACATCAGCTCGTTGGTCTAGGGTGCCGGCGGTCTAAATAATATATCTAATAAATCTATCTCAGTCTTTCTTTCGGATATTGCACTGTTCACTTTCAAATACCATTTTTAGTGACCTAATGCTTTCTATACTATGGTCGAAAAAGTTTCACAACTCATATTGGCTCGTTGGTCTAGGGGTATGATTCTCCCATTATTGTTTGCACTATGTAAAATTGTACATATTAATTTGTTTAATATATCTATTTCGGCCTTTCATCGGATATTCTACTGTTCACTTTCAAATACAATTCCAAAACTATTTTATTATTATTTATATTATTTGTTTTTTCATATTACGTTCCCTTGTGTAATTGTAATATTGTTTGTGTTTCTGTTTTTCTTTTCTGTGTGTTTTTTCTTATTGTTATAGCATTAGTTTAATTATTTTGAATATCACTTTAAATATTTAATCTTAGAATCTGGTGTATTAATATAAGCGAGAATATTGTAATGGGGCATTAGCCTGTAATACTCTTAGTACAATAAATAAATAGTAGGTCCAGGCAATCAATGCTATGGGCGAAATTGTACTTCTGAGTATAATTTTACTTGTATCGACGGCAGAGTCAGAATATCTGACATCTTTCATCACCCACTGCCAACGAGCAGTAAGACGTAATAGCGGTGCTAAAACTTATGGTGTAGACTACTGGCGGGTCAGGAAGTTTGTGCACACGTTTCGGAGTTTACCAAGACTTCATGGCCACCATCTCCAATGCTACTAATAAAAGTCGATTTATATATTTAAAAATCTGATGTGTTAGCTACATGCACATCACTTTCTATATCTTAAGTATGAGTAATCTAAATATCTCACTTCACATTCTGATATATAATAAGAGGCCATATCGCAAGGATTGCGTATTCAATTGTCCGAATTTTATGGAAAGATGTTCGCCATGTAAATCTTAAAGCCTGATTTTGTGTAAAAGATAACTGGTTTGTGACTATCCTTCAGAGAATCTGCGAAAAAATTTAAACAAAAGTTTTAGCTCATGATATAAACAAATTAAGTACAAAATTAAAAGAAAATCACGAAAATAAAAATTGGTAGTAAAAATAAGAGAAAATCATCCCCACTATTCCTGTCATATTCCAGACGATATTTCACTCAGAACTTATATAAAAGTTCGATAGGATTTTTGATTCTTGAGCTATGCTGATACATAGATACACCCAGATACATAAAGAAAAGAAGAGAAGACCCGATTACAAGCTATATAAAACTAAGAGTTATAGTTTTTAGTTAATTAGTGTATTAATTTAAGTTTCTCATGCTTTTCTTATTAGTTTTATATCAAGAGAAGAGCACGAAAATATTTTCATGTCGCAGCACGTAAGACATGGGCAAACTACGACTACCTTGAAAACTCTCATGGTCTAATATGCATGTTATTAACTTTATACATATATTTGGCAGATCTTCTGTGAGGCTTATATATCATATTGCACCATCGATTACAACAATAACTTTTTGAACATATAATACAAATAAATATTATAAATCTTTATGAATGTTCTTGGCATTTCCTACGTTCTATCCTAACTTACAACTATTGGGGGTATAAGGAGGATTGAAATATTTTTCTAACAAATATATTCCCTCATTGGAAAATGAAATTCATCAAGTATTATACTCTATTTCCAAAAAGTGAGTGCTCCCCTGCCATTAACATTAAATGTAGTGCGGTGGAATGAGGAAGCTAAGTTAAGAGGTCGGGCAGAAAGTTTGTGTGAGGGTGGAACAGGTAGAAAGAGCCCTTCAAACAATGATACATTCCCAAGTCTCACTTCAGTACACTACAATAGTTACTCAGTTACGGTTAATTACTTATATGGACCCACATGATTTTCAACTCCTTTGTGTACTGTACCAATGGACATATACTGTAATAAATGAATTACTGTGAAGTATTTTGCTTTGTGTTAAAGTTCTCTATTTGACTTTTATTTAATTTTCTTTCATAATACAGTATAGTAAATTAATATAGCACTGTATTAAGCTATTTTTATTTTAAAAATTAAATTTCGTTTTAATGCCACCCTCGCTTTGTGCCACTAAATGTCAGAGAACGGATGTTGGTATTATATCGGGGGTTGACTGTACTTTCATTACTGAGTTTAATCTGCCCCGTTGTAGGAACGTTTATGAGGCCCTCGCCGCCCGGGCCTTACCGCGAGCCATCGGGAGACACATTAATTAGCTCTGGATGACACACATAAGCTTACTTGACTATTTTGAGTAGTATTACTTGAATCATGAACATGGAGAAGACACAAGTCATGACAAACAGACAACCAACACTCATCATGATTAACGGATCAGATCTAAAATATGTGTCAGAGTACATTTACTTGGGGCAAGTTGTATCATTCCAAAACCATATGGGGAAAGAAATAAAGAGGAGAATCTCCTCAGCATGGAGAGCTTTCTGGGGACTGAAATTCATCCTGATGGACAGATCATTAAACAAAAAACTAAAATTAGCGGCACTAGAATCCTGCATCTTCCCTTCACTTCTGTATGGATGCCAGACATGGAGTTTGACATCAGCTCAGAAGAATAGCATAAAAACTTGCCAACGGAAGATGGAACGGAGGATAATGGGGATATCCCTCAGAGACAGAATTTCAACAGAAAGACTGAGAAAGATGTCAGGACTAACCGACGTGGCCCAGCGCGCATGCAGCCTGAAGTGGAAGTGGGGTGGTCATGTAGCGAGACTTCCAGGTACCAGATGGGGAAACATCTCTACTGTATGGGACCCTAGGATCGGCAAAAGGGAGAGAGGAAGACCAAGAACGAGGTGGGTAGATTTCTTCAGAAGGCGTGGCGGGGTACACTGGTCCAGCGTAGCAAAGAACAGAGATGTCTGGAGAAGCCTACACACCGAGTTGCTGGAAGAAGTTTAGTGAAAGTGAAGTGTTTACCAAGCTCATATGGACCAGCTCACCATATGAGATTCTAACCGAGCTACCCCCTCATCAGAGGGTGGCCCTAGCCCTGAATGGGACACATGTGGCTCATTCATTCATTCATTCATTCATTCATTACTTGAATAGCCAAGTACATGGAGGACCTCCATACACTCATTCCGAACAAGGTACGGATGGGTTGACGGCCAGATGATATCCGAGGGCCACAAGACCTTAAGTTTCCCGACATTCGTCTTTACAGGTGAGGAAAACCCCCCGGGGGGGAACCCACCTACATTACTTCTCTCGGCCAGGAATCTGACCTTATTAACGACTTGGAATATGCATTCTATAAACATATAACATACTTCCATTACAGTTCTTACTTTTAACAGGACATTATACTTAAATAAAAGATAAGTTGTTTTAGATAAGCATATTTCAATCTATTATGCTCTTCTATCCTAACATTTTCATTGACCATATATTTCTCATATAATCCCCACAATACATTCTATACCCGTGAAATATATTTTCAGGCTGCTCGATCCTTCGTTTTTAGGTTTTGAAATTTCTTTGAGGGTTTAGGATAAAAATACGCATACATATATATTCAGGAATCTAACCTGAAACGCATCTCCTACACCACAGCGGTGAACCTAATTAATTGTCGTAAGACAAACAATTTCTTATATGAAAGACTATAATGAGCAATGAGTGACAGGCGTCTGATTGATAAATGCAATACGAATTAGCTTTGTTATTATAACTTTATGACGTATTATGAGGTAGCTTCTCTTGTAAGAGGTAAAAGAGGTAAAAAATGATCCACCACCTAGTGGTCAAACAACTAAATTCACCCCGTCTCCATTATTATTATTACTATTATTATTACTGTTCTTATTACTATTATTAATAGGTCTACGTTAGGACTATTATCGATACCATCAGTTAACTCTTTTCATGGCGTAGGGCTTGGAATGACCTTACTACTATTTAAAAATAACTTACATAATTTAACTGTTTTCACATAGCTTATGGCAAGGGGCTTGGGATATAACGGGACGGCTCTGATTAATTCTGTGATTTTGATAACTTTTATGTCGAACCGATGGTATGATTTAATGTTACACTGCTAAGACAGTGGGCTACGAGTTGTTTGACTTGACGAGGTAACTTCAAGGTCGGGAGGAAGCCATTTCAGATTGATTCACCACCATACACACACACTGTCCTATCGTGGTTGCCTAAATAGTTGTTTTAATATCACTCACCTGGAGTTCTGGCGGTGTCTCCAACTCTCTTTATCATCATAGCGTCTTAAGAAATTCGTTATAACACTGTATATTAACAAATCCACTCGTTGAACGCGAATTAAACACATATTTTAAACACAAAAACCTTGTCTTGCAGTTCCACACTGATAACAGATCACATCACCCCCACTACTAATGAGTTTCTTGAACTTCCCTCTAGGGGTCGGCATACATCACAGCGCCACTATTGTCAAGCGGAAGTATTAATATGACGTCTCGATTGTACATTACTGACGAGAAATAAGTTACAAATTCACATCAGTTCGTTGGTTTAGGGTGACGGCGGTCTAAATAATATATCTAATAAATCTATCTCAGTCTTTCTTTCGGATATTGTACTGTTCACTTTCAAATACCATTCAAAGTGACCTAATGTTTTCTATACACGGTCGAAAAAGTTTCACAACTCTTATCGGCTCCTTGGTCTAGGGGTATGATTCTCGCTTAGGGTGCGAGAGGTCCCGGGTTCAAATCCCGGACGAGCCCATTATTGTTTGCACTATGTAAAATTGTACATAATGTGTTTAATATATCTATTTCAGCCTTTCATCGGATATTAGAACTGTTCACTTTCAAATACAATTCCAAAACTATTTCATTATTATTTATACTATTATTTGTTTTTTTTTATATTATGTTCCCTTGTGTAATTGTCATATTGTTTGTGTTTGTGTTTTTCTTTTCTTAGTGTTTTTTTCTTATTGTTATAGCATTAGTTAAATTATTTTGAATATCACTTTAAATATTTAATCTTAGAATCTGGTGTATTAATATAAGCGAGAATATTGTAATGGGGCATTAGCCTGTAATACTCTTAGTACAATAAATAAATAGTAGGTCCAGGCAATCAATGCTATGGGCGAAATTGTACTTCTGAGTATAATTTTACTTGTATCGACGGCAGAGTCAGAACATCTGATATCTTTCATCACCCACTGCCAACGAGCAGTAAGACGTAATAGCGGTGCTAAAACTTATGGCGGGTCAGGAAGTTTGTGCACACGTTTCGGAGTTCACCAAGACTTCATGGCCACCATCTCCATTGCTACTAATAAAAGTCGATTTCTATATTTAAAAATCTGATGTGTTAGCTACATGCACACCACTCTCTATATCTTAAGTATGGGTAATCTAAATATCTCACTTCACATTCTGATATATAATAAGAAGCCATATCGCAAGGATTGCGTATTCAATTGTCTGAGTTTTATGGAAAGATGTTCGCCATGTAAATCCTAAAGCCTGATTTTGTGTAAACGATAACTGGTTTGTGACTATCCTTCAGAGAATCTGCGAAAAAATTTTAAGCAAAATTTTTAGCTCATGATATAAACAAATTAAGTACAAAATTAAAAGAAAATCGCGAAAATAAAAATTGGTAGTAAAAATAAGAGAAAATCATCCCCACTATTCCTGTCCCATTCCAGACGATATTTCACTCATGACTTATATAAAACTTCGATAGGATTTTTGGTTCTTGAGCTATGCTGAATAGATACACAGAGATACATAAAGATAAGAAGAAAATACCCGATTACAAGCTATATAAAGCTAAGAGTTATAGTTTTTAGTTAATTAGTGTATTAATTTAAGTTTCTCATGTTTTTCTTATTTGTTTTATATCAAGAGAAGAGCACGAAAATATTGTCATGTCGCAGCGCGTAAGACGTGGGCAAACTACGACTACCTTGAAAACCCTCATGGTCTAATATGCATGTTATTAACTTTAAACTGCATTTTGCTCATGAATATTTAAAGGAGACTGTTGTTAAAACTTATAAATATTACACCAGTTTTTCAGTATAACCTTACTCAACTAGGAAGTGATGGCGATCTCATCTAACCCTCACATACGAGAGAAATGCTGATACATATACAGAGTATCCAGAAATTAAGTATCTATTTTGTTGAAAGAGTGAGTTTACTGGTAACGTCTTCAAGGAATATGTTTGTTACACATTACTTTCAACATGTTCCAACACCTTACATTGTAATTCACTTCCCATCTTTCGATAGTGAGTCGAAAGTAGTTCTGAAGCATGGCGAGTCTTGTGGCAGAGGCGTCTATTTCGAAGCTCTCAACAATGTGGAAATGGGTCGAGTAAACAAACGTTTTTTTTTTGTGAAATGCCCATACAAAGCATGAGGACCATTTCTGGCGTCTTTGCATCCAACATGCAATAATTATTTTGTCTATGAGTCCATCTTGATGGAATCGCAATAAAATTTCTTCCGAATGTCATCACACGAAGATTCCTGAACCTTCCGCATTACATTAAGTACCCTCTCCAGATTCACTTAGGAGTGACAAAAGTTATTTCTTTAATTGTTGTACCATTCTCAGTGCACGAACTTCAGCAAAACTCACACAGTAAACATATACAACATACCTGGAATGTGCTACCAAGTACAACTTGCACCTAAAAGTTCTAGTTCTGTAAAGAAGATAATTAATTTCCGGACACGCTGTATATGTCGATATTTTATTTAGATGTAAACAGACAAGTTGCCATTGGCAGCTAGTAAGACAAGTTGTAATATGCGTATAGGACTACCAATATCGACTCTTCATATTGAATATCTCTAAACCGGAATATAAACACTCACAAATTGATTCTACCTGCACACTAAGATTTTCTATTTTCTGTGAAAGATGCACACTAATAATTGGAGTCTATGTACAGTGAACAAAAATGGAAGTGAATAAGATAGCTCAGTTCCTTGAAATAATGTTTATAACATGTGCACCATTTGGAATGGATAAGGTGCTAAAATTACTTCTACGTTTTTTAAGTTGAAAGTTAGTTTAATGACTTCAAATAAAAGTTACATTAGAAAGATATAGTTAAAATGTTTCCAGTTTATTTTTTCATTAAGACGCAACCCGAATGAGCATACACTCGTAGTCAGGGGTAGTTCCGAAATGTGGGACGAAATATATATAAATGCATTAAATAAAACACAGAATATTTTAAATTAAATAAACCAACTGCATTCAATTTACAATAATAAGAGATAGTGAATTTTAAAAAGAAACACGATAAATAAATATCTATACAATAAAATTATTTTTTTCTGAAAATTTTCATCGTTAATATTAATTTATTTATTTATGGATTTTTTTATGTATGGGGATGTGGGTGTGATCTAAGGCTTGACTTTCTATTAATGTTACCTAATAAATTTATTAATAAATTTGATAGGTCATTATGTACGTTAAATTCCGAAAATGTTAATTTAGACCGATAATCAAAGACATTCACATAGACAAATTTTAATAATACTTTTTAAAGCAAAATTAGCGGAGAAAGGGTATTTTCGAAGCTCGTTTCTATCCAATTATGCCATTCATGGTAATGGACTGCCTTACTTACTTCTACATTGTGGAAATAACATACTTGAATATTAAAGGGGGAAGCAAGATAATATCGAAATCAAAATAAAATCGGTTTTTGTAATAAGTCCATGGTTTAAGAGATAATTACATTATTAGTTCCATAATATTACGGTTTTCAATTACAGAAAAAGGTACATCTCATATCCTTGCTTGTGAAATATAAAATTATCTATAAGTAGTTTGTTAATTATAATTTGGGCTTTAAATAAAAAAAGAAGGGCTCGTCCGGGATTTGAACCCGGGACCTCTCGCACCCTAAGCGAGAATCATACCCCTAGACCAACGAGCCGATATAAACAACTCACGTATGTAATGGCTAACCAACAAAGAGAAAGTTGTTCTCAACTATTTCAACCAGCTATCTTATGTGCTGATAATTTCATTAAGAATATTTAACACTGCTCAATCACATATAGTACAGTACATGAGTTTAATGATTCCCTACTATTTTTATTGCGAAATTTTGTGTTGTGGTGTGATAAAATGTATGTTATGTTTTGTTTTCGTCCATTTATGTTCTTATACATTCACAATATAAAACAATTACTTGTACTGGCATTGAACTCTCTTTGTGTTAGCGAGTAGCATATTTGCGTTTATACACGTGTATCTACGGCTTGCAGGGACGAACACAGGGTTCTGGTCTATCTTGAAAGTAATAATCCATGCTATGAACCCTTTTAACTGTACATCCATAAATTAACTATGAACTTTCGTATCTTAATATCAAAAGGTCTCCGTCCTTTATGGTTATACTCTGTTTATTTACAAATTTTCACATCCAAAATAAAATCGTACCGATAACATTTCTAATACAGGTATAGATCCAAACATAGGCCAATATCGAGTAGAAAATAATTAAGTTTCATCGGCAGGAATGTTATGCGAGAAGTTAATAAACAAAAAGTTCCATATTCGAATTAAATTCTATGGCGCTGCAGCAACGGAAGAATTCAGCAACCAAAAAAAATAAAGAAAGTAAAATCAAGGCCAATCTGCTTTCGACGTCATCTGTAAATGATAGAATTGGAAGATATTGATGGTTATCTTGAACGGATCAGTTACTTCTTTATCAAGTGGCTACTCAGTTGTCCTCATGAAGTCTGGTGCACCCTGTTCCAGATCTTCTTACCTTAGAAAAATCCGAGGAGATGCTGGATGTCGAACCCGGGCTAACAGCTCCATAGTCAGCAATTCTAACGGCCACACAACGCGGGCGGACTCTGCACTGGACATAAATGCTTACCAGTATTTATTAACTGAATTATACTTATGCTAATAGTAGAGTATTAGTTCTAAACTGCTTCAGGACCAATTGGCATTGTTACGAATTACAAATTCTTTTTAAAAGGATTGTATTTATGTTACGAGGTTGGAGACATAACCTCACACTCGTTAAGGTAATTGGTGCTTTGCTATGTGTGGTATGTTTACAGTAAATAGTCTTGACAGTCATGCTAATCTACATGGCAGTGACCCCTTGCAAATCCTAATCAATTCGCCTTTAAGTGTCACATACAAAGTACACTGCGAACATTGGAATTTTTTAACAACTGCATAAATGTAATTCGTTGCACTAAATGGCACGCATAGTATTAAAATCGCACAAATATTATAGTATAGTGCTAAGTATAATGAAGGTTGTTCAGGTTTAAAGCAATTTCAACGCTTTTTTTAATAGAATTCCCGCAATAATTATAGTAATAAAATTCATTGTTAATTAACACTTTATAAGTAAGGCCCGGATTTTTACATTTTTATAAAACCTGTTTTAGTTTTTAAACATTTTTAAATAGTTGCATTTTTGCTTCTTACCATTTTCAGACGATATTTTTTAGTTTCACTTTAATAAGTACAATAAACACATTGACAAAATATATTGATTCATTTTATTTTTAATAAAATTTCCATGGCTTCACTAACTTAACCTAACCTACCTGAACTAGCCTGACCACTTAGGCCTACATGGGAAATATAGCCTATGATCTATTGGATCTATTATTTCATGAAGGCTTATCTGTACGCCTATGGAATAATGACCGTAATCAAGATACTGAAATAAGTTATTAAAAATTCTTCCCAAATATTTTGTTTCCGCAATCGAGACTATTAATGGGGTGTCTGCAATCGAGACTTCGCTTTCGGAAAGATACGAATTCCAAGAGGGAGAATTTGCAGTTTTGAAAGAGATTGTTCCTATTGATGTCATACACCATACGTAAAAGTACCCAAATAAAATAATTTCGAATTTTACTCAGATCGAGAACTTTGGATTTTCCAGCCTGTTGCCTCTACATGCTGAAACAGAAGAAATAGAGACTTCAGAACTATACCTATATTACATATTTTCTCGGTTCTTTCAAAAGAAAAGGATACTAGCAAAAGAGACAATTCCATGGCTCTTGTCATTGAATCGTAAAATACTTACATCCAATTTTCGAGACAAATCTTGGAATTCTGTCGATATCAGGCCCATCAGGGTTGTTAGGAAAAATGGTTTATAATCGAGGCGCGTATAACTTAGTATGATCTACTGTATGAGTACAAAGTAGGTTTTTGTCAAAGCAGCTAAACAAATGCATGCGCACTGGGAAGGAAAATGCTTGGATCTAGTTTCAGTTGGTAAGAATAGTCGGTTTAGAACATGTATTTATTTATATTATTATAATTAAATAATACTATTACATTAATCCCAGTATAGCTTGTCATGCACACTTTCGGACATGCTTTATGAGCTACTGTGCTATGTTTATTTTTGAAACCACTAAAAATACTACAGTCACAAGCATTACCGTTACAATCATTACAATTGTTAAAATTGATTTAAATGATGTAATTTTATATCCGAATCAAATATTTCATTTTACTCTATTCTTAAAACGTTTTGCTGTCTTAAAATATTTTCGTTGTTCTGGTAAGATAAGAGGGTTGGGGCATAAGTCATGGTAACTATTTTTCCTTTGAAAAGATGGGACCATTTTAAAATATTGAAATATATAAATGAAACCGCAGGGTATGGAATGTTTGTATAACGCAGATTATACGGTAGGTGCTATTGTTGATTTTCTCACGAACAGCTGCAGCAACATGGGGGTGAGCACTGTCATGAAGACGTTTGACACCATCAGCATTTGTTAGGTTATTTTCTTTGCGTCAGATGCAGAAGTGAAAACAGCAGTCCGCAGATGGCTATAGGCTACTCCAACCGAACGGACTTCTATGAACAGAGTATTTTGAAACTGGTATCACGATAGGAAAAATGTGTTGAGAAATTTGGCGAATGTATAGAAAAATAGACAAATGATGTCCCTTCATGTGCGCATTTATTTGTAATTGTACCTATTAAACTTTTTGTACTATATATATATATAGCGTTACTTTTCTATCCACTCTCGTACTAGAGATGCCACACTCTCCCGTGACATATAACCCCTCAATGTACCATCGCCTTACTTCAAGAAAAGAGTAGTTGCCATGACTTCTGCTCCATGCCTCGTATATACTTGAAATTTGATAGATTTGATACAGCTTTAGCCTATACGTAGAACTTTCAGTTATTTTCATTTTCCAATTGAGCTACATATGCAAGTGTTATAATAGATAGTAAACACATGCTTAATTATAAAATATGAAATATGCAAATTAATTAAAAATATACAACATATTATCACAGTACACGTATAAAAGTTACTGGTCTAGAATTAACCTTTAAACAATCAATAAGTAGTCCTATACACTTTTACAGAAATTAAGATCACTTTTTGAAATTTTAATAAATTTTAACAGTGATTATGTAGACTCCTTATTCATTATTGATTAGACTAATCTAGGCGAGCAAGTTATGTGTAGTGTGATAAAATTATTGATGTGAAACTTCTTTAGCCGCGGTAGGAGTAAATCGAGAGCTAACCCAAATTTGCGTTACGAACAAAATCGTAACGAAATTAGTGGGGTGTGACGGAACGGACTGCACAGAAGACTATCAACCCAATGATTAGCCTTATCCAATATTTAAAAAATCAAAAAAATCAAAAATTAAAATATCCAAAATAAAAAATTTAAAAATCTAAAAATCCAAAATGAAAAAGTCGAAAATCCAAAAGTAAAATATCCAAAAAATAAAAAAATCAAAGATTCAATATTTAAAAAACCAAGTATTATAAAACCCAAAAACATTAAAAGATCAAAAATTTAAAACATCCAAAATGTCCAGAAATCCAATATTAAAAAAGTCCAACAATCCAAAATTGAAAAAATGAAAAAATAAAAACAAGTATCACTTCTGTCGCATGGCGTTCCACGCACACTTTTTTATATTGTGTATTTTAAATTAGTTTGTATATTTTATATTTTATAATTGAGCGCAGGTAGAAGAACCTATTTTAACACATGTAGCCTACCGTATACATAGAAAAAGTCGTTTAAATTAATAATTCAGACTTACTGGACTTCCGAGGTACGACTCCTTATATTAAAATAGCCTAAACCAAGAAATTACAAGGGGCGTTTGAAGATGAAGCATCCATTGTTAAATCTACAACTTTCCTTCCTGGGTAAAGCTTAAAAATTATAAAGTATCAGGTAAGGTCATAAACAGCCATTCTTGCCTGGTTAACTACCGTACTGAACACAGAGTTTATGAAGACCATATGATGTAAAGTTGTGTTATCTTTAGTCACAACATGGTATTACAGCTACCATTAAAAGGTGGTGCCTTTGAAACGCTTCTTTGTACACTTTTCATTTTTGTTTCTTTAATAAGTAAATCGTGAAGAAACATTTTGAAGTGCGGAAGTGCAACCTGATGCTCACTTAATAATACACATAGCTTATCATAATTCATGTTTTAAGTACACAAGATTTTCATTGTGCGAACACTGCTAACTGCAAAATAATATTCCTCATATTCTCTTCATGGATAGCGTTTCACTTAAATGCATGTTTAGGCTTCGACTATGGTATTTTAAAAAGGATTATGGGCTATGAAAACAACTGCTTGCTTTCTTATTGTTTGAGAGAAGATTTTTATGGCCATATTGTTCAGTGTAAGTGAAGTGTTAAAAAGGACGTGGTATCTCTTCAAGTTTAGTGGGCAGTAAATTATGGTAAAGGCTTCTGAATATTATAAGAAAGGATGTAAAATGGTGTACAAGAAGAACTCTTGTTTATTAGTGTGTCTTTGCTATACTAACTAGAAGTGATAAAAGTAGGCGTAAGTTTAAAAAGAAGCAGTAGCCAAAGCTTGGGTTGCCCCCTATAAACTTGTTTGTGTATTATTGTAGGGGCAGATTATTTAGGCCAGTTATAACTTTACTTCATACACTCATTCTATAGGCACTGCAAGCATAGGAAGTATTATGTTTAACATGGAAATCTGACTTCATGTAATCATATATCTGACCATATATAAATCATCTGATGAAACTCATAATCTGGAGTAGGATTTATTAAGATTATTTCATGAATAAAATGTAAATAATTTTAAATTAATAATTATTTTCTTACTTTGTTGTCAATATTCTGTCAAACTGTGAGATCACAGCTTCATAAATGAATGGACAGTCGATGAAACGATTCGAGTTACTAATGCTACCAATAGTGCGTACCATCGGTGTCTGTAGATTGCTAACATCAGAACGCAATAAAAGCACACGAACTGGCTTGCAACGAGTTTATATTGTGTTCTTAATCAATACACATGTACTGTACATTATTTCAATTTCTAAACACGTTATGTTGTATAAAATAATGTATTTTCATTCTGTTCACTGGCAGCATTTGACGTATTAAACATCGCACATAGATACCTTCCGTGTCCAAGTTATAAGCTGATGTTTTATCAGATAAAATTGTATCCTTGCTACCCTAGGAAGCATATTATAACTATCGTGACTGGTCTTTATCTGAGGAATTGTTAAAGGTTATTGGGCAGTATCGAACACGCGGCGTATGAATGGAATAGTCATAAGTAATGCCACGAGTGACTTGGAAGTTGTTGATAAATTCGAAGTCGCGAGGGAATTGATCAGGGAAGTCGCGAGTCGCGTTTATAATGACTAATTAACAAATAATATGTAATAATATAAAATATACTGAAATTGAATTATTTGAATAGTATTTTAGATTGAGACAGAACTATTAAAAAGCATTCATGACATAACATCGGAGTGGCTGTTTTCTCTGCGTAAAACAATCGTGGAGGGTGAAAACTACGTAGTAAATGATGAATTATTTATTCAAGTATTAGCTAAAATTTGAAAAATCCACTTTATACCCCCGTTAATATAGTATATTTGAATTCAGCCTGAGAAGTCTAGGCCTAGGAAAGAATAGGCCTAATATAATCAGATAATAAAATTAATTTGTAGATTGACAATAGAAAATTGTATGGTCTGAAAAAACTGTGTGTAGATAAATCTTGTATTTGGATTACATATAAAATGCACTTTATAATATTGTGCAGTTTGAAACTTACTTTTAGAAGATTTATGTACACACTACTTTTTTCAGACCTAAACTAAGTTTAAAAATGCACTTTGATTACAACCATAAAGTTTATTTTATATATGTAATCCAAATACAAGATGTATGTACACACTACTTTTTTCATTGTCAATCTCTAAAAATTAAATTTATTATCGGATTATCTTATTCTCTCCTAGGCCTAGACTTCTCAGGCTGAACTCATGTTGTATGAATGGGGGAATAAGGTGGATTTTTCACATTTTAGCTGATACTTACTGGTAAAGATGAAATTCGTTGATTTTCAAGTTTTGTTTGCGGAAATATTGAAGATATTTTGAGTAAAACATAGTTATATAATGATTATTTTTTTGCTAGGTACGCATACTGGTATCCACTGTTTCTTGAAAAATATTACGCACGTAGAAACAGCGTATTTAATTGACGCTTTAGAGGTTGTCTTTATAATGTTTACAGGAGGTAATTACAAAATAATAAAATCAGGTAAACTGATGAAACAAAGTGCCAGTATGTTTTTGTTTAATCAGTTATCATTGCAATTATGATATCCACAATATGTATTTTTTTTTAATTGATTTCCAGGTTAAGCTCCAGATTTATTCATTAAGCAGGGCTTACGGAAGAACAAAGGTCTAGTTTTTTTAAAAATCAGATTAAAATCGTCCAGCATCAGCTGTACTGTACAGATTTGTGATATCTTGACAATCGCACACTCACATAAAAATAAAAAAATAAAAAAGTCGGGATTTGAACCATTGAACTGCAGAATGTGAGTCCAAGACGTTACCATCTTGTCCATCAGGGTCAGATTAACATTCTAGTTGGATAAGCGTATGTAAAGCAATATGTTATTTGTCATAGCCAACTGCATTTTAATCTCCAAATCCTTATAAGATCACAGTAAAACAATTGACTTTGTTGTCATGATAACTGATTTGACACTCATAAATTCTTTCGAATACGTATATTTACATAAAATAGGCACTAAATTGGGAATTACTCCGAAACCGGTCAACCGATTTTATCCAATAACAATAGACATGTTCCCATGGACATTATAAATGTGTACACAAAGTTTCATGAAAATCCGGTAAAGCATGTTTGAGTTACCGCGTCTTTAAAATAGACACTAAATTGGGTTTTACTCGGGTACCGGTCTACCGATTTGCTCCAATATCAGTAGACATATTCTCGTGTACATTATAAATGGTTATGCAAAGTTTCATGAAAATCCAATAAAGCATATTTGAGTTGTCGCGACTTCTTATATATTAACATAAAAGGCACTAAATTGGGCATAATTCCGCTACCGGCCTACCGATTTGGTCGAATATGAATAGAAGTCTTTCCATGGACATTATAAATGGGTATACCAAGTTTCATAAAAAATCCGATAAAGCGTATTTGAGTTATTGCGCCTTTAAAATAGACACTAAGTTGGGTTTTACTCCGGTACCGGTCAACAGATTAGGTTCAAATTCAATAGGATACTTCTCTTGGACGTCAGAAATGCGTACACGAAGTTTCATGAAAATCCGATACAGCGTATTTCAGTTATGGTGCCTTTCTAATAAAATACTATTAAAATAGGCACTAAATTGGGCATTACTCCGGTACCGGTGAACCGATTTCGTTCAATAACAATAGGGTTCTTCCCATCGACATTATGAATGTTTATACCAAGTTTCATGAAAATCCGAAAAAGCGTACTTGAGTTATGGTGCGTACAGACGCACGGACAGACGGACAGACGGACAGACAGACAGACATACAGACGGACAGACATTTTTTCGTCCCCCTCACAATCTCATAAAGTACCATACTGGCACTTAACAAGTTCTAACGTTTCTCAACAATGGAATACTTTTCCCGTAAAATATTATTATCCGGATTGCTGAATAGATGTTAGCGTAATTCACTTTATTTCAAGAATAATCTTAACGTACCACGAAAATTATAACGTATTAATAAGTCACTGCCTGATTAGAATAAAAAGAAAAGTGGTGTCTTTATCACTTTTGTAGGGGATGATAAAGCAAATTTCGATAAAGATTGAGTGAATCAGACGTGTGTTTGGCTGATTGCAGATTCATTCTTATATTATATTGGTCCAATTCGTTTATTAAGTGCCAGTATGGTACTTTATGAGATTGTGTGGGGGACGAAAAAATGTCTGTCCGTCTGTCTGTCCGTCTGTCCGTGTGTCTGTACGCACCATAACTCAAGTACGCTTTTTCGCATTTTCATGAAACTTGGTATAAACATTCATAATGTCGATGGGAAGAACCCTATTGTTATTGAACCAAATCGGTTCACCGGTACCGGAGTAATGCCCAATTTAGTGCCTATTTTAATAGTATTATATTAGAACTGAAATACGCTGTATCGGATTTCCATGAAACATGGTATAATCATTTATGACGTTCATGAGAAGTGCCCTATTGAATTTGAACCTAATCTGTTGACCGGTACCGGAGTAAACCCCAATTTAGTGTTTACTTTAAAGCGCAATAACTCAAATATGCTTTATCGTATATTTATGAAACTTCGTATACGCATTTATAATGTCCATGGGAAGACGTCTATTTATAATGGTTAAAATCGGTTGACCTGTTTCGGAGTAATGCTCAATTTAGTGCCTATTTTATAGTAATATACGTATTCGAAAGAATTTATAAAAAAATGAAAATCAGTTATCTTGACAACACTGCCTATTGTTTTACTGTGATGTTATAAGGCCTTGGAAATTAAAATACAGGTAGCTATGACAAAAAACACTATTGATTTACATGCGCTTATCCAACTAGACCGTTAACCGTTAGCGAGATGGTAACGCTTTGGCCTCACATTCTGGAGTCCATGGTTCAAAACCCGAAACCGGCCAATTTGAATTTTTTTTGGTATTTTTATGTGAGTGTGCGATTGTCATGATATAACAAATCTGTACAGTTCAGGTGATGGTGGAAGATTTTAATCTCATTAAAAAAACTATAGGCCTACCTTTGTTCTTCCGTAAGCCCTGCTTAATGAATAAATCTGGAGCTTAACTTGGAAATCAATTTAAAAAAAAAACATATTCTGCATATCATAATTGCAGTCATAACTGTTTAAACAAAAACATACTGGCACTTTGTTACATCAGTTTACTTGATTTTATTCTTCTTTGAGTCTCTAAATTTGTTGTTGAATAATAATAATAATAATAATAATAATAACAACACGAGGCGCGTCCATAAAGTAAGCTTCCCTGGGACCGTTTACAGAAATAAAACACAATTTCATGGAAATATTTATTGCAACATATACAGCAAGTGTTCAGCAATTTTTAACACATTCGCCACCGGAATTGACAATGTTTGTTATACCGTGGGACCAACTTTTGAATACCTGTGTCGTAGAAGTCTGCCGCCTTGGATTTGAACCACTGTATGACAACCATTTCCTCTTCCCTGAATTTCTTTAGGTGTAGGAAAAGATGGATATCACTGGGAGCGAGGTCCGGACTGTAGGGTGGATGTTTAAACTCTTCCCAGCCGAACTTTTGCGGAAGACTTGCTGAGAGGTGTTTAAAAATCCATTCTACAGCCCGAATCTCGTTCCCAGTGATTTTAATCTTTTCCTACACCTCAAGAAATGATAGAGAATGAAAGAGGCAGAGATGGTAGTCACACAGTGGTTCAAATCCCAGGCGGCAGACTTCTACGACACAAGCATTAAAAAGTTGGTCACACGGTACGGCAAATGTCTCAATTCCGGTGGCGAATATGTTGAAAAATAGCTGAACACTTGCTGTATCTGTTGCAATAAAATTTTCAAAAAAATTTTGTTTTGTTTCTGTAAATGGTCCCAGGGAAACTTACTTTCTGGACGCGTCTGGTAGTAATAAATGAGTAAACATTAATAAATGAATAATAACAACTTAATGGTATTAGAGTCGCGGCACTGTAAGGCCCGGGCGGCGTGGGTCAATTAATTGTTTTTAAATGGGAGAGGTAAAATTAAGGTAAAGAAAGAAAGAAATAATAATATTAAACAATTATGAACACTTACCTTTGTCTCTCAATATAGAATGATTTACTACGAGGGTCATTTCAAAAGTTCTGCACACTGTAAGTTAGAATAGAAGAAAATAATTTATTTTGTAAAATACCTTTACATGTCTTCAATATAGTCTTCATTCTTGCTTATGACAGCTTCCCAACGTTTTGGCAAATTCTGTATTCCGGATAGGGCACCTTCATTGTTGAGCTGTCTGATTACTAGACCTGGGATTTTAGGCTCTAAAAAAATTAGTTTTAGGTGCCTAAAATAGGCTTTTAAAACAAGTAAATAGGCTTTTAAAAGAGAAAATAGGCACTTAAATATGCCTCAAAAATATATAAATAGATAGAAAATAGACTTTAAAATATTACAATATAGCCTACACTTAAACTGTAACATGGTCATTTTTTACTACAAGAAACGTGGTATATCTATTCTTAATAGAATTAACTGCAAAATTAGGCATCTCAAACTATATTAAGTTAAACAGATATTCTTTCACTGGTGACTTGGCACAGTAGTTCTTCTCCTTAATCCTCCCCTTCTCCCGTCAGTCAGCATTGCTTTAGCGACAATTGTTTGGAATAATCAGGTTTCTGTTAAAAACCCACCCTCTGCTGTTCTGCTTTTCATTGAGGGATGTCAATTAACTTATCAGATTGTAAAAATTACAGCAGTTGAATTTTATTTTAAATGTACAAAATAGGCATTTTAGGCACTAAAATAGTAAAATAGGCTCTAAATGTCCAAATAGGCATTTTAGGGCACTATAAAACTCTATAAATGTACGTGATTTATCATGAAACGTCCGCACATTTAAAATTTTTCATGTTATTTCATAAGGAACAAAAAAGGCATTTGCCTTAAAATCCCAGGTCTACTGATTACTCAGGTCACCTCACTGGAAACTTCATCAAAATTGTAACGAAACGTTTTCCACGTCCGTGGATAGGAAAGACTTCTCCACCCATCATACAGTCCTCATTTGAGCCCACCAGACTTTCATTTGTTCCCCAAATTGAAGGAACCAGTTACTTTCAGACAACAGACAATCGTTTTATTTGAGAATCTTCGGCAAGTATTCATAGTTCATTTTATTTCAGGTTTATTGTAAACACCACAGCAGTTTGTCTTGTAGCAATAAATATTTTTTCTTTCTTTTTAAATGATGGGCATACCAGTTCAGAAATAATTTATTTTTTGCTACTGGGTGTCCAAGTAGTATAAATTTACTTACTTCATTAGTAACAAAATAAGTGTGTTTTATATTGTAAATTCATATATAACGCATATGACGCCCTGTATCTATTAAATTGCTCTTAGTAATTCATTACTTAAAAAACCAATTACAAACAATAATGGTAAATTTATTCGTCATTTTAAAAACATTTTATATAATTCTTTTCACTATTTTTAGATCATAAATGCATTTTTTATTTGGCATTTTTCACTATTTTATGACCAATAATTACGCCTTGCCATAATTATTTTGTTTGTATAGTCTGTGAAACCAGACGTATTTCTGGTTACTCGGTTATTGATTTTATTTCTTGAACTAGAAGGTTCTATTGGAATTTTTATAAATTTATCAGGAGAGGAACTAAAACTTTGGATTTGCATATAGGATAATGTGGATAGAACAAAATTGACCAGCGCAATAGGCCTACTCAGAGCAATTCCTGCTAGTTGAAATTTATAATACAAGGACAGTTGGTCACTCCGCTTCGCTCAGAAACAAAATACATCGTACAGTCCGTGCAAATGTGAATATCGAATGGGCGGAGCTTAAGGGGCGACTTACATTTGGATTTCACCATTATATATATAGTAGCCTAGCTGTAATAGGAATATTTTAACCTCACGAAATTTAATTTTTAATAAAATTCAATTGAATCATTAATACATTTTATTAAATATATGTCCTGGAATAATTATATAAATACTGAATTAATATATTTTGTTAAATACATGATGTAGGCTTTTAATTTTGTGATAGATTGTTACTGTTCCCACTTTCAATTTTTAAACATTTGTACAGCATGTTAATATAATTGTACACACAAACCACGGAGTCTTAGGAAGAGCTGGATGCCTCTGGTGGTGATAGCGATGCGATTGCCTTGCACCAAGAAGAGTACAAGAAGCGTCGCAAATCCATTTCAAATACAGCAATTTCACGCAAAACTCGCACCTTTTTTGAGTACATACGCTGAGACAACTTCTTTATTCCTCTAGTCAATGGCTCTCTTGATATCCTATATGTTACTTGAATGTTGACTCTCATCTTTCGACGAATTCTCTCAGCACCTTCCACAATTTCTGCTTTACTTGAGTTAGTTTTGTACTAAATACCGTACTTTTAAGTTTTTTCAGCTACACCGAAATGTCTAAATTAAAATAATATGGTAGAAGAACCCAAATAAACAAACCTCTGTTGTAGATTGCAATTGTTGAATCATAGCCCTCTCTGTAAAAGAATCCAAAGCCTCTGCATGCGTCCAGTTTTCAAGCTTAAAACTGAATCCTCAAGTCGGCGGTGGATCACATGCATAAGCAGCTACGACGATTTTACACAATAAATCCTGTATTTTTCAACTTATTAAAATTGTTCGAAAACGAAAAACGATATCAGATCGAGATTTTACATTTAGGGTAAGGTGGTACATTTTCGAACATGGTACAATTCTGAACGGACTAAGATTTTTATCCATTTTGGGGTTTCAAATGTTAGCCAACTTCTTTTTAAAAATATAGCGTCCATACTGATTGTTTTGTTGATCTGTATCCGCGAGAATGATGTTCCGAGTTGTCTCATTCGGCCATAAAAAATTATTTTCCAACCGAAGGTAAGAACGCCATGCTTGAAAAATGGCACGTTATAAAATTGCTTATAATTCCACGTTGTGTTACTGGAATATATTTTTGAGGACCAATTTTTAACTCATACCAACAAATAGCGTAGTCTTTAATACGTAAGTCATTGGCACAACAATGGGCATTCGTGAGCGGAATTTCAACAATGTAGTAATTTACAAAAACTAGCTCGAGGTACAAATTCGAACAAATTTTAGGTACTATTTCGAACAGTACTTTAACCCGCGATTGCTTGCTTAAGACTTGCATGGAAAAGCTGTTTTGCTGTCACAGCATTCTGCATGTTTATTATTATTAACTGTGCAAGTCAAATATAAAAGGGTGGTATTCATATATCTCTCAACAGTGGTATTATTTCAACGAAGAGTTATAAACTAAGACTTCCTGTGTAATGTTATTTCATCTCAGCATTTATGCAATACACAATAGCATGCAGCTGTTAAGTATTTTTATTATTGCTCTTGATGTTATAACAGACCGTCTTAATGGTCTAGTGGTTCCTGACTACGGACCCTCAAGTCTGGGTTCGATCACCGGTACCTCCTCGGATTTTTCTGAGGTAGGGTGATCTGGAACGGGGTGCATTCAGCCTCTTGACACCAACAAAAGAGCTAATTCATAAAGAAGTAGCGGCTCCGGTTCAGTAAGCCATCAATAACTGTCGTAGGAGTCGGCATGCTGACCACATGCCCCAATCCGGCCATCTGCCTATTTAAAACGTGACACATCATTATTACGCTCATATTACTGATAAATAATAATAACAGAAAATAATATTTGGAAGAAAGCACTTTGTTCGTTGAAAATGCCACTGTTCGAAATAGTACCCACTGGTGTTTAGAATTGTACCTACTGCGGTACATTTTCGAACGATATTCTGGAAATGAAAGATCGATTGCCATGACCAATATTGCAGCTGTATGACTTTGATATTTTTGTGAAGGGTCAACTACATTGCCAACTTTGTGAATACAATACAGTTGAACTTGTCTTATGTTTATTGTGTTCATAAAATAAGAATATTTGTTAAGTGTTCGAAAATGTACCACCTTACCCTAAGTTAAGCATCTTCCTGAGTATAATATGAATCAGAGTGAGGATTTTTTCTTACTCCTATTAAAGCTGGTTAACAGGAAACCTTGAATTGTTCCTGTAACCCCTATGGAGGTTCCAAGTGGAGGTTACATTAGGGGACATTGCCCCGTTGCCGGTCAGGCCTCGTTACCGGTCAACAAGTAGTTTACACATTAAGACGCTAGATAGCAGCAGAACACAGTTTTGAAGTGTGATATACAAGCATTAATGAACCACAGATTATTGTCTCTGTTGGACATTAGGCCTACATGAGATATTATAGGAGAAAAATTCCTCCGACACTGGGACTTGAACAGCGGACCTTTGGCTATTCGCGCCAATGCTCTACCAACTGAGCTAAGCCAAAGTTCAATTCACAGCGCCAGATGGAACCTCTGTCCTATGACTATTTGCCCTAATGGTCTACCTCTCAGACAGACAAGTTATGTCATATGCAGTACTGTGAGGCACACTAAGTAGTGATTTTTGTGACCGGGCTCCCACTGTTATTGTACAGTTAACATTCAAGATAGGTATATAAGCATTCATGAACCACAGATTATTGTCTCTGTTGGACATTACAGAATAGGCTAAAAATTAAAATTCTTTACACTTAGGCTACATTTTTTAATTACTTCAAGGATCACGTATGCCAAATTGGAAGAAAATAGAATGCTTTTGGTCGTAACTGCGCAACACAAATTAACATAAAGAAATTCCGAACAGTCGAGTTCTTCACTCTGTCAATGAAGATAGTTTTGTTTTTCATGATTTTCACGAAAATCGCTGCTAGTAGTTTTGTGAATAGTTGACCTCGCATACAAAAAATCTAAGATCTGCTCTTCATCAGTTAAAACGGCCGCCAGGTTGAAACGGAGTAATAAAAAAAATTAAAAACCTTACACATACGTTGTTTTTAACAGTAGAACGTCAATGCACATTTGTCCAAAGTTATAACAAAATCAAACAACACGTTTGTAACATATAGGCCTACTGACGCACAGGCGAAATGTTGAACAGTCGATAGTAAAATTAATGATGTAGCCAAAAAGAGTCGTTAATGTAAATATGTACTTTAGTGTTCATTGTCTGTGTATGTATTTTATTGTATTTCAGAAAAAAAATTAAACTTGGCCGAAGGTCATGGGTTCGAATCCCAGGGTCAGGAATTTTTATCTTATAATATTCTCATATGTTAGTGTTTGAGTGTCAGACTTTTGACATCAAACCAATACAAGTTGGACTCATTCAGGGGCTAGTTCGGACAGTCCTTGTGACGCACTTGTTCTTGCCACGCAAATAAAATGTTTCCATACTGCTTTCGCCGATCACCTAAGACTGAGTGTTGTTCATAGGCTAATGTGGGTGTCCGGACTTCAACTCAAACCAATAAGAGTTTAGCTGGTGCGGAACACTCCAATTTTAAATATATAATAATAACAGAAGTATCTGAAAGTTTCCGATCTTTATGGAGAATGAAGCCCTTTCTCTGAATTAACAACTTGTTATGTAGTTTTCTCCAGTTTCCATTTTCATATCTTTTAGGCACCTAATTATGTGCCAGTATGGTACTTTATGAGATTGTGTGGGGGACGAAAAAATGTCTGTCAGTCTGTCTGTCCGTCCGTCCGTCCGTCCGTCTGTCCGTGCGTCTGTACGCACCATAACTCAAGTACGCTTTTTCGGATTTTCATGAAACTTGGTATAAACATTCATAATGTCGATGGGAAGAACTCTATTGTTATTGAACCAAATCGGTTCACCGGTACCGGAGTAATGCCCAATTTAGTGCCTATTTTAATAGTATTATATTAGAAAGGCACCATAACTGAAATACGCTGTATCGGATTTTCACGAAACTTCGTATACGCATTTATGACGTCCAAGAGAACTATCCTATTGAATTTGAACCTAATCTGTTGACCGGTACCGGAGTAAAACCCAATTTAGTGTCTATTTTAAAGACGCGGTAACTCAAACATGCTTTACCGGATTTCCATGAAACTTGGTGTACACATTTATAATATCCATGGGAACATGTCTATTGATATTGGATAAAATCGGTTGAACGGTTTCGGAGTAATTTCCAATTTAGTGCCTATTTTATGTAAATATACATATTCGAAAGAATTTATGAAAGTCAAATCAGTTATCATGACAACATAATCAATTGTTTTACTGTGATCTTATAAGGATTTGGAGATTAAAATGCAGTTGGCTATGACAAATAACATTGTTGCTTTACATACGCTTATCCAACTAGACTGTTAATCTGACCCTGGTGGACAAGATGTTAACGTCTTGGACTCACATTCTGCAGTTCAATGGTTCAAATCCCGAGCCGACAAATTTGACTTTTTTATTTTTTTATTTTTATGTGAGTGTGCGATTGTCAAGATATCACAAATCTGTACAGTACAGCTGATGCTGGACGATTTTAATCTGATTTATAAAAAAAACTAGTCCTTTGTTCTTCCGTAAGCCCTGCTTAATGAATAAATCTGAAGCTTAACTTGGAAATCAATTAAAAAAATACATATTGTGCATATCATAATTGCAATGATAACTGATTAAACAAAAACATACTGGCACTTTGCTACATCAGTTTACCTGATTTTATTTATTAAGTTTTTTTTTCAGGAAGTACAACTAGCGTATCATTGTTTATTGATGAATTAGCAAGAAGTGAATTCACAACCTTCAGTACAGTTCTGAAAATGAACGAACATGAGAGCAATGACTGCAAATTCGTCAACACCTGTGAAACCTCAATAGAACTATAATTTTTAAAGGACAAGACTCGCCTCATACTTTTTTTTTTAAATCCGAGTATGCACGTATCTTTAAGTGAGTTCGTGACATCTGGAAAGGCACTCAAGTAATGCAGATATTTACCCTATCAGAATGAGAAAACTGCATTTTTATCTAATCCCGTATTTTAAGTGATCTTTGCCGTACTAGTATTTCACCGTTCTTGTGGTTCGCGCCCCGCAATTTGAGAACCGCAGCATCTAGCTGAGACTACTACTTCGTAAATCTTGTATATTCGTAGTGACCTAAACCAGCTTTAGATACCCGAAAAAAAGGAAGTTACCTATTTACTTTTCGGGGCACAAAAAAGAAACTGACGCATTATGAAGGTTTAATGCCAAGGTGTCAGGCGGGCAGTCACATGACATGATGCCTGGGGCAAACACAGATGATGATAAGACGAGCTCCTCCTCATATTACCTGCTGATGATAGTGGGAGGGGAAATGAGGTCCCGAGGGGAGGTTATGCCCACACGTGTTGGAGCTCTCAACACTAGCACCACCTGATGGAAAAGAAAAACTCCATGATATGGTCACCGTAACGTTTCTTTGTATTGTTTTTAATAACATAGGCCTACTTGTTTCCTTTATTTCAATAATAATGAAGCTATCTTAGGCATATTATATGATTTACTGATAAGTTACTTGGAATTCATTAAATCCTGAACTGGTTCTGTATTCTGTCACAAAGGTTATATTGGAGCATATCATAAATGTAGAAGAAACTGCTACACAATGTCAGTTAAGGGATGACAGAAGTGCTGATTTAGCCATTTTGGTAAAAAAAAAAGTTTTTATTTTAGTGTAAAAAAATCAAATGCACTCTATTATTGGCTTGTACTTCGTCTCAAGCAGAATTGGTACTGACTTTTCAATTATTCGTAAGTTTATCCCTTTGTTTTTCTGTTTAATGTCTCCCGGGATTGATCCCATTCGCCATTAAGAAAATAAAATAACTGAGCAATGAAGTGTATTAATAAAAGCTAATTTTTAACCACAGTCTTCTAGTTTGGTACTGTTACTATTACAATTGTTATTGTACTAATTCTTGCGAGTGTTAAAATTGTTAGTTAGCCCCCGGCCGAAAATACCTGGTGAAACGCGTGAGTCACAAGGACGAGTTAAAATTTTAGCCCGAAGATAAGAAACCCGGGGTTAGTGTATATTTAACCTCTGTCGATGAGACCGGGCGTAGAATAAGTAGTTTAGAAACCACTCTCAAGACTTCGGTCTTCTCAAAAACGTTTCTCTTTTCCGTTAGTATAAAGCTTTAATTGCATCTTCGATGAATCTAGAATTATTACCAGGATGGAAAAAAGTTAAGGGTTACATTTTGCCCCCATTTCAGCTTTTCAGTATTTCTGAAAAATGCATTATCGGTTGAACCTAACCTACAGCGGCAATCAGTCCAGAAACTGTCGAAATGTGCCACAATTTAGAAAGACAATATATACCGGTATCCATTTTCATGGTCATTAATTGGGGATATGTACAAAATGTGTCCTTTCATTTTTGATAAAACTAATAACCTTCTTATATTTTTATTGCAATGAAATGTTATTTCATAGGGTTTTTATAGGAATAATTAGTGTTTCGTGACCTTAATTGCCACGATTGCTAGAGGGACAGTTTATCACCCTGTGCTAAAGCTGTTTGTAAATCTGATGCTTGACAAACATCTTCTGTCTCTTGTAGAAGGTTTTATAGCTGTTAGAGCGAAAATACTTGGACACCGCATTTATAAACATTGTTGAGTGTGTTAAATTTATTTAAAGCCACTTTCATAAGTGTTTAGAACTTGAATTTTTTATATAAATTTTCGTAATTAAAATACATTATTATTTATGATTTTAAACGTGTCTAACAAAAATTATTGACTGGCAGGGTGTATAAAACAAGCAACTTGGTTTTAATAAAGTCTATTCTTCTTATTCTAACTCTTTATATAATATTGTAATTAAATCGTTGTACAACACTGTGTGTTTTGTAATATATATATAGTCTATTATTTTCTGCTGATGTGGAAAAGAAGGAATTAGGATCCTAAGTTCCCATTATAAATAAATGAATTAATAAAATAAATACTTTTAAGGCGCATATTTATATAACATATTCGTCTATCAAACTTTTTCAACGTATAACATAAAGATAATTCTCCAGCAGAGCCATAGTCAGCAACGCTAACCACTAGACCACGCAGGCGGTGAAAATAATAACAAATGGGGACAAAAGGGAAGAGGGTAATACAATTTAAATTGAAGAGGAATATGAAAAGTAAAAATCAGAATGCTTCTCAAAGCATCCTGAAGATAATAGAAGAGTATCAGGACCTTGAAGCGGAAGAGGAGAACATGCTAGCTTCTCACACTAACGCCTCGAGTGGACTTCCAAGGTGGTCTCATTGCTAATAAACACCTAATAGTGAGGGCACACTACACTGATTCCCAAGCCCGGATATCTTATAATCTCACCATGTAACATTCAAGATGGCAATTTAAAACCTTGTGTATACTCAGAGATCAATTTCAGATTCAATCAAACTAACCGAAAAATTGATTCTATGAAAGTGCAAATGTAGTGAAAATTGTAGATCTAAATCGACAGTACTGCAATTTGCTGAGATTATATTTCTTAAAAGGTAATGTGATAGTAGATAAGATCAAAACATTTTCATAGTGCAAGACTGGTACAAATCCCATGTGATAAAGTAAAAAGGCGAAAAGTCATGTACTTGTATCATGTAATAAATTGTTAATAATAATACAAGCATGGAGGTGATTATAGAAAGTAGTGTATAATAGGGTGTATATGAGTATAAAAATTAAGATGCAGCAAAGATAAGCCCTGTATTCTGCCTATAGTAGTTGACACAGCGGTCGGGTGGTAGGCCTAGTCCCTAGTCAGGGATGAAGCGCCACGGAGTTTATTTAATAGGCCTATGGTTATTTGTACATAAAATCTTACTTACGTCACGTACTCTGCCCTTCACATTCAACATCGAGTTGACAGAATGTACAGAATGTTCAGAATGTTTCATGCTGTGACAAACTCTTTTCCTAGAACTACTGCTTATGATTTTACTCACTCCCCTTACACCTGTCAATCAGTGAATAGCAACTTAATTAAATGTAAGCAAACACATTCTACCTTCATCAGTTACAGGAAACATTTACCGTATTTACCATATATCAGCTAAAGTCCAGTCGGGTCGTTGTGTGGACTTCCAATTGTCTAGTAATTAGTATGTCCACATTAAATAGGCTACTTCAATTATGAATTCGCAAAGAAAGGATTTATCCGCATTATAAGAAGACTGCAAAGTGGCTACCAAGTACCTTGTACATAATTAGATTGGGAAACAATGATATTGTTTGTTTTTGTAGAAAAACAATGGTACGGGAAGAATTCTTAACGTGGAGTGTTCCAGTAGTTTGCATTCAATTATCTAAGCCTCAATCAAAGTCGCTTTATTCACAAGGCAAGACTTACCTGAGTTTGTGGTTGGGATAAGTTAGTAACCTACAACTTTGTAAGCCATTCATCCACTAGAAAATATCTTGTTGAAAAGAATATTTAAATAAAATATTTAGGTATTATTAAATTCTTATAGATAATCTAAACAAAATACATAAACACAAACAAAGACATGTCTGTGAACATTTTGGGAACTTCAAAACGTGTATTTATGCTGAAATGCGATATTGAATTTCACTGCCGAACACGATACTTCCTCTACTTTAGTATTTGTGGTAAGGGTAGAGGAAACAAAAACAGATTTACTGTATTTACAACGGTAATTTAAATGGAATTTAGAAATTTATTTTTAGAGAGGACCCCAAATGGAGATAAAGGAATTCTAGCAAATAACGATTTTTATTGCTAATTTATTTGCACGTATTCAATTGAAACTCACATTAAAAATAATAAAGATGGTTTTTTTAAAATTAAATATGAATATCCAATTCCATCTCATAATGATACTTCTTCTAGTTCCTCCTCCATGACAATATTTTTAGTCAAGAAAATGGTTCAACTTGTATTTATTTTAAGAAGGAATAGATAGAAAAAATTGAAGAAAATATTTACTGAAGTCACCAGAGCTGTAACGAAAAAGAAGGTTTTAGTGCACGCTCTTTAAAAAAGCAGCTTGTAGGACTGTTAACACGCCGAAAAGTATCATATTACCAACCTAGGCCGGTAAAGTAATATTTACTGAATATAGGCCTAAGCCAGCATAGCTATATTATTAATAAGAAACCCGTCCTGCCATCTACATCCGCATTTCGTATTGGTTCATAGCATAGGTTTCAGGTGGCTGTGAGAATATGGCGTCAACAAATGGCTGACTATACCTTTTATAAATAATTATAGGGTATTTTTATTTCATTTCACATAATTTACAGAGCTTTTACTGAAAAATATTGTATGCACCACGTAGGCCTATGCAAAATCTTTTAGCGGATTCATCCAATAATTCGATTCGTCCGCTAAAGCGTTATTTTGCATACTTGATACATAAATAGCTATTATCTTATTCTTAAACTGTTATTCAATCTGGTCTGAAATAGTAATAGAATAGAATATTAATAGTAATAAAAATAATAATAATAGTAATTTAATGGTTACATTGCCGATGGGTTTAATTAAGAAAACGTTTTAATAAATTGGAACAGAGGACGATTAAAGATTGCATGCTAGTCGTCAAGAACGACTTGAAAATCAATATGCAAGACCAGAAGTGCTTCTTAGTGACCTCGAGGATGGAGGACAGCTAGCATATTAGCTATGTAGAAAAGCAGACATTAAATTCATATTACATACTATTTCGAATAAATATCCTCTCTAATTGGTTGGCATTTACGGTACTTGGAGTAAAAGTGGATTCTCATTGGTTACTTGCAGACCATGGACATCCTACGATATGTCTTATTAACTTAGTCGTTGCTATTGGCTTATGAAGAGAAATAAAATATGATTGCCTGTTGACAGCCATCTAACAAGCATAGAATTTCAATTGCGCTAAGCATAGATGCAAGGAAAGGAATATTTTTGTCTCTAGAGTTACGCTGGAAATTTATACTTCGAAGATAATTTGTCTTTAAATTTGAAATATAATAAATACTAGCATAATAATGTTTAGTTGTAATTTATTTCAGTCCAATAAAAAGCAAAAACATATTTTAAGGGGAAATAGGCCTACAATGGAAGTGAAGTATTGCCTTTTAAATAACATACTTCTTTTCTGGGATGTAGGCCGTGTCAACGAGTACAGTTTTTATTTCCAAATGTTTTGTTCCCAGCTGCGGGGGAACTTCACTTCTAAGTCCAAAAACGTACCAAGTGTAGCCTATACAAGCATCATTTTTCAGACCTGGATGTGAGAAAAAAGCTACCACTGAAGATGTTCCCGCAGCTGGGAACGAAACGTGTGAAAATAAGTACTCAATCACACGGTTTATATCCCCGAAAAGTTGTTACAAGATCCGGCTGTAAAAACCTAAATACTGTGTTCATCATAAGTCCTAAAATATTTGGGATAAACTAATGACATTTTCTATATTCCGCTACATGTAATTCAAACAGATGAATAATATGTATCTTCCATCCAACATGCTGTAACGGTACCTTTTTTTTCTAATTCATAATGTTTGCAAAAATTTAGAGACAAAAATAATTTATTTTACAATGTTAGCTTTAAGAAAATAAATATAAATGAAAAATATTTTGTAAACTGTGGTAATTATTATGCGAACCCTTTGTATTTTAAGGGATGGCCTAAGCGTTGAGAATGTTTTTCTAAGTTATATGTGTTATAAACTTGAAATTTGAAACCCTTAACTAAAACCTGAATAAAAATTGCAACATTATTAACAGATCGAAACTAATTAGGCCTACATCAGTTTTTTAAATCATATTTCAGTTTAATGTCTCTGTAAATTTATGAGATATTAATATACCCAATAGATTTGTTATTAAAAATTGTAATCTATCTCCTCCGAGAACTATTAGGCCCTAAATTATGAACATGAATTTTTATGTAGCATTTTTTGGTCCTTGCATTACAAAATTAACGGATTTTTTTTATACTTAGACTATCTTATATTTTTTGCTTAACTGAATACTTTACATAAGAAAAGTTCTAAAAATTGAAGTATGATGATACTAAATACTTCTTAACTAATTCCTATAAAAATCTTATTAGCAATTGAGTTATACACATTGTGAAATGCATTCCAACATGTTTAGAGCAGTAACTCTATTTTTGTGGGAGAAGATAGATTTTTAAGTTGACTAAATAACATGAAAATTGAAAGTGAGAAAACGAGCACTTAAAGTTCGCAAGTACTGGCAGTTTAAAATGCACAGTACTTTAAACATAACGTCTGCAACACATTTCTGTGCACCCAAACAGCATAAAATTTCACACAATTACACATTAATGTATGCTGAATTTTAAAATTAAAATCCAACTATTATTAAATGGCTAAACCAACCAGTCTTTCATTTCTTAAATAGGCCTATAATATTACAGCACAAAATCTTAATTGAAGAAGAGAGTGAGAAAGTTTTAAAAATCTTTGGTATATGACCTTTTTAATATGAGGCCGAAATTCATTACCTAATAAGAGTTTTAGCATAGACCTATTATTATATTACTACTACTTCTTAGTCACACAAGAAAGCAAACCGGTGATATTACTAATTTGGTAATCATTGTTAATTATTATCATATAAATAAGCTATACACGTGTTGCACAATAACAGGTGTGAATATTTATTTTGAACTTAATCTAATGTGATATTTCATTGAAACATCTATCAGATATACAGGTGAATTTTCTAGATAACCATGGAGGGTTATAAAATCAATATTCCAGGTATAATTCACCTAGATCCTCATAATTCAATTATATAATTGATATTTTGCAGCGAATACCTGTAGCCCTAATCTTTGTTGCTTTCGTTGACTTACCATGATTTGAACATTTTTTACTAATACAATAATTAAGCCCATACCGAATTCAATCATAATTATATCGCTATGTAATTATATTTATTTTTCTAGTCGATGCTGCTGCGCCTAAAGTTTTAACTGCTGCGGCCGTGACCGCAAAATATAAAATATAAGTAGGCCTACACAGTAATTATAGCATTCCTTTAGGCCTAAGTTAGAAAGTGCGGATTGTTAGCCTTGTGTTATAAACATCCTTCCTGAAACGTAGCTATTTCAGTGCAATTTTTCTCACTGAATAAAAAATTATCTTCCGCCGTCATAGGGACGTGTACAGGAGTTAAAAATTTAGTAGAATTGTATCGTTCATAAAATTCAACCTGATAATTTAATTGGATCTCGGATGCTATAAAGATCATAATTTAAGAAAGGACTTTGCAAAATATGTATTGTCTGGTTAATTTTCAATGATACACGTATTAATGGAGATCAATGCAGATGAGAATACAATTAACGTATCACACATGAAACTACGGTATATTAATATATTATACCTGGTGCTCATTTTATTATTCATGTGAGTCTGTTATGTTCTTTAACGGTTCGAACATTGGACGAATTTTTATGTTATTCTGAATCGCAAATTTTGAAAGGAAAGTAATTTCAATGCGCTTGTATTTAGATTCATAATCAAAATCCTTTTTGGTAGTTTCGTATATAGCGGAATTCAAGCTCTTTTGATTGACAACAATTTGTTTGGAGCAAATAGCATATGAAGAAAATTTAACATAGCTTCTACATTGACTGAAAATAGAAATGTATTTATAATATTACTCTTCAGGTTATACTGTTATAGAATAGGAAAATAAATAACTAATCTGAAAAAAATCCTTCCCAGACTTTGGAATTGCAAACTTTGAATGAATGGGAAGAAATGTGGATCGTAAGTAATGTTTTGAACGATAAGTTACTAGTATATTGTGTTGGCTTATGATTGTGCTTTTTCAAAAACATAACTGCCGGTATCTACGTTATGGACCATTTTTTAATGCCAAAATAGTTATTTATGTTATTTTGAATATTGTAAAATACTTATGGATAGCCTACACTATAATAGTAGTAGGAATAATGGTAATTGTAGTGGTTAAAATGAATGAAATTTATATTTCTTATTAATTTGTACGAAAGGGAAGTGAACGACCCTGACATCTGGTGATATGCATAAATAATGATTTAAAAAGGCTTTCAAAATATAGAAAGAAAGCACATCCCATACCTTCTCCTTGTTTGTACATAAAAAACGTCGATGATAAATATAATTTAATAGATGAATTAAAAAAACGACGGGCTCGTCCGGGATTTGAACCCGGGACCTCTCGCACCCTAAGCGAGAATCATACCCCTAGACCAACGAGCCGATATTTAAAACAGATATGTATAGCATTGGTTACCAACTAAAGAGAAAGTTGTTCTGAACTGTTCTATAAACCAGTTTGTTTTATGTGCTGATAATTTCGTTAAAAATATCTGTTTAAGATGGCTCATTCACATGTACAGTATATACCATTATGTGGTTGCCCATTATATTTCTCCGAAAAGTTGTAGTGTGGTAAAGGTATATGTTTCGACACTCAGAACATAGAAATAATTATTCCTGTTGGTATTGAAATCTCTATGCACCTGGGAGTAGCCTATTTGTGTTCACAATACGGATGCATGTGTCTCATAAATAATCAATACATACTAGGAACACTTTTAACTTTTTTTTTTAGATCCATAAATTAATTATAAACTTCATTACAATAATTTGTAAAAAGTCTTCGTTCTAAGGAGTTAATATATACTCTATTTATTTATAAACTTTCAGGCCCTACGAAAATCGTGCCGATAACTCCTCTAATATAGGTATAGAAACAAACATAGGACAGTATCACGAGATAATTCTAATTGGGCTAGAAAGAATAAAAAAGAAAATTACCTAAATTTGTAGGTGTATAGTATGTGCTCAAAAAGATTAATTTTCTTGTCCCATAGTAAAGGATTCTGTGAATGCTGATATTTAACGCTAGAACTCTTCATTTCATATAGTAGCAATGCGAATTCTTTAAATGTTGGTGTCGGACTTTATTTACAAAGTTATTTCTGTCTGCTAATAGCATTGTTTCTGTAGATCCGTAGGTCGCGGGGTCAAACCCGGCCGTGGTCGAGGGATTTATCAGGACGTAAAAATCCTGGACACGGTGTCCTCCTGGAGGGACTTCGAGCTGTGGTCCCGGAATAAAAACTGGGGGCCCCGTGTCGTAGATTCACGGCACGTAAAAGAACCCCAAGCCTTAAATTAGAGCCTCTGGATAATATTTCTCGGCACTTTCTCACCCAAGTAATACCATAGTTTTTGGAGGGATGGTTTGTAAGGCGATGGGCTTACCACCTGCCTATCTGTCCTCTCTAGGAAAATAAGCGTAACAAAATTATTCTACGTACTGAAACCTCCAGTAGGAGGTCCTATTCCCCAAAGTAGGGGTCACAGGAAAAAGGGAGTCAATAGGATTGTTTAGAACAGCGTTTCTCAACCGTTTTGAACCTGAGGGCCTGTAAAATGTCTAAAAAAATTTACGGACCCCTAATTTTACATCCCATTTTTAAAGAAGGCCTATATTTTTAATATTGGGGTATTAATTATAGGTCATTATAACGAAATATGTGACAAATTTTACTTCTTTACTTTCCACTTGCTTTATTATATTTTTTAATTATGTCTGCGGACCATCTGCACCATCTTTGCGGACCACCAGTGGTCCGCGGACCGTAGGTTGAGAAACGCTGGTTTAGAATTACAAATTTACATTCCAATCTCAATATATTCATATTCCAACATTTATTATTAAAAAAAGTATTCGTGAAAATTCATTTTGGTACCTTTAGATTCACCACAAATCGGATGGAACATTCACTGGCACTAGATTTTTGTTTCTAAGCACAGTGTTTCGTCCCCTACCAGGACGATAGAGTTTATGAATTCTGAAATTCCTACATATAGGCCTACAAGCAATATTACCTTTTGGGCTATAAGGCCATGGTTCCATTGATATACTGATAGACATGTAAAAGACATCTGCAAGGCAACATTTTGAGATACCGGCATTGGTCACATATGTAATAGAAGTATACAATCTTAGCGTTAAAAATAATAATTAATTTAAAAATATATTCAATATTTCTAATATTTCTCAGTCGGGTAAATATTATTTTTCTTCCAACGATTTTAACTTTTTAACTTTTTAACTCTTAACGAAGTTATTCTCAACATCTTATTTGATCACGTTCAACATTATTGTCTTCTTTGGTTTGATGAAGAATACTCAAGGATATATTTCTTGACTATTGTCTTTTATAAGTGCATACCAGTCAATATAGAAATACTTGACTATTCTGCAACAAAGTACCAACAAATAATAATAATAAAAACAATAATAACCATAAAGTATTTCACAGTTATATAATATAGGCCTATACCAATCAGCAGCCCATCTCAATACACTTCAACTGTAGATTCCTAATTTCCTAATTTCCGAATTTGCTACTAAATAGCGAGACACAATCTCAGGCTTTATTCAACAACTGTACAATGTTTTAAATCCTATATAAAATTAATTAAATTACGTTAATGGTAGCCCTTTATTAAATATTATAATTTTAATAATGAAATTGATTTTTTCATCTAAGTAGGCCTAGTATGTAGCCTGTTTTCTTTAATTTTATCTTGTTATCTTCAAATTCATAATTGTAGGAATAGGTTTTCTATTTTTAAACATTATAAACTAACATTTATTTTTTGGTCTCCTATTTTCTATGAAATGTATTATTCCTGTAGTGATGAAATATCTTGGTCTGTTACCCGTTTTCATTTATTTAGGGCTTTTTAATATGAACAGATCATTAATTTTGTTGTTGTTATAATTAGAATGAATGTTATCATTTAGCATTAATAGCGTTGATTCCGACACCACATTCTATAAATTCACTGACAAAGATTAAACGTTTGTAGGTCTTTGTTCTACTATATTATGATTTCATTTAATGAACATTAAAAGGATATTTCCTATTTCTGATCGTATTTTATGATTTTATTAATAAGCTACTTTATGTCTTACTAGCGCAGGCTAATTACGGTAGACTAATCTATGGTAACATTTTTTAGAGAAATGGTTATAAGCTAGACTGTAGACAATACGTTGGTTTTAGTTTACAACGGTCACTACATGTTGGGAAGTATAGACTATAGAAAAATAGCCACATAAAATAATAACGATATTATAAAAATGAAACAACTAGCCTACAATATATTAACACTGAACAATTTTCGGAACATTATGAAGAAATAGGGTTGGAGTTTACAAGTCCTTCATTATCTAAGGTCATGGGTGCGTAAACTGTACTTTGATAAAGATACTGGTGGTGAGATAAACTGTACTTTAATATAGGGTTAGATGCGCCCAGAACACGAAATAAAATGTCACGCAGGGCTGAGAAGAGAATGTAGAATAGATTAACATTGCCCAAAAGGGGAATTTCTTTATTACAAAAATAAAAATAAAAAAGAAGGAAATAAACAAGACAGCAGAACTCACGAAAGAACACACCCCCGGGGTTCAGTCAACGAGATAGACACAAAGTTCTGCCATGAACAGAAATACAGGGGTAGTATAGAGAACAAAAAGAGACCTCACGCGAGTTATGGGCAAGTCGACAGAATGCGAACCAAGGCGACAAGAGGGATAAGAAAAATAAAAGAACGAAAAGTAAACAAAGGAGAGAGAGAGCTCAATACATAACAACTACGACAGATGAGGGGAGAGAAATATGTCGTAACATTATACTTATGAGTGTAACTAATGATTTACTCGTGTGAATGTATGAATCCATAAAAAGAATCAGAATATAGCGCCTCTGTATTTTTACAGCCCTTATTAAAATGATCAAAAATACATTTAATTCTCTTTATAGCATTGTAAGATAAGCCGTGATAATTACATAAAACACACTGTGAGTTAAATTAAATCTCCAACAGCAGTTCCATCTTGTTAGTAATATTGAAGAATTTTGTGCATTCATCTCATTCTTCAAGACATTCACATAAATGAGGCATAGAAGCTTGTAGTGGGTGAATTTTCTGCAATATCTTTTTGAGCACGTTGCGGAAGAAGAAAAACAATTTCATGTCTAGATTCCTAAGTTAGGAATGAGTTATAAATCTTTAGTAAAAATGTCACCATCGGTAATAAATTGAGCGGTCTTGGGTTGACAGGTAGCGAACAACATGACTGATCTTAGACATATGTCACGGCTTTTGAAATGGTGATCAATGTTCAATACCAAATAAAAACATTTATGTTTTTATTTCACATTTTTATCTGAAGTTTTAATAATTTTTTCTCAGGTTTCCTACCATTCCAATCGTCATTACAGCATTCCAATGGAAAAACAAGATAATGAATGTTTAATGAGAGCGACTATACACAGTACATTCCAAACTATCTTTTATTGATTTCATTTTAGAAAATTATATTTAATTATAACAGGGAGTTATGTGACTACAGTAGGTTTATGTTGGTAATCGCAGTGTGTTCATTATTTGTTTTACTAACCATAAAACTTTAGTTCCATGGGAAGATGTATAACGTTAGCGTACAATAATCACAAATAACATGGCTCAGGGATTTTATTTTGTACGACCTTATAAGGATGATATTAAGAACGTTGGAAGACATTCATAATACTTTCTTCAGCTACGTGAGTTTCTTCTCGGTTACGATGTTTACAATAAAATATAGATAAAAGCTAATCCTAAAAGGAAATGTACTGATTACAACGAATTTAATAATAATAATAATAATAATAATAATAATAATAATAATGACTTTATTAAACCTGACAGAGTTTATGGTCTTTTGGCCTTCTCTTACACTCAACCAGGAGTGACATTAAATTACACTAATATAGAATGCAAACCTGTAAGGTAGGTTATTAGTTATTACTAAGTAAATTCAAGCAAGTTAAAAGATAGGGAAGTATAATCCAGATAGAAACAAAATATACAAAGTATACAATAATATTATAAGACATTAACATAAAAGTAGCCTGCATAGAAAAAACAAAAGTGGATAACGGAATACAGAGAACACAATAGTGTTAAATTGCAGTAGTGATTTTGTATAACTATGCATTGAGAAGATGTGGTTAAGATAATTATTTAAGAAACGGATATTAATAATATTAATTATTTTGAATATATTTGCTAGAGAACATAACTTTAGAAAAAGTATATAAACAATTACTTTCTAAGCGTATGTTATGTCAGGTAACTCACTATAAAGTAATTTTCTAATTGAAATATAAAAGCATTCAAAATTCGGCAGACCATAATTTCAGACAACAGAGAGTTCCAGAGACGAGAAATAGCAACGGTGAAAGATCAGGAATGTTGAGCTGATGTGTGATGTGAAATTTAAATTGTGTTATCACACTCTGACCGAGTGTTCCAGTTATGATAGTAAGAAAGTTTATGAAAAATAATTAAGAAGGGGAGTTTTATTCTTTCCTATAAATCATAAAATTGAACGTCCAGTTTAGATTAAGATTTTGTGTTAGTGCCAAATTATTGTTATTTTTATTATTTTTAGGATATATCTGTATCTGGTTTCCTATATCCCCTATGTTGGGACGAAGGGCCTCCAAATGGAGGTTTCTATTACCTATGTGAATTTTGTTACGCTTGTTTTCCGAGAGAGGGCCGAGGGACAGGTTTTAGGATATATTATGGATGTAATTAATTCTTACTTTAAATTCTACAGTCACACATACTTGTTCATTTTAGGACCGGTTCTAGAGCGCACAATATCTATCCATTCCACTGTCTCAAAAGATTCTTACCAATGTATAACAATCCGATTTACAGTAGAACGATTTTATTTAGCCTACGCCAGTTTAAGAAAGAATTGGTCTTTATTAATTTAACGTTATAATGTTTAACATTTTTACAGCAAATGATAAATTGGAGGTTGGTGATATTTCTCTTGAGCAAGCACTCTTCACTGATTTACAACGCTAGGTGTTAACGTATAATGAAATGAATTGCACTGAACAACCATATCGGAGGATCCAACAAGCAGAGAACAAACGAGCTGTTAAAGGATTAAGCAAATTTAATGAACTGCTGACCTTTTATACAGGTGGGAATTTATTGCGGCGGTAAATGACATTTAGGTGTGAGGCGACAGTGTAACTTATCACAAGAGATTGCGGCTGGAACTCTTGTGCGCGAATCACGATCCAACCTACAAATTGCGTCATATTTACGCAATACTATAATATTTTATATTATTCCTTAAATGAATTTTTTTATACATATCGATATATTATAGGATATGGATTCCTTGGTTTCTTACTCTTCAGAAGAACGTAATCTGGGCGTGTTCGAAAACCGGGTGCTTAGAAAAATATTAGAACCTGCGAAAGACGAAAACAGGGACTGGAGAAAACTGCATAGTGACGAACTTCATAACCTGTACTCTTCATTGAATATTGTAACGGTAATGAGATCACGGAGGATGAAATGGGCTGGATATGTTGCGCGCATGGGGGAGGAAACAATGACTGGGATACCTGAAGGGAAGAGACCACTTGGATGATCTAAACGTAGATGGGAGGAAAATATTACAACATATTTCAGGGAAGTAGGTTTCGCGAGGGATGGATGGAGTTAGCACAGAATAGGGCTGAATGGTGGGCTCATGTAAGCGCTTCCGGGCTCCATAAAATAGATACTGTTCCTGTAGCTTTCTTAGGAATTGTCTATTGCCATTGAGTAACTAAGTAAGTATAATATTCCTTCATGATACAGATTTGATGACATTTATCTGGGGAATTGGTTTTAGGACTAACATATACATTAGAAAATTAATTCAGAAGAGAATAAAATTCTGCATAAAAATATTATATTCTTCTATTTGAGTTGTCTATTAAGTTTACTGCAGCTGACTTTGAGTAAAAAGTAATTCACAATAGTTTTCATTTAAATCTTAATTCAAACATTATAGAAATGCATTCTTACGACGGGCGTACTGGGAGAAAACATAACATATTGTACATAATTTCGAATCTACTACTGTTAGAATAAAGGGTCTTGAACATTTTCTTTTCACTATTTATAATACGTTACCACAGGAATTGAAAAACCGAAGAAAATATTACAATTTTTAAAAATAACTGAACATTTTCTTTTCGTAAATACTATAGGAAGTTAACTTCACTTTTTTTATATAACTTATTTGATTTTTACATTAATCCAAAGCATATGTGATATTGTATAGGGCTATTGCCTCTTTATGTGAGCTTTGCTAATTGGGGACGTCATGAAGATAAAACAAAAAAAGATTATTTTCACAGGAGTTAGGCCTATAGACTATAACCGTTATATTATTGTAACGGATTATGGAAAAGATTAATATTATTACAAATAATAAATTAACATTTTTGTATTTTACCTCATATCAAAGTCGAAAGAGGTTAAATTTATTAATCAGAAAAGCCTATTCCTTCATTTTTTATGGACTCATTAATGATATATTTTTATTACAGTTGTTCGTTTCGGCCTTACATTCACAAATATACTTTTTTACAGGAATCCTTACGTAGTAAGTACTTTATGCTATATCACTGTTTTAAAAGTTTTTAATAATATAATCTAAAGTTTCATCTTAATCCCTCAATATACCTTAGTTGAAGGACCAAAGAGTAAGTTAAAACAACTTTATACTATTAGCACATTAGCTTTTAATGAGAAAGAAAGCAATTTTGATCATGCAAATTCGCTTTTATTTATAATAATCAGTAAATAAGGTTATTTAAAATTAATTAAATTAAAATATTTACCATTATTAGAACAGCATACTAGCAGGCTAGTATGCCTACAAAGATACATAACACATAATCTGTACTGATAAAATGTCCATTGCATTTCATTCTGTCTGAATTTCCTTTTACTTAATACTTAAGAAACTAACACAGCTGAATCATATAATCCGGATTTAGAGAACAGAGATCTCAGGTTACAAGAATATGACAAGTGAAATAAATGATTGTAAACTAATAAAAAAGCGAACTCAAGAAAAACATATAGGCATCCAAATATGAGTCACTGGCCACCTGCTCCTACTTTTATGGGAAAAAGGAGGGACAAACGAACAGAGAGTTATGGATATTAACGCAGGAAACAAAGCTTAATGCTATTACAGGAAGCTGATACAGAAGTCGGATGGTTACGTTGCAACATTTGACATTGACGAAGAATAATGACTTTGTATCTTATATGTTACACACGTTCAGAATCTAGCCGAGATATTGTTAAACATCTCACTTGAGAAACTGGACAGAATAGGGCTTAGATGCAGCCCTAGAATATCTGTATAATATGCCATTCTCCTATATGATAATACGGGTTTATAAAAGGCTTTTATGGTTATCTTGAACTGCTTATATTTTCCATAGGAGGTTAGACTGCGCTATTTTATGAATAAAACTGGCTTCAATCAAGAAATTGAGGCAATAAATATGAGATAAAGATCAAGGCTGAAGATAGAATAATAAAATCGATTAAGCGAAACGAGTGCTTTCTAGATTGAATCCTACGTATACCAATGCTCATTGGGGATTGCGACTGCGTGTTCAGTTCACATAATAACTTATTTAATAAACAACTGGCTGGGAATCGGGTATTCAGAAACTGCCGTTTCTTCCGAAGTACCTTAAAATAACATAGTATCAATAAATGTCAGACCTAATTGGTTAATATTAAATATGCATTCTTCTGATAATGTATCGGGGAATCGAAACCATGATCTTCGGCTTCCCTTACCGACTCCACCAACTGATTTAACCAGAGTTCTACTCAGAGCACCAGAAGGATCTCTCTCCTTTGACTCATTATTCTTGGGGTCTACCACATTAAAAGCCAATATTTTATGGTTTCATATTAAAAAAGAATATTGATTCACAGTTATAGCAGTGGAAACTCGATCATGAAATCACTAAATTAGTGTACCTCACAATACTATGTATGATATTACGGTCTTTCAGTGAAGTGCACCATTAAGTAGGGTAATCAGTCAAAGGACAGAGATTCCATCTGGCGCGCTCTGAGTTGAACTATGGCTAGCTCAATTCGTCTAGCATCGGCACGGAAAGCCAAATGTCATAGGTGGAAGTGCCAGTGTCAGATGGATTTTACCCTAAAATATTATCATGTAATGTCCAATAGTAATAATATTCTATGGCTTCATAAATACATCTACATTAAAAGAAATCTTACCGCACAATTACAAAAGTGGAAACCCGGTCACAAAATCACTCAATTTGAGTGCCTCACATTATTGTATATGGCGTTAAGATCCTTCAGTAAGACAGACTATTACCAGTAATGGCACAGCAGAGATATTCCATTTGGCGCTGTAAGTGGAACCCTGCTACCTCAGTTGAAAAGCCTAAGGTTATGGATTCGAGTTCCAGTGTGAGAGGAATTTTTCTCATAAAAATATCCTCACGCAATGCTCAACAGAAGTAATACTATGTGGTGCATTCTCCTGTCTCTGAAGATGGCAACAGAGTGAGTTGCCGAAAGCATTAAATTGATCTTTTTTAGTACCGGTGAATAAGCATAGTATTACTGTGGCTTGGTTCTAAAAGGGCCGATGTCATAAAACTTGCTTTTGAGATAACTGACTTTGAAGCCTTTATAGAAATAACATTTTTTGCTGAGAACTTCCTATATTGGCATCTAAGGTTTCTCTATTATGTCTATTAATAGCATCAGATATTGACACTTTTAGTTTATGAAAGATAAAGTCTAGCCGAGCTCAATAATGCATAAATCTCAAGAAGAAATTGACATTGGCCCTTTTAGAATCAAGCCACAGATTGCATCGCAATTTACCAATCATATACCAAAACAAACAAAAAAGTAAATAAAAAAGATGTAAAGTAAAGTATTTAATTATAATATTTATATTTTATACTTAATGTCTGGGCATGAAATATGATTTATATTATAATAATATAATGCAACATAATAATTTTTTAAAAAGTTATTATAGTTGGTGACAGAAGATTGTGTACTCGCAAGTGCATTTCAGAGCAACAACCATTGGCCTATTTAAAACATACATTATGTAAATAGGGATTATTAAAGTAGAAAATCCCAAACAACAAGAACTTAGCCCTACTGAATGCATTGTCTATCGAATGATTTGAATGCTATACTTAGAAACACAGACGACAAGATCATCGGACGCGTCAAATTGACATGTCCTACACAGGAAACATGTAAGGGGCCGCCAGATTTCATCAGTGTCCTAAAGCATTGGCCACATTTCAAGAAGTTTGCGTTGTATTTGTTTGGTTAGCATTGGTTTTAGACACGTTCTAGTCACTGCATTCCTTTAATCTTCATTTTTTAACTCTAACGTCTCACAACACTAGGCCAAGATGCTCTTTGGACTGAAAAACTACGAATATTCCTAATTTACTTCATAGCTGAGATCGCTTTGTCTCGCCAGTCTTGGTCATTCAGTACATAGCCTGTATTTGCCAACAAAATGACTATATTTCTTATTTGTGTATAATTAACCTACTAAGACTTCACTAAGAATGACTTGGAACATGAATTCCGACTCTGCATAATTGTATACAAAAAATACTAGCATTAAAACCGTAGGATTGAATATAAAATATAAACATTCATTATCACTCAATGGAGTTCATTATTTCAATTCTACCGGTACCTTGATCAGTATTATTTAACAAGATAATAGGCCTATACCTAGAAGTCATTCGCTTAATACTGGTCTGCAATGAGTGTCATTTTGATTCGCTTTAATGCAGGGAGTGTCACGTGTTCAATAACTGGATTTCAAAAGTGAAAGGATCTTCCAAATTAAAAGAGTTTCTACAAAAATACAGAAGTACCCCTACCTTCTTTTCTGATGCTTTTGTTCCAGTAATCCAACCGTGACACGTACGTGTCAGTGGTCAAATCAGAAGAGGGAAAAAAAGAATAGAAAAGAAACTACAGTGATGTATAAATCCATACGAATTCCGTAACGTGATTGAGTAAAGTACAAGGTGACTCTCAAATAGTACAACCATTTGTAGTATAAAAATTATCTTAGAAACACAGGGAATTAGATCTGAAACGGGTAATGGAGGACACAGGTGAAGGTTTATCTATTTCAGATCAAAAGTTATATCTTTTACTGGAATCACACCTAAGAAAATATGTTTTAAAAAACAAAAACTAAACTACTGATTTTGTCTGTGATGTACCTGGAGGAAACGGCACCGTGAAAAACAATTATTCTACTTCTATTTTATCTTTGTAGTTTTTCATACGTTTACTTGGTTTGAATTTTGATAAGGGTTCAAAAATTTAGGTGCTAAAGGTGTGGAAGTTTCTATGAATATACGATATACTCTTACAAAAAATTAAAATAGTTTCATGTAGACTCACACAAATATTTCCAATTGGATACTGGATATTCCTATTTTCTCTCCAGGTGACTTTTCTTCAAAATAAAATCAGAGTTCCATTCTTACAATAAGCTAAATAAAAACAGCATAGTTACGACCCATCGTCTCCATACCACTTATGTTCTAAAATATTTAATTCACTCCCCTCTCAAATCACATCACAGAGAACTGAAATTTCACTTAAGAATATACTCAAATCCTTTCTTCTAGAAAACTGTTCTTATAACATGAATAAGTTTTATTCTTTTAGTTTTATATATGCCATTTTTAAATTTATTATATACATATAATATTATATTAGTAAGAATGAAATTTTATAATTATTCACAGATTAATTCCCTACGTACAGAAAAATATAAATGAAACTATTCAAATTATAATATTATTAAGTATGAGGTTTTTAAAAATAGCATGCTTAAACTATAAGGCGTTTACACTACGTTGTGATATTAATTTATATTGTATTGTACATCATCATATTTATGGGAACATGCATTGAATCTCTGCTTATCTCTACTTGTCAATTTAACACAAAACAAAAACAAAAAATGTGTTTGAATTGTTATCCATTGGCCTTCATGGCTTGATTGGTAAGCTGTGTCTTAGGGCAACTTGTGTATTCAAGCAGCTTCATTTTTATAATAAATGATTTCTTCTTCTTTTTAGTAAATTTGAATTATTTAATTATTTTAGATACTATATTGTATCATGACAATCACTGTAGTGTGTAACGCAAAAAATACTAACAGAATGTGCTCCCCACAATGAGAAGTACTGCACTATCTGAAATGTTGTAATCTATATTGGACAGCATCCTGTTTATATCTATGAATTCAGTTTGAGGGATTGCATATCTTACCTTTAAGTGGATATAATGTTTTTTGCTATAAAATAGTTTGTTAATTGATTTAGTTTTATTGCGTTATCTTAAGACCTACTTTAATAATTTAACAAAGCCTCATAAATATTGGCATATTTGTCGCAATAGCTTTTTTTTAAATCGGATAGTATCATATATAAAGATGCTTCAGTAGTCAACACATTTCTAAAGAAACCAATAGGAAACCAGAAAGGTATTATACCTGAAACAACAATATTCACGATCATGGATAATTTTTATATATGTGACCATAAGAAGATATTTCCATCACTTTACTCAGTCTATGTAGTATTTGTTACAATAAGAAATTCGGAACACAAATACATGTTTCATAATTTCGGAATTAATTTATGAAGCATCCTGTAGCTAATGATGGACATTGCATGCTCTGTGTATCAGTAGCAGCATGGAAATCGCCAGAAGTGAAACTTTTGCAATCTCTTGCCTTGTAAACTAAACGGAACGATACTTTTTACTGATTCTAATTCGAACCGCAAGTCATTTTTGGAGGACACTTGTAAACCACAGTGGGGGACTTTTTATAAGTTAATCTAGATTCTGCTATTGTAACCACATTGCATTATTATTATATGATCGTCATTAAATAACTTCTTTTCTCTGCAATTGCAGGATATAACGTAATAGCAGAACGGTAGAGTATGTTTCGAATTGAAAATAGAGCATTGTCATGAGATAAATTTAAGTCTATTTTAATTTAAACTCACCACAGAAGTGGCAGTAAATAAATTCACTTAACTTCTTCCATGGTCAGGATATTAGTTCAGTAATAGAATTTATATTAGCCACGCCTTATTTTTTTGTTAAATAATAATAGCATCATTAGAATTCTGTTCTCCTTATGTCAGTCAAATGGTTTTTCTATTGAATTAGAGTGAAGGATAACACTGTTCTTCCTGTTAGTACATCTGATCTTACATATTAGCCAGTTAAATGCATAGACTAATGATATTTTATGGTAATGTTTAATTAATTCTTTCAAATTATGAAAATAGAACGATATATTCAAACTTATACAGCAGCGGGCGTTGAAGAGGCTCACAGAACAAAAATGGGGGGAGGTAAGAGAAATAGGGCTCTTGAAGAAAATGAATGGTACATAAAAGCTTGACAAATTTAATAAGACGGTTTAAGAAAAACAATTATTTTCAACCTTCCCTCTACTCTCTCGCTATTCCGACATACACATATACTAAGCTAACTTAGCTAATTTGTTAATGACTATATTAGTGTTTTATTACTGACATCAGCAAACATAACCTAAATATCAATATAGCCCTACTAGTGTCGTGTGCTTATAATATATTCTTACATAAATTATTGAGGGTGTAAGGTGGTAAAGAAACTTTACAGTATTAACTTAGTTAACTTAAAAAATTTAGCTTGAAATTTAATTTGATACTATCCTATATTTAATTTTATTTATTTATTTACTTATTTATACTTACTTTACTACCGTGTTGTCATTAGAGGATTAATGGTTAATAACCGATGCCAGAATTACGATAATTTATTTCAATTAGTCCATCTTTATTTCTATAGTTCAATTTGCATCAAGAAATCAGTATTAGCTCAAATAATTTTTTGGGAAGTAAAAGGCTTTGCCATGATGGTAGTCATAGACGCATAAACATTATCATCCCTAGTGTAATCATTTAAAATTGAACATTCAGTCTGTATTATCGAATCATTTGTCATTTAACTAAGTTGGCTGAGGAAATTTTGCAATTTTGTCGACAAGTGTTGAGTCTACACTGCAAAATCGGTTCTACGGAGACAGATCTGCAGTACTTTAATCCAACTTCCACGTGTAATGCTGATTTATTTCAAACCCTGCATGGCACGCGGCAGAGCATTTTTTACAGTCACCTGAGAATACAGTCACAGAATTGGCAAATGTCGTGAATTGCTAAAGAATGGGCATGCAGTAGCATAAATATAATTAAGTATTCAGTACTGGGATGAGGTTTGTATACTGTAAGTTAGCAAATGGATAAATTAATGAAGTCCCGAGATCAAATTAGGACAGTAAGTTGTAGTATGTTTTTTGTGCTTAATGAGTAGAATATAACAGATTAGGACGGCCATAAATTTTATTCTATGGATTAATGTGCGTTATTAATGACCAAAAAAATACGAATGTTCAAGACATAAAATTTTGATTTTATTTTGAGGGGATTCTAGGGTCTTTTTGGGATGATGTCATATATGAGGCATCGGTTTTATATTTATGGGTTTTTCAACATTGATAAATAGCAGACAGAGATAGAAAAAAAATAAGCATGTAGTGCAAAATTTATAAACTATGATATCACTGGCCGTCATTACTTTGATTCGTTCATAAAGTGAGAATACATCCGAAACCTGCACATATGATACACGGGGTCTGAGGAGGATGGTGTAATTTAATTAAAAAAAATACGGTGTGTAAAATTGAATAATGAGTGTAATAAGGTTTGGTATAGTAACTTACTGATGGGTGTTTTAAAGATCGCCTGAAGTGAAAATAAACTTTGAAGTAATTACACAACAAATTGCCAGTGTGGTGAATTGCTTAGTATTGGATTTGCGATACACAACGTTCAATTTTCATTATTGGTGTCCTAAGTTAGTACATGAACATATTAATCATAACAGAAATTGAAATAAATTCTGAAGTAGTTTCATGACAAAATTTACGAGTGACGTGAATTTTATTTCATATTGAATTTATGATGTACAAAATTAAATGCTCAATATTGGAGTGACACGTTCATACTGTTAACACTTGAAAGTAGTTAAAATATTTTAGGGAAAAAAAACGTAAGATGAAATAGTGTTTAGCTGCAGATGTTATTTAATTTGCCATGGGGTATAGACTATGTGGGGAACCTTGTACCGTACGCATTCAGATAAAATCAAAGGAGAAATTACTTCTGAGTAGACTTCAACACTCATGATTCCACAGTTATCTTCGCTTTTGATCCGTATAGAATTTTATAGCCGTTATAATAACAAGATTGCATGGAATGAAAGGATGTAACGCATGTTAAAGGCTGCATCTTGCGTGTCAATACGAAATTGAGACATCTAATTTCTAGATGGAGTCAGATACAAAGTATAATTTCCCAAATGACGCAGCGGAAACTGACGAAGAGGGTTTCTATCTAAATCTATTCTTAGGAGACCATGCCAATCATACAATCGATTACTCGAAACCCTTATGTTGTGCAGGCCATAAAGGTTAAATATATTTGACACTCAGGTAAAATAGGCGTTTTAAAAAGAAGAGAAAGAAAGCAAGCTTTAGTTAAGTTTAGAGTACCTGAAGTGAATTATTATACAATGAGCCTATAATGGCATTAATTAAGACTCAAGTATGTTTCTATGAAAAGAGCATAGCGAGTTTCATAATATAGTAATATAACTTAAGCGTCTTATTTACCTTTATAGAGAAGTTGCATACCACTGTTTTTATTCGACGACAATATTAAAGTACTAAATTTTTATTTTTAGAATATCGTGTATTTGATAACACAAACAACCCTCTCTACCTCGGCGATTACGTTTGCATTCCTTCAACATGAACAATCGCCAATTATTGCATTTTTTCGATGCTCAGTTGCTGTACTCACCTTGTTTTCCTGTTGATAAAGTTTTCTATCCAGAAATCTAAAAATTAAGATTTATAAGACGATTATCCTGCCGGTTAAATTATTTGGATGTGAGACATGGCCACTTACTGATCGGAAAGAACAGTCTGAGAGTGTTCGAAGACAAGGTGCTTAGAAAAATATTTCGGCCCACGAGGGATGAAAATGGGGTCTGGAGAAAATTGCATAACGACCAGCTTCATGACCTGTACGCTTCACCGGATATAGTAAGGGTAATTAAATCGCGAAGGATGAAATGGGCTGGACATATCTCAAAGGTATTGACTGTCAGACCCGAAGGAAAAAGACCACGCGGAAGACCTAGACGTAGGTGGGAGGACAATCTTAGAATGGATTTAAGGAAAGTAGGATTTGCTAGGGATAATTGGATGGAGTTAGCAAACAGAATAGGGTTGAATGGCGGACTCAGGTAAGCGCGGCAATGAACCTTCGGGTTCCATAAAATAGATAATATTCCTTTAGCTTGCTAAGGAATTGTCTATTGCTATTGAGTAAGCAAATAAGTAAGTATTATCTGAAAATGAGAACAATATTCCCTGCAGTAACTTATTAAACCATTCACGTATCAAAACTTTTCATCCGCAAAAGGAAACCTAATTTTCTTCATCTCACTGAATATAGCCTAAACAAGACATGCATCCAAACGAATGCAAAGATGGCAATGTTTTCGGCAACTTTAATCTCTCATGATCCAATAGTTATTATCTTCATATTTCATCCGTACATAATCTTAGTGACCATAATAACAAGATGCCACAAGATCAGAGGAAGTTGCGTATGCTAAAGGCCACGTACTGCGTAAATTGAGTCATCTCATTTCCAAATGAGGCAAGATACAATGTATACTTTCATAAGCTGTATAATCTTTGCATGGATACAATCACATAAATTATGACGAAAGTAGTATTAGTAACTTGCTATATTAATTTAATAAGTCAGTTCATATGCATATTAGTGAGCAAAACATTCCAGCTTAAAGAGCAAACCCGTAATCTTCTTAGTAAATTTCAGGCGAAAAAGATTTCATCGTTAGACAACTTGCAATCTTATAGAGTTATCACTTATCACAGAGGAAATATTACTCTTTTCACTGCTACTGTCGTATAAATTCGTCATCTAAAAATATTGTATAATGGCAGAAATATAAGCCTAATAGATTATTAGTTTATCTAAAATATAAGGAATTTTCCCTTTTGTTCTGATGTACATTCATGGATACCAGCTTTTCAACAGAAATTGTCCTCGTGAATTCTAAACTTAGAAATCACTGGTGAATTCAGTTGATGATTCCTTGTATAAATATAAACATTTAGCCCAGAAAGGTTAATCAAAACTGCTTTAACGCAGTTAGCGATGCAGCTATCGGTTTAATAGTTCTCTATACACAGTGGTATAGCCTACTGGCAAATTTTCCTGCGTGGGAACGCTAAAAATTCTAGTATATACTAATCTATTTAAAATTAACCTGTAAAGGTACTATGAAAACGTTTCAAACTATATGACATTTGGTTTAAAATTATCCTATTTTTCATTAACACTTTTGAATTTTTTTATTAATTTTATGAGATAATATAATTGTATGCATTTTTTAAAAAGAAAGAAATCTATTTTAGTTGCAAATTTCAGAGTAGGCCTACTTTCTTTTCAACGATATTTATAAGAATTCAGTAAAAATGTCTTTATCCACGTCAATATTTTCAGTAAACCTGGCTCGTCTAATTTATTGTTTAAGTTTTCTGCAGGAATAGTAAATATATTTTTTATTCAAAAGCTTTTCAAAACATTCGAAATTATAAATTATTTAAATTTACTAAAAAACCAGTCTCCATAAACATTATTAATGAATTAGTAATTTGAAGAGCAGGGAGACTTTCACAACCAGCACTGCAAAAAAGGGGTCGCAGGATCTTTAAAAATGGTGTCTCAGCAACCGCTAAGGATACAAATAAGCAAAAATTGTTAAGCAATGTATTCTATACATATCACAGAGTATTTTAAAGCAAGATTTTTTTTAAATTTCATCATTTTTCACCAAAACTCACCGTCCTCTCCCCTTCACTTAAGTAGAGCAGTGAGTTTAGAACGATTGAGAACAATGTGAAATATTATTTTCTGTTCTAGAAAAAATATATTTATCCTGGAATTATTTACGCTTACCACTGATGTGTTGTAGAAAGATTTTAATTGCCTTTATTTTAAGAAAATAAAACAAATCTGCCGTAATTGACGAAGGCACGAAACTCGTTTAATTTGAAAAGCCTCTTGGTGGGTATTTATGTAATTACTCTCTGAGTTTTTTAAATTACGAGGCTGTAAGAGATTCTAAACGCCACTTAAGGAAAAAGTTAATTTAGCTCCTGTTGAAGTTAATTTAAACACGGGGGTGAAGTACACCCAATCTCTTCCGAGGAACAAAGATAATTTGTTCTGAAAATATTAGTAGTATCACTTCTTATACCTTAGTCCAGGCTGTGTATAAAGTTATATTTAACAAGGTACCGTTAATTTTTTTTTTTACTTAAATGAATATAGGGGTACATAAAAACAAATGCTTTCACGCTTTGTTGGTGTTGTCAATTTGCCGGGTAATTAGTATACAATGCTCCAAGGGGACAGCTCAACACCTGTCTTGTATAGGCATGATTCCTAAGGGCCCAAACCCATCAAGTGTCACCTCCAGAACATTTAAGGGGCGTGTTCCTTATGCACCTACAGACTTCCTTACTTTCTTCCATGTAATTATGTCAACAGTGAGTTGAAAACTATCCAAAATGGTGTCCTATTTAAAAAAAAAAAATCTTCACTAAAATTATCTTAAATTGGATTCTCCCGTATAGGAGGTCAGACAAATATTTCAAAAGTAAATGGACTAAATAACAAGAGCAAAATGCTTGTCAGAAGGTATTGAGAGCCTTACCTGAAAGCCTAATTTTGGAATAATTACTGGAAAAGGATAAACGACTTTGTCTTCTAATCTTGGCACTTTTGAAATTTAGTATACTCTTTTGGACAGAGTTTTAGAGCAGTAAAATATCGTCTAAAAAGACCTGAAATGTAGACCAAGAAATCAGTTTCTTTTGAAAAAAAAATGAATTTATCTCCAAATCCTTCAGAATTATCTATGAGTTTCACTTCCAGGCGGTATAAATTGTTTTTATGCCTCCCCAGATGAGTGATCAGCCCAATACCGGGGCCACCTCCGAGGTAATACGAACACAAAGGACGAGACACGCCGTTCACACACATCTGAACCAGGCGAAGATGGGAAGAAGGTGATAAAGACGGCCAGATGATATCCAGGGCCACAAATTGCTCGACTCTTGGTGGGTAAAAGACCTCGAAAAAACTTGCCTAGATAACTTGTCCCGACCACGATTCGAACCCTGGATCATTGCGTGAGAGGAACGAACGCATTCCCTGCGCCATAGTCGTGGGCACTTTTCTTTGTTTATTGCAAATATTGAATTTAATAATATTTATTAGCATATATGATATGAGTATAAACCCATGTTATGAAATTTTTACAATTCTAAATACAAATATTTGGAAATTGGTAATTTGACTAGCCTAACTGTATTTTACTATATACGGTAAGAAACTGATACTTCAGAAATTATCTCGGGCTTCTAGCCAGTTCGGAATGATGTTTTCTTTTTGACGGTTTGGAAATGTTCTATGGTTTCATTTTAAAATAAGCTGTTTGCTACATTCTGTTAAAATGGAACAACATTGCGAGTCCGAAACTTCGGCTAGAATCCCGAGAAACTTTATACCATAGGCCGAATTATGCTCAAAATAATAAAATATATACCTGATATATTATATGCTTACATGAGCTACCAGATTTATTAAGATGAAGGTTGTTGAACGATACTGTAAATAATCTATTTAGATAAATCTCCATAATAATACGGAAATTTCAGGGAAAATAGAAACCATATTATATAACTATTATATGCAGTTATGTCTACATTATTAATGTTCCAAAATAATCCTAGGAGAATTAAAATATATGTCTAAACTTCTGGATGCACTCCTAAGTATTAGGCCTACTATTGATATATTATTTCAATTAAATAAAGCATTGATACAAACAGTTGTCAGAATTATGAATGGTTTCGCCCGTTAGTATTCTAAATTCGGGACATACGGTATCCCAGCTAGCTAATTGGTTACCTGGAATAGGAGAAAATAATCCTGAAATACTGCGTTTTCCGGGTCATCGAGCGGCATAATTCGACTGCTGTGTGAGCTATATTTAGAATAATGTAAAATGTTTCCAGATATGGATTAAATAATAATTAGTTGTCTACGTGATCCGAAGCATGTACCACTTTATTGCTCTAAGCGGTAAGTGGTCAAGAAAACGTTTCTTAGGCATGAGAGATCTCAACCCCAAACATCACAATAAGAGTGCTGACGTGAATACAGCGTTTAGATGCCATTACAGCTTTCTAGTCATAGGGATGTGGATACACACAAAAAAGACAAGCATGACTTGAAACAAAAACCTTCTGACAGTGTAATTGAAGGACTTTTATAAAAGTTTCTTCCTTCTTTTATATCAAATACTTTTATAACTTCTCTGTAGAATGATTGTTAATGCATTCTTTATTAAGAGCAGTGACAGAGGGTGTAGACTTCTCTTACATAGTCACAACACGCCATGTGTTTACGCTGTAAGGTTTAATTTACATACTTCGTGTAATTAGTTGAAGATAAGTTAAAATCGTGTGCTCCAATTACGCCATACCCTCCTTTCTCTATTTTTACTAGTCGTTATTGTAAGGTTGAATCTTTCTTTGTCAATTCATTATTTCTGGACTATCTTTTATCTGTATAACAATAAAGTGACCACAAAACGTACAGGTTTTCCTAGCTTATTAATTTGTTCAAACAAGAAATTTCATGGATATTTGAAAATGTAATATTCTTATCGGCGGAAAGGGTATAAGAGATAATATATTGCTCATGAAGAGGCTATACGAGGAAAAAAATGATGTTATCTGGTATAACATAATCGTATATAATATTTTGGAATCTTATCAAAAATTACTTTTCTAATACAAACTTTAACATCGTCCTAGATGATTACAATTTGAGATCGGATTTTTTTGGTTTTTACAAACACTGAATTAGTTTTTTATGCATAATAAAATGGTTTTATATTATTTTTTACCTTTTTCAGACTGTTTTATGTTCCACTTTAATAAGTAGAATAAACACATTGAAACAAGTATATTAATTTTATTTTTATTTACAATTTCCATTTCTCTAAATTAAAAACTATACGAAAGGTTCTTGCCTAATTTTAAACAGTTTATTGTTCATAGAGCACACATATTTTAGATTTATCCCTGTCATTTCCAAATGTAAAATTAAACCCAACACGAACGTTTTTCAATAAATCAACCAAATTATAGAATACTCTAACTTCGGCATCTTGCTGGAGGAAACAATAAAGTGTAATTTTCTTAAGATTGCCTTTATTGCTTTAGTGCTTTTACTGTCATTTTATTTATTATTATAGTAATTTCATAACTTAACTTTAGTGTCATTGCTATTTTCTTATCCTTATTGCATTTTTATTGTTACTTTTGTATTGTAATTGTAGTTTTTGGAAACCTGGTAGAGGGTAACAGAAAGCCTGATGGTTTTATCTCTACCAGGCTATATAAATTACTTTAATTTAAATTTAAAATAGTTTAAAACCTAACAATCCAGGCTAATTTAAAGTAATAGTTACTGGAAAATGAGATAAACACGCTATTTAAATTATTAAATGACCTAGACGTAAATAGGAACAAAATATTAGAATAGACTTGAGGGAAGTAGGATTTGCGACGGATGGTTGGATGGAGTTAGCACCGAACACGGTTGAATGGCGGGCTCGTGTAAGCGCGGCAATGATCCTCCGGGTTCTGTATACGATATAATATTCCTTTAGCTTGCTTAGGAATTGTCTATTGCCATTGAGTAAAGTTATTAAGAGAGAATACAAAAGTATTTGATAATAGTCGTGTGGGAATTGAGTTTAAATAGAATTGAGGAAAAGTTAGAAGAAGAAAAAAGAGACGAAGTCGAGTTTACTCTTTCGTCGACAGCTCCCAATCGCAATTGGTCCGGATTAACAAGAGTTTACTGTAAGCAATACTACTACTGGAAAAACTTGTAGGAATTTTGGACATTAATATTAACTAGGGATGGGTCCTCGATACTTTCGATACCTCGATACTCTCGATACATGTATGGTATCGGCATTGAACGATACTTCAGAAAACTCGCTCGATACTTTTTCGATACTTTTGTAATTCTTCAATTCTGCAATTAAGTGAGAATGCTAGTATTTTTTGTATAACGTGCGTAGACAGTGGACTGTAAAAACAATTAAATTAATTAAGGGTGATAAAGATTGTACACACGCTATACATTTCGCTTAGAATGAACGATAAGAAGGTTATAAGCTAAATAAACCATAGGTGAGATAACACTGACACTTTGATCTTCTTGAATCACAAACACTCGTTGGAAATTTCATCGACGTCTTGAAGTCTTCTTATAAGCAGGGATGATTGATTCCGCCAGTAAATGAAAGAGCTTGCTGATTTAAAAATATATTTAATAACAATTCCGGAGGACCTTTGGAGTCAATATTCCAAATAAAATTATGTGAATAACAATGAAATACACACATGTACCAATTATATGCCGTATTAAGGTTCACAGTCAATCTTGTGATATTTTAATTCACCAAATAATACGCAATAATAATGTTACTGAATTTATATTGCGTGTTAAAGTAGATACAGCTACGTTGCAATAAAATCAATTTAATATTATTAGCTGTATGAAATAATTTTAGAGCTTTAATGCACTCACTAGGTAATAAGATTCCTTTCGTAGCTAATATTACCTCAAAAATAGTCCTGAAGTCCAAATCAGGTCATAATCAAGATAGTCAATTCATGTAGAAATGCCTGGTGGAAGCACTAAACGAATCCAGCCTTTTCTGAGACGAATAAATGTGAAAAATTGCTTCTGTGCAATTAATATCAATTATAAAGAAGCCTTAACTTGCAGGAAGCGAAGAATAAGGAATTATGACGTTAAAAAACCACTGCTAGTTAAGTCCAGATATGGACAATGATCCTTTAAGAGGATTTAAAAATGGCGAAGACGAAGAAGGAATGTTTGAAACAAGAAGAAAAGAAGAAAGCTAACAATATAAAAAACATATTGTAGAGAAATTCAACTGTCCTTAAAAATAATGAAGAGAATGCAAGGCCCCCTGAAAACGGGCGAAAAACAGAAAGAAATCAAACCAACCATCCATCATAATAAAATTAAACATTTAGCAATAAAAATATTAACAGCTAAAAAGATCACAACATAACTGAACATATTGCCCGCGATTATTCACTAGGGAATAATCAAACAGAAATGCGAAGTTATGTTGGATCTTCAAAAACACCAATAAATCCTAAAAGTTGAGAAATAAAGGTAACTAAACAAAGAAAAAATGAACGACTGCCTTAGTCGTGAGAGTCATATATGGGAATTGGGGCTAGTTTAATGATAGGTCGTTTCAGATAACTTGTAGAAGTCCTGACCGTGACAACCCTCACAAGACCGTCTGGGCCTGGGTGAGTTTGAGTTATGATGCCAACAACCCATTTTAAGGGAGGCATATTGTCATCCATGATTAAAACTGGCGTACCTATGGTAACATTAGGCATAGCCTTCAACCAGTTTGAACGTCTCTGCAAGGAAGAAAGATTTGAAGAAGAAGATCCTCTTGAAATAAGATCTGCATGATTTTCCTTAGAGGCGACATGAGAACAAGAATCAATAGATGTAATCTCCTGAATATCAGCGGCTCTATTGGCCACAAGAGTTTTCAAAGTCGTGGGTGAATGAGTAAGCTGATTACTGATACCCTCATCAGACGTAATGAAGGCTGAGCAATTCACAGAAGACTCAGCGTAATTAAAGGGTCTATTTGATGAAGACCTATTCAACTCACAACGTTTCCTTCGCTGCATTGAAGGCATGTTATGATGCTTAAGAGGGAACGAAGGCAACTTGCCGGAGAAGTACCAGCCTAGCTGGGAGTTCTGAATAGTAGGCAAATTGGGAGCAGATATCTGTCCAGATACCAAGATTTGAGAACATATCTCAACACCCAATAGCAAATCAATAGGCTTAGGAGAATTAAAGCTGGGATCTGCTAAGGGTAAGTTAGGAGGAATGTTCCAACCTCTAGTATTAACAAAGTTTTTAGGGAAATTAGAAGCAGAGATCTCAGGCACTATAATGGCCTTTGTATTGTAGCGCCAATTCGTAACCTGAGATCTGATAGAGACTTCTGTAAGCCTTGAGACGCTTGCATTGGTAGGAAGGATACCAGCGAGAGAAGTACGCTGAGACAATGGCGACAAACCAAGCTGCTTGAATAATCTGTCAGTAATTAAATTACAGTCTGATCCAGTATCAAGAAGAGCTGTGGCCTGTACGGCACTGCCATTGTTACTTAAAATTATCACGCTAGCAGTAGGTAAAAGACATTTCTGCCGTGACTGGCTGGCAGACATGATATTGGCCGTATTTATGGCTTGAGAATTGCTTGGCCGTGAAGGGTCATGCAATAAGTTGCTGTGCCTGCCTTGACATTGTCTACATCTAAAAGTGTTACAGCTCGAAGTGTGACCATTTGAGCTAAGGCAAACACGACAAAGTTTGTGATTTTTCACGAATTGATCGCGGGATGAATAATTCAGCGATCTAAAGGCGTCACAATAAATGATAGTGTGATTCGATTTACTACAATAATTGCATTTCGCTCTAGGAGAGGAGAGGTTAGCCTTGACAGAAGGAGCAGATGAGGGCTTGACGGACTGACTTTTCAGAACCGATTCTGTCATCTGCAGCACCCTAACCCTAGACTCCAAAAAACTGAATAATTCCTGCAACTTGGGAAGTTTTCCTAACTTAATTGAAGATTCCCATTCTTTAATTAATTCTACTGGGAGCTTATCCACAATGATACGTGAAATAATTAAGTCAGACAGAGGAACATCAGTATTTAGTACGTTCAATGCATGAACCGTACTTGTAAAATGATCTAAGTATTGTTGCAATGAGCTTGCAGAATCTCCTTTAAGGGGCGGTGGAGAAAAAAGGTTATCCAAATGCGTGTTGGCAATTAATCTGTCATTATCGAATCTTTCAGCTAAAGTCTTCCAAGCTACATCAAAGGTGGCATTGGAGACCGGGATATTTTGAATTACAGTCATTACCTCCGGGGATAAACAAGATTTTAGATATTGAAATTTATCCATGTTGGATATATGACTGTGCTGAACAATTAATGAGTTAAATGTATCCCTGAATTCAAGCCAAGCTCTAGGATCGCCTAAAAAACTTGGTAGCTTAATTTCAGGCAATTTAGGTAAGTTCGGTAAAGGTGCAGACAAAGAAGAGTTGTGATTAGAGCTCTGCTCTTGATTCGGCTCATATAACAGTTTTGCATCTGCAATTGAAGAATTGATATACGCTAAAGCCCTTGAACATTCTGACTGAAGCTGGCGCTCTTGAAACTCAGCCTCTTCATCGTAAATGTTACGATGCTGAAGACTTTCAACCTTATACCTATTAAACAATTCTTCTAGCACCGACTTAAGAACAATGGCCTCTTGATAGGATATTTTGTCCAGAATTTCAAATTCAGATACTGTTTGAATTTGAAATATGAATTGATTTTTCAGAAGGTTAAAAATAGCTTCGGCTTCGGCCTTGGCTCTAGCCTTAGCTTCATCAGCTTTAGCTTTAGCTTCAGCCGCTTCAGCTCTATTGAAAGCATTAATCTGCTTGCTAATATGGGAGATGGCCCTTTGTATGGTTTTCTCAATTTCTGCCATATAGGCATCTTCGGATTCAGAAAAGGCTAGTTCATTGATCTCAGACTGGACTCTGTTATATTCAGATTCAAGCTTGCTTAAATCAATCTTAAGCTCAAGAAGGTCTTGAGGAGAGGTTTCCTCATTGATAACGCAGTCTAGAATGTAATTAACTTTGCGAGTGATTCTCGACTTAATAGGTGTTCTTTTTGCCTTTAAAGTCTTAAGGGTGCCTTCTACGTCAGTCATGATTTGACAATTGATTGTTCAAATAGTATTCGACTTAACGTGATTCACTGTTTATGACTTAAATTGACCGCACTGAGAGCTTATTGAGCACTAAAGTTAGTTGCCCGCGGTTAGACAAAATGTGACAATAATGTGTGTGTACATGGATTCACAAAGGTGAGTGCAATTATGTAAATAATATCAAACCCTTTTAATAAATTAGTTTGAAGAGCTGTTGTCTGAATATTAGGCCTCACACGTGCAGATTAAAACACGGAGGCAGAAGCACTTAATATGAGATTAAAATTACCTTTTCAATAAGAAACTTCAAACTGACTTAAGTCAGGAATGTCAATTGTGCTTCAAATAAGTCAATTATTTGCTTGAATGATATTTGTGTTCAAACAGCATGAATTGCGGAACACCAACAGCTTGAATTATCTCAATAAAGTTTACTACGGGCGGAATAGAACGAGTGTAGGTTTACAATGCGTGTTACAATATTGTGGTTCTATCCGGCCTCGGAGGTACCAAAAAATGTATAACGTGCGTAGACAGTGGACTGTAAAAACAATTAAATTAATTAAGGGTGATAAAGATTGTACACACGCTATACATTTCGCTTAGAATGAACGATAAGAAGGTTATAAGCTAAATAAACCATAGGTGAGATAACACTGACACTTTGATCTTCTTGAATCACAAACACTCGTTGGAAATTTCATCGACGTCTTGAAGTCTTCTTATAAGCAGGGATGATTGATTCCGCCAGTAAATGAAAGAGCTTGCTGATTTAAAAATATATTTAATAACAATTCCGGAGGACCTTTGGAGTCAATATTCCAAATAAAATTATGTGAATAACAATGAAATACACACATGTACCAATTATATGCCGTATTAAGGTTCACAGTCAATCTTGTGATATTTTAATTCACCAAATAATACGCAATAATAATGTTACTGAATTTATATTGCGTGTTAAAGTAGATACAGCTACGTTGCAATAAAATCAATTTAATATTATTAGCTGTATGAAATAATTTTAGAGCTTTAATGCACTCACTAGGTAATAAGATTCCTTTCGTAGCTAATATTACCTCAAAAATAGTCCTGAAGTCCAAATCAGGTCATAATCAAGATAGTCAATTCATGTAGAAATGCCTGGTGGAAGCACTAAACGAATCCAGCCTTTTCTGAGACGAATAAATGTGAAAAATTGCTTCTGTGCAATTAATATCAATTATAAAGAAGCCTTAACTTGCAGGAAGCGAAGAATAAGGAATTATGACGTTAAAAAACCACTGCTAGTTAAGTCCAGATATGGACAATGATCCTTTAAGAGGATTTAAAAATGGCGAAGACGAAGAAGGAATGTTTGAAACAAGAAGAAAAGAAGAAAGCTAACAATATAAAAAACATATTGTAGAGAAATTCAACTGTCCTTAAAAATAATGAAGAGAATGCAAGGCCCCCTGAAAACGGGCGAAAAACAGAAAGAAATCAAACCAACCATCCATCATAATAAAATTAAACATTTAGCAATAAAAATATTAACAGCTAAAAAGATCACAACATAACTGAACATTTTTTTAACAAAAACTTGTAAGTGGACTGCTTAAAAAACTATTTTTAGTTTTAATGTAGAGTTTAAAAATAATTATAGGCTACTGATGATATTAAATTTTGTCTTATTAAATACGGACACTTAGGCTTAATTTAGTTAGTATTACACAGTTCTCTCAACTTTTAACTTTTAATGTACCTATTTATTGAAACTGGAAATGTTGAAGGTATCGAGTATCGAGGAAAAAATCATGTATCGGTATCGAGTATCGAGAAAATCTGGTATCGACCCATCCCTAATATTAACTTAGGCCTAAGAGCTAACATAAAACTCACAAAAAGCACAGATTGATTAGTCTTGCTTTATTATTATTTATTGAACAATCGAATGCGTAAAATTCGATGAGCTTATGTTATTGTTTAATGCATGTTTATTATAATTATATGGTCGATCGGGCGTATCCTTCAGCCTTAAATTAAATCTGAATGGAAGGAGATCCTGGATAAGAACTGTCGAGTCAAAGACCGATAGTGTCCGGAACGAATAGCATGAAGCTAAGTTATATTACATTAAATGGCAAGCATTCGTTATGCATTAACGTATGTCGATTAGACGTTCGGGATGCTGGCAGTTGATTTCATGATAATTATAAACGGAAGGTTAAATATAAAATGTGGTTAACTATTAACGATTCAGAATTTAATTGAATTTTGATTTGTCTGTTAATAAATAGCTACTTAAAATGTTATTAATAATGTTACAAATATGAGGTAATGAAAAATCTAAAGAAATAGAATCAACTTTCAGCTCTGTTTACTCTGCAAGTTATGTTGTACATTACCATAAAACGAGCAGGCCTAATCTCTTATCTCTTATATATATAAAAGGCTTTGTCCTGACTGACTGAATGAATGACTGACTGAATGACAGGAATCAACGTACAGCCTAAACAATAACAGGTAGAGACTTGGAATTTTGACAGTACCTTCGTTTCATAATGTAGGTGCTCACTAAGAAAGGATTTTGAAAAATTCTGATTCTAAATGCCAAAAATTAAATGTTTTTGAAAATACTTAATCCCTTTTTACATAGAATTATCAATTCCAAATCACAGAATATATTGTTGCCAAATGGTATCAGTTGGCTTTGAAAAAAAAAATGACATGCAAGTTTGACAAATAAGAGAAGTTAACAAAATAATTCTTGTTATAAATAAATATTTCAGAATGAAATCCACGAAAATAATGCAGTCACATAACGTTCTCTACCCTGGACATAGAGAAAGCAAAACGAGGTATGGTAATGTGTATATTATTATATTATATCGCAGGTTTTTATTATATTATATCGCAGGTTTTTGAAGAGAGAAGTATGAAAGTTATAATGCTTTCTGTTTAATTTCATCCCCAAAACAGTTTTATGGTGACATGAGAGTGGGAAATAAAATTTTCCACCTCGATATTACAATTTTATGTTACAGGAATTTCTGTTTCTTCTTATTTGAACCCCTACCAGGCTTGCTGTGCAAGCGATGGGATGCAAAATTCTACATCCTGTAAGAGCCATAAAAGAACTATATCAAGCGTTTTCTGAGGGAATAGTTTGAGTGTAATAAGTCGTTCTTCCTATTTCAAATTATAAATGCCTATATAAGGACCTAGAATTTAAAAATCGAAAGTCCTTCATAAGTTAATTTCCAACTACAAAATACAAAACCCGGGCGACGCCGGGTCTTTTAAGCTAGTCTCGATATATATATATATAAAAGGCTTTGTCCTGACTGACTGACTGAATGAATGACTGACTGAATGACAGGAATCAACGTACAGCCTAAACTATAACAGGTAGAGACTTGGAATTTTGACAGTACCTTCGCTTCATAATGTAGGTGCTCACTAAGAAAGGATTTTGAAAGATTCTGATTCTAAATGCCAAAAATTAAATGTTTTTGAAAATACTTAATCCCTTTTTACATAGAATTATCAAAACAAATTCACAGAACGTATTGTTACCAGTGGTATCAGGTGGGCTTGGATTAAATTAAATGGATGTTTGACAAATTAGAGAAGGTATCATTATAATTCATATTATCTATATTAATAAAAGGAATTCTCCTCGATGTCCAGCGAAATCTACTGAACGCAAAGATCTGAAATTTTAAACATAGGTGTGCTGAAGGGTCGGAAAATGCACCTCCAAGCCGGAATTTTAATTTTAGTTTTCGTTCGTGAGTTATGAGTGAAAAACTGGCAAAAAACGTGCATTTTTTGCGTTTTCAAAACATAAGTTTTCAGTAATAAATTTCAATATCAAATCACTTACAGATGGCTTTGGCTATTTTTGTCATCATACCTCATACCTTGGAAATAAAAGCAACGCGAACGCTTGATTTTGTTAGTCCATCCTAGACGATTCATTTGTTTAGAGTGTCAAGGCCCATAGACATATGACATTTTCAACCTACACGGAAGAAGGATAATCAACCCTAAATATGGTCAAACATTGTTCGATTTGGACGAAACTCACTATGCAGGGGTTTTCTGGGCCAAGGAACTCGAATCTGAGGTCGCTTTTACCAGGCGACGCTACATAATCGTGGTATGTAGTCCACGTGATTTAGGTGTTAATAAATATAATGATTTAACTATTATGATCTTAATTTTAAATTTTTGAAATAATTATCGTGGGCGAAGCCGCGGGCACATGCTATCTTATAATAATAAAAGGACGTGTTTGCCTGTCTGTCCGCGATGACCATCGAAATCTACTGAACGCAGAGATCTGAAATTTTAAAGATAGATGGACTGAAAGGTGGGCAAATGCACTTCGAAGCCGAATTTTTAATTTTAGCTTTCGTTCGCGAGTTATGAGTGAAAAACTGGCAGAAAACGTGATTTTAGCGCTATCGAAGCATCAGATTTCAGTAATACATTTCAATGTCAAATCAATTGCAGTTGGCTTTGGCTATTTTTGTCATACCGTGGAAATAAAAGCATCGCGATCGCTTGAATGTTGTAAGCCCACGCTGGTCGATTCATTTGTTTAGAGTGTCAAGGCCCACAGACATATGACATTTTCAACCTATACGGAAGAAGGATAATCAACCCTAAATATGGTCAAACAGCGTTCGATTTGAACGAAACTCGCTATACAGGGGTTTTCTGGACCAAGGAACTCGAATCTGAGATCGCTTTTACCAGGCGACGCTATCTAATCGTGTTATGTAATTCACGTGATTTAGGTGTTAATAAATATGATTTAACTAATATGCTCTTAATTTTTTTATTTTTTATTCTTGAAATAATTATCGCGGGCGAAGCCGCGGGCACATGCTAGTGCCTATATATTTCCAAATTTCCATCTTCATAATACATAATGTGTTGTTTCCAACACCTTTCGTTGATTGTTTCAACTTTCCTTTTTTTTCTTCCCATCTAGATGTGAAGATGAAATCAATATTTAGGTGACTTCTTGAAGACATTTTTCAATACTCCTATGATATTATTATGAGAACTGTGTCACAAAGGGAAAATGTATTTATTATTTAAGTAAATGTTATATTTTATTTTTTAAATGTGATAAATATTAATAATAATTTGTGTCATTGTGAGCGAAATAGCCTATTATATAATTATATAACGATCGTTTCACCATCGTTTCAAAATCAATAGTCGCGATTGGTACGACTTTATACAGCTGTTTTATTTTTAAAGATTAACCTTGACGTACCTAATAATATCGTCTTATCAAATTGGAATTTTTTGTCATACGAGATTTAAAATACTTTTTTGCCACACATGTGACTTTGACTTTTACCTATCCCCTTCGAATGGGGCACAGGGCCTACCTACTATTGGAGGTTTCAGTACCTAGATTATTTATATTACGCTTATTTTTCGAGACGAGACAGGAACAGGTGGTAGCCTGTCGCTTTCACAAACCCCTCTACTACTATTACTTGGACGACCACACATAGGATATAGGTTAGCTAAACAATGAGAATATTATAGGAGAAAAATTCCTCCGACACTGTGACTTGAACCCAAAACCTTTGGCTATTAGCGCCAATGCTCCACCAGCTGAGCTAAACCGGAGTTCAATTCACAGCGCCAGATGGAACCTCTCTCCTATAACTGATAATAATGTCCAACAGAGACAATAATCTGTGGTCCATGACAGCTTATATATCTATCTAGCTAAACAATATTTTCATATCTTCTCTGTTCATAAGCAACCTGTAATTTTACCCAATCACTGTGTTCGACGTTGGTATTTGATCAAAGAAGCTACAGTTATGAAAATATTTCAGTATTCTGGCATCGTGAATTTACATAAAAAAGCAATGTTGCAAGTAGATTAGATATAATGAAAGTGATAAAAATAGAACGATAAAATTATGACGATTATTGCACTTGCGATTGGTTGAAATCCTTCATATCCTTAAACTGGATTGGTCACTGATTCATGAGCTAAGCAGTCAATTTAATTGCATCATAACTCATTGAATTTCTGTCACAAACTCGAAAAATTAAAGTTTTACGAAACAACCACATCAAACTATTGTTCAGTCACCGTTGAATTAAAAATAGTTATAGTTGTTAAGATAGTTCCAAGATTTATACCAATGGGAAAGGGGAAAAAAGAATATTTTATATGATGTTGGATAAACATCAGACACGGCTGCTAAGCATTACACCTGCGTCATACCTTATTCATGCAACGTCCTCAGCTCAGTCATAGAGTAACACAGTCCAAGTAAGGGATGTTGTTTTCTATTCCAAGGTATCTCTCATGAATTACTACTGTTTCAAAAAATTATCGTTGTTTGTTATAAAGATAAGATATATTACATCTACTGGCATTCTTTGTTCACGTATATACCAGCAATCGGACGACAACTTTTGCCTTGAAATATTGCTAATAATCTTTGTTATAGTCTCATATAAAATATTAACTCCTGAGAACAAGATGTCTCCCGGAATTACCCCTCTTGGCATTAATTAAAATAATTGTTTTACGAGGCGTTGTTAACCTCGTTTTCTACTCGTTGACTAACATGCCGATCTCAGCAGTTAAGGTGGGAGCAGATAATATCGTACACTGTTTATATGTGTATGCTATTTAGTGAATAGAGGAATTAAAACCATTGTGTATTACTTTCTCTCAATATAATAGCTAATCAGAAATAGTTTATATGGTAACATAGTTATTATAAAAACCTACTGACGACACAAACATCAAGTTTAATTTGTTACACAAGGTATCAGTATTTTAAGAAAACACCGACAATTAAAACTATTATAATTTACAGGATCAATCATAAGGGCCTCCAGTTAAGTTTTTATCGTAATTATTTTGAAGGAAATAATTACCCATCACCTGGATTTTTTACATCTATCAGGCTCTTTGTAGTATAATGTGCCAGAGAAAGCTGAAATTTTAGCATAATCTTAGAATTTTCCTGTGAACTTCATGACGAATTCATATTTTTTGTTTTCATGCGTTTTGTAAAGAATCTGAGGGCAGCCTTTCAAAAGCACATTTTTCAGGTAGTTCTAATAATAAATTATCAAAATAAAACACTTTGAAAGAATGCTTAAAAGGTACAGTTCCCTTTACAACGATACTTTTGCCCTAGTGAAAAAATATTAACTTTATGTTTACGTCTGCACAGTTAATTTGCTTCAGGTCTGTATAAAGAAATAGTTAAGGAGAAAGAAAAATCTCCCATTCTCAAACTACGTCACATTTTACTCTTTGTGTTACGTAACTAGCAACAATTTTTTAATTTCCTGAAGAGTTTATTTATTTTATATGCGAAGTTGACCTTCGTGAGAAGCCAAACCGACAAGTCTGAAAAAAAATATGTTTCACGCTTCATTTCGCAAAGAAATAATGGTCTGTTTTAAAAGTAAATGTCCTAATTAAATTAGCAAATACAACATGATCACCAAAAATAAACAAAGTTAGTTTGATCTGACATATTCGTAACGAATATAAGACACATTGGAATATAGATATAACCTTTCAAAGATATTATGTAGGCTAGATAAACAACTTCGATTTGCAAAAATATTACACCTGTCAGAGCAGAATTTATACGCCGATAATAAGGCAGTCATGAAGTGAAATCATAAGGTGGCTCTAAGTTTTAAATAAATTAGGGAAATTTCAGTAGAATAGCTGGTTATTTTAAAAACAAACATACGTCTAAAATTTAAAAAACCTCACATTTTACATAATGCTTCATTTTTTAAATCTTACATAAGTTATGTGATTTTATACAGATTTTGAGGCGACACATTTATACGTCAGTAGCAACGAAAAGATTAACACACGAAGCTGATCTTTGTTCCACATTACTTTTCCAATAAATCTTTGGTGACCACACATAAATACAAATCACATAACGGAATTTTAGTATCGAAGCGTAAAATGGTAACTTATACAGAAATTAATTTTGTAGAAAATGTGACTGAAGTAATGACTGATTGTATATGTGGACGTAAAAAAACAAAGGTACTATATTCCTTTGCATTTGCATTAAATAAAAATATATTCCGTATACTTACTTCCGTATACTTACTTCCGTATACTTACTAATTCTGATTTAATTTGCATATTTCTCAAAGTGCAAGGGAAGAGAGATCTTGCTTACATTTTAACAAAATTAAGTTACTAGTACCCTTACAAAGAGAACATTTTGAATAAGTGGTTTGGTTTATTAAAAATATTGTAGTAGTTCTGTCATTCTGAACTTTAAATTTTTTTAAACTTCATTTTCAGTAAATGTAGCTTAACTTTATAGTTTAATAGCGCAGTGAACAAAGAACATTATTTTTACAAGCCTATCATCCAGATTCTGAAAAACGAATTAACGTTTATTGTAGTTTTAAGAAATCATTGTAGGCAGCATTTGTTGCAATGACCTAATAACCGGAAATTATGACATCTATATGTTTTTGTCTCCCCTGCAAACTGGGGGCTAAGTCACATTTTAAGTTATGCCAATTTGTTTACTGTTAGCTTTTTTCTGTGTTTAGATTGTTTAAGGAGGTGAACAACACAGATTATTCTTTAATGGTTAGTGTGTTTATAAAATAAATTACGTTTCGATTATTTTCTCAATCATTATTCTTTACCCTATAAGAACTAGATGCTTGAAAACGTATCACACCATGACCAAGAAACCTCAAGAATTCTACATCCTCGTTGAATAAGCTGACATTTTTATATTTATTTTAAAACATAATTCTTCTATCCCATTTAATGCAATTTTCTAATTAGATTAATGTTAGAGTTTCATTTTTTATTATTCTCCGACAACATATACTGTTTGTTATTAACAAAGCGATTATCAACAACGATGTTGTTTGGTAGAATTTTTCCTATCCTTTCGTATCATTTCTGCATAAGATTACTTGAAGCAAGAATTCAATTAAATATATCAATTCATAAGAATATGTCAGTACAAAATAACGGCTAGAATTGACAGAACTTGGAAAATTCCACGCACGCTGCCATCCATAGCTGCATAAAGGAAAGAATCCAGTTGTACATTATGGGAAAATGCGAGAAGTTATCTTTTTATATTACCCTTTATTACCATAATACACCGTCATTTCTATGGAATATGGAAGATGTAATTAAATTCAATGGTTTGTTGACTAAGACAAGCTATTTACATTCAAGTAAGTGTACGCTATGCAATACAAACGGGAATCTAACGTCGTTCATCACAAACCTGCGAACTTAATGGGCTTCTGTTATTTTTTGCATTAGAATCTCTCACTAGTATGAAGTGCTGAGGATCATTGGTATTTGTATGACTCTCGTCCAATGCTTCTGTCCGCTTAATTTTTAAATCACGAGGTTATGGCCATATCTCGCAACACTTTTCCGAACTCCCATGGCTTCGACTAATCCAAAGACATAGATTTCACTCCCTTTCTCTTCTCCATTCATCCTTGAAATATTTTTATTCATTGTTATTATTTAATTAGATTAATTTTTATAAAAAAAGACCCCCGAGAGCAATAATGCTAATAACTAGGGGCAGTAAATTATAATACACAGAGAACAGCAATACATTTACTAAGAACTAGGAAAAGTAAAATTATTGAAAGTAATCTAATGAAACATAGCACATTACTAAGATTAGCACAGAAGCCAAAAATTTAATAGACAAACAGGAATCATGAAATAAAATTTAGTCTTTGAAGCAAAAGTCTTTATATTTCTAATATTCTTAATATCTTGTAATAATTCATTACAATTATTGCAAAGGGAATAATGAATTGCTTAATTACCATATTTGACTGAGGATTTTTTTACTTAAATATCTCGCATCTAGCTTTCATTATCTACACCCTTTTCACAATAATGGAAACTCGGTCCCAAGAAAATTTATAATTATCCTTACCAGGAAACCTCTGAATGCTGAGTTATTAGTTTCTGTGGGGAACTGTTGGAATTCACTGAATGATGAAGTCAGGAACCGTCAAAGCCTCAATGGTTTTTTAAGTCAGAGATAACTAATCAGTTACTGGGCAAATCCATTTAAAATAAATTTGTTTTCCAGGAAGAAATTTAATTTTTTTCTTCAATTTAATGTTTACGAATTTGTAACATATCCAATTGGCTAATGTTTTCTCTAGATATGTAATCTAACGACTTATATCACTATCCATAACCCATACCAACATTAATAACATAGTTCAAGATTCACCTCGTATCGACAATATCAGAGCCAAAACTTGGAAAGGTTAGCTGAAGTGGCATGCCAGATCATAACACTAGCATTGTTAGTAAAATACTCATAGCGCGACCAACCGCTGGTTAGTAACGTTTTACCTAAAGTTGGAAAGAAAATTGGTGCCCCTACTGTAGATAAGATAGTGAACCATTAAATGATTTTAAAGTAATAAATTTTGCTCCTTAAATTGTTAATTGGCACATATTTGTTAATATTGTCATGTTTTGCAAAGAAGTTTTTAAGGCACGTGATCCCCAATGACTATTGAATCATAAACGCCTAAAGAGAAAAAGATTTATAAAATGTGGAAGGCCATATTCTAAGATGAATAGCAGACATGGTCGTCGGCCCCCCTCTGGAATGCCTTATGGATTTATTTTTTGCTACTCTTTGTCTGTTGCAGTTGTTGCATGAAGAATAAAAATATATTTTAGCCTATAACGAGTTTAGCCATAACTGCCTTAGTGTATTTATAATAGTACGCCACCAAGGCTGTTTCTAAAAAGAACGTAATCTGTTAATTTAAAAACTTCGTAGCCTCGTCAAATTCAGCTGGGGTTCAAAACTACGGGCCGAGAAAATATGTCAATGGGTCTATTAATATATTTAGCCTATACATTTGAAATTGAGGCCGAAATTGATATTCAGTCGATCATAATAAAATATAATTCGTTCACTTGTACGTGGAATAACTTCAAATTAGGAATTTTCTCACAGTACACTTGCTTAAATTATTGTCGTAATACCACTATTGTTCACGATAGTAAATTACTTCTTAGTATTATAGATCGGTCCTCGAAAGGAACTGGCCACTCTACGCGGTATGATCCGGCCTAGTGTCTTTCGGTCGGGCTCTGGGTCTCCCCGCACGGTCCTGTCCTAGGGCAGGACCGGCCTACGGGCCGAACACTTCATCACTTCATCAACCTAATAAATAAAAATCATTGTGTTTGGAATTACGTTGAGTTTTCCCCCCTTAATAAAATTCCTGGCGACGTCCCTGATAACAGACATTAGAATTTCGATTGAATATCTTATGGAAATTTAAGATTTATTTTCCTCATCCCCAGGATAGCATGGCTGGGCTGCGTGTGAAATTATATTATAAACAAGGTACGATGACAACAAAATTAACCTAACGAACAGTAATTCCATGTACCCAACTGCACATTTCGCTTCTATTACCGTGAAGTACCGTGAAGTACCGTGTTTCTGCAGTTGAACAAATAGAATAAACAAGAGCTACAGCGTGCATTCCACGCGTCTGGGAGTACGCGAGGAGAGCAAGTGATAAACATTTTTAGTGATTTTCTTGTTCTGTAGTTGCTGCATGTAGCGAAAAGCTTCGATCCTATCGGGAGAGATGAGAATGTTGTTACATATATTACCCACTTGTTTCCTGCTTGGTCACATCGCACAGGAATGTAACATGAAGTAATCACAGCGGTTGCACCTCTCGAACTCTGCAGGATGCCGCCCTTTTTAACAAGAATGCATGCTTTTGAATTTTTTTTTTTATAAAATGTATTATATTTTCATTTAAGAAGTATAACAATTATTTCCTGAATGCACCGTGTACTACATTCCTATCATCGTACTGTGTATACGTGTCTTAGGGGACATTATTAATGGAAAACTCATGTTACACCCATTTATTCAATTAAAAATGCATAAAATCTAAAATCAAAGTACATTATAAACGCAAAACAGATGTGTGAAGTTTTCTTCACATTATTACACATTAAAGCTGTCCGTTCCTAGCAAGGGTGCACACATATAATGTTTTCTGGGGGGGGGCAATTATTTTAATTAATTATTTTTTTTTGCTTTAACTTCTTGGACCACTTTGTAACATTATATTAATAATATACTAAGTGCAACAATGACGTAGCCAGAAAATAATTTCGGGAAGGGTTGAAAGTGCCGGGGGGTATAGGGGTATGGAATACTCCTCAAGAAAGGGGGTCGGGGGTCCACCCCTGGAACATTTTTAAAAATTGAACCAATGAAAATCACATTTTATGCTATTTTAGCACTGAGAAACTAGTTAGCAAATTTGTTTACTATACTCTAAGACATGCCAACGTAAATCTGAAATTGTTACCTAAGTTGGGGGTCCTCCCCTGGAAAATTTTTAAATATTTAACTAATGAAAATCACATTTTATGCTATTTTAGCACTGAAAAAACTAGTTAGAAAATTTGTTTACCAAACTCTAAGACATGCCAATGTAAACCTGAAATCGTTACCTAAGTCGGGGAAAATGTTTAAATATTGAACTAATGAAAATCACATTTTATGCTATTTCAGCACTGAAAGACCAGTTAGAATATTTGTTTACTATAATCAAAGACCTGCCATTTTAAACCTTAAATTGTTACCTAATTCGGTGGTCCACCCGCGGAAAATTTTTAAATATTGAAATAATGAAAATCACATTTTATGCTATTTTAGCACTGAAAAACTAGTTAGATAATTTGTTTACCTTCCTCTAAGACTTGCCAACGTAAACAAGAAATCGTTACCTAAATTATAACACTTATTACTATTTATATGAAAAGTTAAATAACACATGCAACAGTGGAAATAATAGCCTACTGATTATGTTATGAAAACAAAATAACTGCTATTTCATATTTGACACACCAACAAAAAGTGTTGAATTTAATGATTTCTTTTTAAACACAAAAATATAATTTTAGGTTTTGATTTTTAAGTCTTTACTGACTTTTAAATAATTGTCCTGACCTGACTATAATTATTAATATATTTTTTTTCCTGTCCTGAGATCTAAACTTTTAAACCTTTAATTTTTTTATCACAATGACAATAATATAAAAGACAATGCAATTTTAATGTTTAATTATAAATACATCTACTACACCATAAAAAGATTCTCCGAAGATGATGGAAGACTGTCGAAAGGCCTAGGCGTAAAATAAAATATTATTGAGTTGCTGGAAACATTTATCCATTTTATGAATTTTATTAAGTGAGCTCAACGGTGCTACAATATGTATTTTTACTTCTCTTCTCACGTTTCGAAATAGTTTAATCGGATGCCTAGATGGATCGCGCATTTAGCCTACTATCTCTATATGACACGTTTCTCGAGAAAGGGCTTAGGCTAATTTTTCGAAGTTGTGGACGAATATTTTTTATAATTATTCTTAAGGGGAATTTCCTTCCGCTGAAAAAGGTGTAAAAGAAAATAAGTCCAAAACTGAAACGAAATAGGCGTAACTATCCTAAAAAAGTCATAGGTCCTAAGAAGAAGTCGTCAACATCCTTCATGTACATCCTAAAAAGTTGTATAGACCTAAATCGAGTGTGAAATCATTGCATTATGAAACTGTTTTCACTGTCCAAAAGACACAATTAGGCTAATTATATAAGGACTACAAACCTTATTAATGAAACTGTGGTATCCAAAATGAATTCACTGGACTTTTAATTATTTCTAATGAAAACTCGACATCGTACTATCGAAATCGGATCTAACATTTTCTCTATCTATTTTCATAAAAAAATAACATTATTCTAAAATACGGTCTTAATATCGTACCTAACTAAACTAAACTCCGTAGTGCTACATACCCGAGGGACTAGGCCTACCACCTGAACGCTGCATCATCTGTCATAGACAGATGGCAGGATTGGGGCATGTGGTCAGTCTGCCGACACCCACGGCCGTTAAAGGTGTTTCCGTTGCCGGAGCCGCTACTTCTGTATGAAGTAGCTCCTCAGTGTGAATCACGAGGCTGAGTGCACCCCGTTCCAGACCTCTTTACCTCAGAAAAATCCGAGGTGTACCGGGGATTGAACCCGGAACTAGGGATCTGTACCCAGCGACGTTAACCACGAGACCACGCAGGCGTCAATATCAAGCCTGGCAAATTAAAATTTCATAAGGTATTTCATTCCTCTTGTAACCATGCTGTTTAATTTATTGTAAACAAGTAATATGACACATGACATTATTGTTTTTCATCCACTGTAAACAATTGAAATAACAGAAATGACAGTAAACGGTCATATATTACCATCCTTTAATAAACGATCAGACAGTGAAACATGAATTCCTTGTATCTTTAATGGAAATGAATCTAGCCTTTTAATGTTTTAATCATATCTTATATTAAAAATCATAATATTAATCCAATAAATCTTTAATGTATTGTAAATAAGAATAATAATATGTGACAAACCTCGTCACATCTAGCAACACACCAAGTGGTTTCTACCGTTTTATGAAACGCATGCATTCTAAATTGTAAGAAGTTTTGCATTTGTTATGAAAAGGAGTAAAAGTTAATTCTTTTACTTGTCTATTTCATATTCCAGTCAAAAAATTGTATTCTGCAAATTGCCTTCTACAAAATACTTCGTTCTTTCTGTTGCTGTTTCATTATACACATCAGTACAGCTAGTAAAGTGAAGTAAAGTGATCCCTATACAGGCCATGAAAGCCCAGAGGGTTCCAGACGGTTGAAGCTCCTAGATTTTGGACATTCGGCACGTGAAGATGGTAAGGTTGTCAAACTTACGCACCGGCCGCCTTTACCCCGATGATTGCTCCTGGTACTCATTCCCGTTAGAGGCTGAGTCGACTCCAGGGTCATAGTGCCACCATTAGGATGAGGCTAATTGAAAAACTTCAACGACCTCATCGGGAATCGAAGTACAGCTGGTAAGAACCTTATTTACTGTGACTAATCGTAGAATAAGCTAGTTGTAGTCAAATAAATATTCGTTTGTTTTTCACGTAGTTTGTTAACATGTGTAAAATGCCTGATTAGACAAATTTACTAAAAACGACCTGAGCATTGAAAATTTCATAGGCTAGAATGTTAATCAGAAAGTGACCCTTCTGCAACAATCTTTGATCCGTAACAGAATGCCTACTAGCATTAGGAACTAAATCAATTCCTGATTTTTTCTTTCTTTTTACCACCTTAAGGAGCCTAAGAAGCATAAAGGGCGTATTTATTTTCTTTGTCTTTTACTTAATATTATAATATAATACTCGTGTACGAAGAATTTCGGAATAGTTTTGACTTTTACCATTAAGAAATGCTAAAACTTACAATAAACTGAACAATAAATTGAGCTATTGGTAGATTTTGGAGTTTTATAGTTCAAAATACAATAGAAACCAAGAAATTCAATCAGGGAAAATATTCCACCTCCCATTCCATGGGTCAGGGTTCAATGGGGCTCTTGTTGGGCCAATTTGCCATGAAAAGTGCAACTTCTGAATTGAGCAGTGGTAGATGTAATGTCATAATTAGTATTTATTTAAATTTTTCATAGTTGTGGCCATGTTATAAAAATAATTTTGAGTTATGTCTTTTCCCTAAATTATACACATAAAGGAAACACACAGGCTAACAATGAGGAAAACATATTATGGTAATGAAATGATCCCTTTTGTCTCCTTTCACCTTACTAACTTATCTCCTTGCCTGTTTGTAATGGAATGAAAATAAATATGTTAGATACTACAAGTAGTTAAGAAGTTTTAACATACGTGTTCTTGAACGTGTCAATGTTTTCTTACATGACTCTGGTTGTTTTTCAATTGAAGCGGAACCAAGATTGCACGCGCAATGTAATACCATATGCTAAACTAGTGTAGGATTTGCATAGCGATCACTATGACGAAATCTTCTAAACTTTTAAATATAATTTTCTTGTTGGTGTGAATGTTTCCGGACATGATTTTAAAAATAATTTGTAGTATACTAGGTTTTTTTTATATATATACGAGGGATGTTCCAAAAGTAAGTTTCGTCGTTTTTTTATAAAGTGAAGATGGTAAAGCAGATGAAGCAAACAACTGCCATAAGAATCGACACCTATTGCTGGTTCAACGACGGAAAGAGCATCAGCAGAGGAGAAACGATGCATGAGTAGAGTCCCGAAGAAGAGAGAGTAGCAGTAGACTGGCGTGCCCGAGGTTATTTGAGTACAAATCACGATGGCAGATGGACGTGTACTCAAAACGTGGTCGACAATGGAAGTACATGCTGTTATCCGGTATGAATGGGCATGTAGGACTAGTGTGTCCATCATCCATGAACGCCTACAGACTGTGTATGGTGAAGAGGTCATGTCTCATCAAATTGTTGGTCGCTGGTGTTGCATGTTCAGTGAAGGAAGGCACCTGTTCCATGCAATGAAAGCCGCACTCTCGGGACGTCACTTCCAAAACAATGCTGAGGTGGAGAAGGCTGTGCGACAATTCCTTGCATAGCAGGGCACCGAGTTTTACCAGAGTGGTTTCTTCAAACTGATTGCAAGCTATGACAAATGTCTCAATGTCGGTGGAGACTATGTTGAAAAATAGTGCAAGGGGTATATTTCATGATTGCATGGTGTATTTGTTTTGGTAATAAAGTTTCCATGTGAAAAAGAAATGACGAAACTTACTTTCAGAACATCCCTCGTATATTAAATAACAAGCAGTGACCTATCTCCGTTTTACTGGGGAGGGAATAAGAAATAAACTACACTACACAAAAATATATTTTGCTCATCCTAATAATAACTTTCTATAACAAAGAAAGTATCAAGGCCCATATGCCAAAAATATTTTCTAATTTTTTTAGACAAAATTAATGTGCTATTGGAATCTGCACTTTCAGGACATTGCAATGGAAACAGGCAGCTGGGCATAAGCACTGTTATGACATTTTTTCTTAAAATAGTTTATTGCAGTGGTCTTCAACCCGCGGCCCATGACTTAATTTTTAACTGGCCCGCAAAGGAATACTAATGTCAACTACAATGCCAATATTGACCATTTAAAGAAGAAGAAACAGTTTCAGGTCTCACATCAAACTCAATAATGTTAGTTTACTTTGAGTTATTCACTAACATTTCAAACTGGAAGACATAATATGAAACACACATGTACAATGTTAAATAAGCCCTACAGTTATTGTAAAATCAATAAATCAATGCGACTCGCTAGTTTTTCGCCAAAAAGAGAGGGGCCATGTAGCTAAAATAAGGTTGAAGACCACTGGTTTATGTAAATATATTTCGATTTATTTGATATTTTAAAGCCAAATAAATAATGCACAACGTGTCAGAAGAAAGCTGAGACTGCAAATGGAACCGAAGGGCTGTTTTACCGATCGCTACAGTGATCAATTGATGCCTCGAAATTCCTAATAGTCCCTTGGATAACAGTTTTAATATTTGTAAATCAAAGATCCAAAATTTTATGTAAATGAAATACTTAAATGATACAGATGGAAGTACTCACCTCCGCTTCTGATACACGAGACACAGATTGTTGGTTCTGTAAAAGAAAAATGTATGCATCAACTAGTTTGCAAAAAAATTTAAGAGCAAAATATATATAGGCCTGCTCTTATTTATTGTTACTTTATAGTAGGAACAGGCGAAACAATTTAAGTGGTTATGAATTTCATGTTTCCAATGGTAATGTTAGAATTATTGAAATGTATGGAAAATATTACGCCAAATTTACAACTTTTAAACTTCAGCTATAAAGTTGGCGAGAGCTACACTACTTCACTTACGATATTGCTTAATAATCTAAACTTAGTTTTATAATTTATACTCATAATGTAACTTTACTACGGGATACATACCAATATCTTGGATGTTTTATAGTACCGTACATTCGATAAGTTGCGATATATCATAATGCAAAGATTGACCTACATATTCATATTATACGCAATAAAAGAAACATACTTCGATTTCATAGTTCAGTTACTTATAACTAGGGGGCGGATTTCTATGACCTAAAATATAGGATATATGCATGCATTTATGACCTAAAAAGCATAAAAATATGACCAATAACGTTTAAAATATGACTTTACCACTTACACATTGCGTATATATTTTTAAGTTTCATTACAATTTATTTTATTAAAATATAATGTAAATTCTCAAAAAGTATAATTATAGGCCTAATGCAAAATTTACAAAATATGACATGAAACTTAAAAATGTCTTTAATATGCACACAAATATGCCAAAAATATGACATAAATATGCATATTCATACTAAATATGCTACAATAGTTGAAAACTTCCTAAATATGCAGTTATATGAACAATAAAAGCCGTTCCATTTTCACCAGGATGCTTGGGTTTAAATTAGTCGGAAACCTGAAATAATGCAAAGGGGGAAAATATGACATGTCATAGAAATCCGCCAAATATGCCAAAAATATGACATAAATATGCATATTCATACTAAATATGCTACAATAGTTGAAAACTTCCTAAATATGCAGTTATATGTACAATAAAAGCCGTTCCATTTTCACCAGGATGCTTGGGTTTAAATTAGTCGGAAACCTGAAATAATGCAAAGGGGGAAAATATGACATGTCATAGAAATCCGCCCCTACTTATAACTGTAGTTAAAAGCAGACTACATCACTACTACTAAAATTTAGATAGTTGGCTATTTTCATACTGGCCAAAACCGTAGGCCTAAAGTAGGCCTATTACTTGTACTTAGAAGCAGACTTCAATATCATAGTTCAGTTAAATAACTTATAACTCTAGATAAAATAAAAGATTAGGTCTACATCACGTCTACTAAGTTACTTGGTTGGCTATTTTCATACTGGCTATAAACACAGGCCTAAAACATATACTTATATTGTCTTAAAGTTAATATAATTAATGTAATCATTTTCACTTTAATAATTTTATACATAAGTTTTTAATAGGTAAAGGAAGAAGGTAAAGAAAGAAGAATTATCGAATATTTTATTATTCCTGCTTATAATCTCATTTTTTTCAATTAGTACAAAGCCTTTAAGCAAATAAGAAATATCAGCATACCGACTTCTGATTACAGCATACTCTTTTAGGATATAACTCATTGTTTGTTTGAAATTTAAGTTAAAAGAAAACTCTATGATGTTTCTTACACTGATCTCACCACATGGAATTCCCACTGCATGCTAAAGAAGTCGATGCTCAGTCTATATGACAACACTATTATTTTCAGCGTAGGCCTACTCATACACACACAAACACACGTCAAAAATGTAGGCCTATTGACACACATAAATGGAATAAGAGCAAGAGAGAAAAGACGAAGAGAAAAACAAAAATAGATAAAGAAATTCACATATGGCATACCACACAACAGCCATATAAATATACGACGTGTCACAGAAAATCATTTTTATAAACATAAAGAATCAATTGCAATAAACAGGCTACTATCTCCCATACCGTATCCTCTCCCTTTTATTGTACGATTTAAGTATGGTGTATGTCATTGAGTACACATCCCAACACCTTCGTACATGTCATCATTGCCATCTTGCACCTTACTTATAACATGCAGTATCCATAAAGTGTCTGATACAAATTTCATACAGTTCTCGTGAACATATGGAATGGAGTGAAGAAGCGGAGGTGTCTTGCATGATAGCCAGGGTGGAGTTCAAGTAGCTGAAGAGCATCTTCATTAATAACACCATGTCAAGTGATAAGAAACACCTAGAACCTACGCGAAACGTTCATTAGACCGTTAAGTGAGCGTTAAAATGATCATTTATTGGTATTGCCACACATGCAATGGAATCCTCTTGTTCCCTCCTAGAGCTGTAGTAATGACTAGAGACCGGATTTTAAAGGGAATTCCTTTTTTTATATTTCATCACAAAACGTGATAAAATTGAACAGGACATTACTGAGTAAGTTTCAACTGCAAATGACCTGGTTTTAACTTCTTTTTTTTTTCCTTTTTTAGGCTCATCTCCCTTTTTTTAGGAGCTTTCCTTTTCCAGTACCTTTTTTGCTAATTTATTTTGGAAAATTCATAAATTACCCAGTATTTGGTAATATGAAAACATAAAAAAATTGTTTTCACTGATTCACCATTGAAAAAATAATTCCTCCCAGCAGAATAGAGCGTCACAGGCTTGCCATTGCCTAAGTTTCCCTTTATAACAAGGTGGGGAACATGGATTTTGTGTGCTATTTTCCTCTGTGAGAATTTTAACAAGATCAAAAAAATTCTTCAGTCATTAGATGTTACAGAATCAGCAGCTGTAGAGCAAGCAAAGGCTTTACATAAAACAAACGTGTATCTCTCTGTTGAATTTTTACATTCTCTTCCTTTTATATCCCTTTTTCCCCCCACCTTTTTTTGGCAATAATTTTCCATTTTTTCGTCCTTTTATGGGTGAAAATTTTCCCTTTAAAATCCGGTCTCTAGTAATGACGTGTCACTAGATTTTCTCTGATATTTCAAGTCAACTAGAAATGCATGCGGATGTAGATGCAAACTAGCTGAAAGTTTCTTATGAAATGGGCCCGGATTTTGATGGCCTGAAAACGCTTAAAAAGTGAGCTACAAAATGACTGCATAAATACAAAGAAACACCCAAAAACTACAAAAGATTATCCAAACATTTGTATGAAAATGCTAGTTTATTCATCAGAATTGTGTCTATTCTAGATTTATGTTGTTGTCCAATCGTAGGCTTGTAATTAGTTAATTGGTACATACGGTTAAATGCAAACAGCAAACACCGTCTTTCTGTATCCAAATTTTAATTATAACAAGATTTATTTATTTATGCTTATTTAGAGTTCCGATAATATTCAATGCAATTAAATGCACAAAACTCTATATAATGCGAGAAACAACACAAAATGAGAAAATAATGACTTTATATTTAAAAGATTGCCTAAACATATAAAATGCCCAAAAAAGACCAAATAATGACAATAAATTATTTTAAAAATACCTAAAAATAAAAAATGGGGAAAGATGATCAAAAAGTGTCCCTGAAATTATTATTTTGATAATCTAGGAGTCATGATCAGAATATCTGCACCAGCGGTCCACGTTCATGATGTACCAGTTAAAAGATGGCATGTCATCAAAATCCGTGCCCTGCTTATGAAGTAAAGACCAGTAACGAATGAGAACATCCGGCAAAGTGCGGCATTAGGAAAAAGTGGATGTGAATCAGCTCGGAGAGATTGTAGAAACGATTGTAATCTATTGATCATCTCAGGAGTATGGGAAGTATGATGTTGAAGGATGAATATGCTTGATCCCACTAGCTCTTTGATCACTCACCAAGATCCCAATACAAAACAGATTTCTCAAGTTCATATTACGGCCACCTGGGACTAGAATCTCTTTAAACCCTTCAAGTCTCTGTGATATTGCTTTATTTCGCTTTTGGGTAACTTATTAGCCTTTCAACAAGTAGGTCCACATTTAGTGGGAAATCTCATACAACTCGCACTTAACTTGACTTCAACATGCTTGACCATAGGCCAGTCTCTAATCCACTCTGCTACCGCATCATGAGATTTCGAGGCTCCAAAGTACGCGGCATAACAATTTTTCCCATAATAAGAGCAGCGGAAATATTTTAATCATAATACTAATGGGTTTATAATGATTAATTTCTTCGTTGATCCTTTCTTTACTTGTTTATGAATTCACTTATTTTTTAATTTGTTATTTACGTAACACTACTGATCCGATCCGCTCAGAGCCCAGAAGGCCTGACTAGGAATACTGAGAATTAACCCTAATAATGACATGATATTCTGAGGCCTTCATGGCTACATTTACTCAAATTAGTTTTATTGATCTTATAGGCTTTAATGTTCGTTCTTTTAAATTAAAAGTTTATTAAATTATACAATTAAAATGCATAATATAATGCAAAATACAATACAAAACACAATACAAATTATTATAATTTTTATAAGTATCAGAAATGTCATGAACACCCGAAACATCAGAATGCAGAATGGATTTTTGTTTTAAGACAACGTTTGAATGGGGGGAAAGGGATTCTTGGGCCACGGAAAGTTTAGAAACCGAAAAAAGTTCTTTGAGAAGGTGTATGTCTGTCAGTATATTTATCTGTCTTTTGCCTGTCATTCCGCCTGTGAAGGCCTTTCGTGGATAAATGTGGATGTTTTTAGTTATATTTTTGGATGAAGAACTTTCACAATTCTCTTTATGACGTAATTGTCTTTCATTGAGATATACCGTTAAGTGTAATGATAAGAGAGAGACTCATTTGAGTCGAACTCTGACTAGCACAGTAAATTAGAAGAGCATGGGGAGTACCGCTTAGGAAGGATGTTAGTTTTATGTATAAATAGGTCTATGTAGGACTATTTACCGGTATCTTTTAAATAAGTATTATTATTATTATTATAATTATTATTATTATTATTATTCATATTATTCATATTATTCATATTATTATTATTATTATTATTATTATTATTATTATTATTATTATTTTAAACAGATATGTAGGCTTCTAAAGAAAATGTAATTACGTAACAACACGGACTATAGGCATTTATTTATGCCACATTCCTAACAAATTATCTGAAGCCGGAAATCTCGTCTTTTATTCGATTTCAAACTGCCTTTTTCATTGGTTGGAATTTTATTTAAAATGTATCCAAGTTTTACGCAAGAAGAGCCCTGAAAACCATAAAACTAAAACTTCTAGCTCTAATGTATTATATAAAATCATTTTAAACTCCGTACTAAAGTATCATCTGCAGATTGAAACATTTTATTACTGAAGATCCATTCGAACTGTTTGCGCAGAGTTATTGCCACCTAAAAAAGAAGTGAATTGCTTAGCATCATTATAAATCTGAGTGAAATTTTTTAAGTGCTCTTAATTTAACATTAGTTGTACAAGAATAAAGCAGTAAACCTTTCTAAGGAACCAATTTGATGATTTCGGGTTTTATTATATTTAACTACTGTGGTCTTGGACAATAAAGTGTGTTTATTAGTGCGAGATTTCCTTTTAAGGTTTGATAACATCTCTACTTGAGGGAATCACTAGGCATTGTATCTTTCAAAACTTTTCAAATTATCTAGACTTTCAGTCTAAAGCATTTACTTCACTAACTTATAACTGCATTGGGCGAGCGAAATAGCTGAAATGTTTCTTCAGGATAAAATCGATTTTATATTCAGTACCCTCATATATAAGACACTTTTTCTATACGATTATATTTGTTATCTGTAGAAGCACTTCATAACAATATGCACTATTATTTTCATTAGAATATTAACCTCATGACCAATCCAGTACAAGAATGGGCCTTAATGTTATCGTTTTATTTTTAACTCTTTCATTTTGTTATTTACGTGAACTTGTTTCATGTAAATTCATAAGGACTGAATACTAAAACATCTTCTTACTTGAACTTGCTTTGGGAAACAAATATTAATCACTAAATACAACGATTGAGTCTATGAAATTAATGTTTAATTTTATGTAGGCCTATGTGAAATATTTGTATAATAATAGGAAGAGCTACAATATTAGTAACACTAGATACTGCTAGTAGCACAAAGTAATTTATTATAAAAATAAAACAGCCGATCTTAACTGAATCTAGCTGAAACAGTCTTGCCTTAGTCAGAAGGCCCAGCACCCGAATTTGAATACTAGCTCTCCAGAAGGTAAAATCGCGGAATTAAAATAATATTATTATAGTATCTTCAACTATCTGTAATTATTACTCCCAGATAATTGGAATTCTTCATTTAATCGAATGTTTTAACGCCCATTCCAATATTTTGTAGCACATTATTTTGACATTTTATGATCATATTCGTAATTTCCAATCCAACATTCCTGCATGCATCGAAAAGACATTCTGCGTGTCTCCCGTTTGTGTTTATGTCATCGCCCAACAGACAAACATCATCTGCATAAGCTAAAATCGGGTGATTGTCATTTAATTCTAGGACTACCATGTTTTCCCGAACATTCCTGTTGGCATATTCCAAAGCCAAATTGTAAAGTAAAGGAGATAATGCATATCCTTCCTTCAAGTCAGTTTTAATAAAAAAATCTATCTGATATAAGTTTCCCTACCCTGATTCTGCTGTAGGTTTCATTTAGAAACATTTTGATCAGCCTGACTAACGTCACAACTCAATGTCACAAACTCAATGAGGATATTGTACAATTTGTTGGGCCTGATGTAGACGTGCTACTTCTATTATTATTATTATTATTATTATTATTATATTTTTTTTATTCTACTTTTTTTTTAACATAAGGCTTCCCCATAGTGAGGTCAAATATTATATTCTTTTCGTCAGTTGTGAAAACAGTTTTACATGCATAAACATAGGGCATTTAATAAGTGACAAGCATTAATATTCATGATCAATGTGAATGCATTTACCACATAATACGCTTCCGCTGTATAAAGTTCATGCAGAATGAAATGGCAGCTTCGGTCATAAGGTCAGGTGATTATTAATTCTGACGTCTCATCAGTCACCGTTTTCGGAGCTGCTGTTGGTGCTCCATCTGAATTCACCATCTTGGTTAACAGTTGGTGTCTTGCTTTGGAATTCACTCCGATTCTCAAGTGATTTATTGGAACTTTTGTAATACTTGCATGTGCACGCAATACATGGTTGGAATTAATGTAAAAGTGAATTAAGAACAGTGCTTATAATAAACTGGCAAGATGCAGAAGGGGTGCTATGGTTGACTCCATTGACAGTTCGATGTCTAAAGCTAACCAATTTACAATGTTTCAATTTTTAAAATGAAGGAAACAAAATAAAAAGTGAGAAAAGAGGCTTTTTGCTTTATAGTTTTGTGGTTCAGAGAAGTATAAATTTTATATAAGAATAAAATTAATTTATATAAATGTGTTTATTGTGATTATTAAAGTGGAACTTAAAAAAAAAACTTGTCTGAAAGTAGTGATAACTAAAATAAAAGTGTTTTAATTTGATTGCAAAATCTAATTCGGGTTTTATGAAACCTAAAAATCCGGGCTTAAGTATTAAGAGCTGTAATTCTGTGAATCCATGCATGATCCCATTAACCCTCATAGAATTATTAAAATAATGCCATTTGTAGAGTCATTGATTGTAAATCTCTCTCTCTCTCTCTCTCTCACTCACTCACTCTCTCTGTTTCGTAGTTTTACCTCTCCCTTATAGGGACATGTATGCGGCCCGCGCTGTCCGGGCCGCGACAGACTGTAAATCAATACTGTATTATTAATATATTGCGTAATTTAGGATTATTTGGTGTCTATAAATTATTTTCTGGCTTTCCTCTTTGTAATATTTTACACTCAGTATGTTAACAAATGCCTAACCACAGTGTGTTGTGAGTTTAGGTATAAAGTTGCTAGTCTCCAGAAAATACTTGACTTCAGCTTTCGGATACGGCCAAAGTCTGGGTGCAGAATAAATCTATTTCACCGTATGAGCTTTTGCGGTACAATCTTCCCAGCAGTAATTTTTTTTCTTTCACAAGGCTATGTAATCGCATTGGGATTTGAAGAGTATCTGTGCCATGAAATATATTTTGACAACGTTAATAATTCTTTGATATTGAAGCAACTTATTCTCATCTGTAATCAATTGCTGTAACGTCAATCTTATTAGCTGAACTAACCAATCAATGTCAGGACACGTAGTATGAAGTGCTTGTCATACTCCATAAGACGAGGAAGACACACAAAATGGATGATGCAAAGCATGTTGCGTAAATACAGTGAGTTCTACGCAAGAGTTGGCCAATGACGCAGGTTTCTGCGTCGCGGCGGGCACAGCTCCAACTCCCGAGCGATCGGGTGAAATGTCTACGCAAATAAAGCCGCGATCGTTGTAATGATTCAGGTTCTCACATTTACAGTTAAAATTGTGTTCACCTGCCAACGCTTACTGGAATGCCATGTTAATGAAGGGGAAGCTTTTTTTTTTAAACTAATAGTCACTGGAGACCAAATGTGGATTCATCACTTTGAGCCTGAAAGTAAACGCCAAAGCATGGAATGGAAACACTCTGCATCCCCAGTCAAAAAGAGATTCAAGAGTCAACCCTCCATAGGAAAAATGAGGCTCACACTTTTCTGGGACTCACAAAGGCCAATAATGCAACATTATTGAAGAAGGGCTCAACAATAAGCAGTGAGATGCTGAGCAACAAGCTGAAGTCTGCAATTCGCAACAAACGTCGAGGCCTTTTGTAGAAAGAAGTCGTTTTGTTGCATGACAATGCGCGCCCTCATACTGTCGCTTACACTGCTCAAACTGTTGCGAAACTGGATTTTGAAGTGTTAGATCGTTCTGATTACAGTCCCGATCTCGCCCTGTCAGAGTTCCATCTTTTTGGCCCGCTTAAAGATGCCTTAAGGATTCAACGATTTACCACAGGCAAAGCACTTAAGGAAGCGGTGCATACGTGGCTTGCTACTCAGCCGAAAAAAAACTTTTTCTGAGGGCTTTAGGAAGCTTGTGCAACGGTGGATCAAGTGTATTGAGAAGCATGGGACTATGTTAAAAAATGAGGTACTTGGAAGTTTTGTATTGTTGTTACATTAAATTAAAAAAATAGAGTGTGCAGATACTTACTGACTTACCCTCGTGTATGTATTTTTCATAAATGTATGATCTTATTTTTTATTAATTTCATACTTGGGTTTAACTTACGAATTTAATGGGGCTCTAGTTTAGAAACACAACAGCTTGTTTAAACTGTTTATGAAAGATGGAATATTTCATAGACTCACAGACAGGTTCGCCTTGACTTTGCATATCAGCATGGGGGCCAACTCGTCATCTGATACGAGGCTATATTGTTCATCCTTCAAGTGATTGGAGATACGTCAGCATCTTATTAGTGCCAAGCCAATTTCACAGATGGATAAAACATGACCTGGTCCAGATCTGGTCCAGCCGGGTCTATTCTGATGAGGAGGACGGAGATTGATGCAATTAGAAGTAGATGCGTAATGAATATCATACTAGCGAAATCGAGAGAAGTTGAGCGGGCTTAATAAACCCGAAATATTTGAGCACATCTAGATAGCTTTTCTGAATCATTAAGCTGAAAGTGAAAAGAAATTACTCAAGTTCAATATCGTTTATCACAGCATTAAGAGTTTTAGTTCTAATTTTCAAGATTCACAACGTAATATTTCAAGTGTTTCAATAATCCTCACATATACTCAGCCATCAAGGCGTCAAGAATTCGTACAACTGAAACGAAATGACATTATTAATTAATTACTATGAGGGCTGCTTTTCCTACTTTTCAAACAAATTCTTGTTGGGGGAATAAGATGTAAGCCTTTATCGTTATTTGAGATTATAAATGTAGAGTAAACAGATATCAGGGGTATTCCGTGGGGATACGAACAGTGCGTCATTGAAATTTCTATGGGGGGTTTGAAAATTACAAAATTAGCATTTATATGCTAAAAATAAAACAGGTGAAGTTTTGTAAATTCAATAAAAACTTTTTCTAATTCTTTAGAAGTGAATAAAATATACCGTTCTACTTATAAACCTAAGTTGTAATCACAGTTAGCGAAACACATTTACTTGTAACCAAGTGACGCGCCGATGAAAGGAATCACTGAGCTGTATGTGCTGACATCAATACCTTTTCCTTGGAAAGAAACATTTTTGTGTGTGTCTGCGTACCTGTGTGTCTGAGAGTGAACAGCCAACTTCTAGAATGAAAAATCTCATGATTTTTATTTTTTTTATTTTACCTCCGTAAAACATAATACAATCATTACTGGTGCCCGAAAGAGGAAAAGCTCGTGCTCGGGCACAATATAATGAATATTGGAATTTGGGTTAGATATCTTGAGAGGATTGGCGACATGAAGATTGGTGACGACTTTCTTTTACTTTTAATGTCACTTTACATGAAGAAAATGTCTTTTTTTCGCGATTTTCTCCAAAACGGCTCTTGCGATTTTGTTTCAGTTTTGAACATGAGATTCTTATGTTATGAGCCAAAACTTTCACTTGAAACATTTTTCGCAAAAACTTTCTGGACAGTTATAATCCACCCACTGTTTGTAGAAACTTGCCTAGAGAACAACAAAGCTTTGTATCAGGTTGAAACAAATGAATGCACATTCTTTCCAATAAGACCTCTTATTGAGGATACCAGAAAGTGATGTGAGGAAGGTGTATTGGCCATGCTAGGGTAAAGAAAGTTAAGTGTGTATTATGATATATTATTTTCAGTTCTGGATTCTTCGGGGATGTGATTCAATGAGTTAATGACATTCTGTTACGTTTTAAAACCAATTCACACGAAGAGAATGTCTTTCACAATATAGGACTATTATATTAAGAGGAAGAACTTGAATTTGGGCAGCTGAAGTTGTGTTTCCCATCAGATTTTAAGTTATATTAGTTTTCGTTTATTTAGAGTTAGCACTATTATTTCTTAAACTTTCAGGGTCACCAAGGTCTTGCTTAATGACATGGCATCCGAATGTAAGCTCTACTTAATAAATTAAAACAGGCTTCGTTGAGTGAGATTGATGTCTCATATCACTCATATTTTACATTGATATCATATGTAGCCCTAGATTGTTATGCAGCTTTGCCTGGAATATCAATTAAAAGTCTCATTACAAGTCATATATGGCCTGAGGGAAGCACGAAAACAGCCGTCTCACACGCAAATATCGATGCTACTGCCGGCGCTTTAGATAACAAAAAATCTTCCAAATGAATGGACGTCCACAGTTCTCCTAAGGCAATAAGTCTTTTCAAATAATTATAGTGACAAAAAATTAGTAAAAAAGGTCATTATTAAGTTTTAATTAAGTCTATTTATTAAGCCTATTTATTTAAGGATTTATTAAGTCTATTCCATGAACAAAATTTAACGGATTTTGTAAATAATTATTTTCTCACTTTGTTGACAATATTCTGTCAGCCGTAAGATCACGGCATACTAAATGAATGAACAGTCCATGAATCTATTCAACGAATCGATCCGGGTTCCCAATGCTACCAATAATGCGAACCACAATATGCATAGTGTCATCTAATTGCTGACATTACAACGTTATAAAAGCACACGAACTGACTTGCACTGAACCGAAATTGTGTTTTTAACCAACGACAACTACATTATTTCAATTTCCAAACAAGTTATGTTTTATAAAATTATGTGTTTTCATTCTGTTCACTGGCAGCATGTGACGTATTAATCACTACAAGTTGATGTCTTACGTGTCCAGTAAGGTATTATCAGATAAAATTGGATCATTATGTTCATAGTAAGGGTAATTATTATAAGATAAACGATCGTGATTGGTCTATATCTGAGGAACTGCTAAACGCTATTGGTTAATATAATTAAGGAATCGCGCACAATGTGCATTATCTTAACCTAAGACTTAACCTACCCAGTGAAACACGCAAAGCATGAATGGAATAGTCTGTTACATTTGCAAGCTTGCAACCCTAGGACGCATATTATAAAATAAACGATCGTGATTGGACTATATCAGATATTCCTAAACGTTATTGGTCAAAATCAAACACGCGGCGTATGAATGGAACAGTCACAGTAATACTCTTCGAATCAAATTACTTAAAAAAAACAACATACGTATTTTTGGTCTGACACCGAAGTTCATGGTTGATCTGTAGTAAGCCTATTTATCGTACTGGTGTCATTAAAGTGCCAAGCGTTTACCTTCAATGTAAGGCTATAGTAAATAATCATTTAGAGATGGTGAACCTATCAAGCTTAAACGTGACACGAAATTGTAAATAAACCCATGACTAAATTTGATTGGCTGTATTACGAATTAAACCGCAATGTTAATGAACAGTCTTAAAATAAGTTCCGGTACAGGCATAATAAATTACATGTCTTGTGCTCTTGATGACCTGTTATTATTTACAGTGAACATAATCGGCGTATTTAATTACTAAATAACTTAATTATACTCCAAGATCATGGAAAGATATCTCAATTTATAGCCGGGCCGTCATTTCATGGCCAAATTATTTTGTTAGTTATGTAAATAGAAAACTATGTTAAATAGATAAAAGAAGAGCATGGAGAGAAAAAATTAAAATATCCACAAGCATTAATTCAGTCTAAATTACTAAAAAATCTATTAAAATTATTTAAAATACTTGAAAATCCATAAAATTGTTGACTAAGGCGTATCCTGATATGTAGTTTTCTTTTACGATTTTTAGACTGATTTATTGTTTGTATACATTATTCTGACTAGTAACTTTTTTTACTTTTTAACGTTACTTTCTTCGATATAAGATCATTTTTAAACAACTTTAAGAAATTTTATCAGGAATTTCAGACCAACATTGTTTATTTTTAAGTTCATATTATGACTAGTAACTTTTGTAAGATTCTTTTAAAGACTGGGTGATTATGTAAAGAATAGGTGGTATATCTATTATATCATATTATAGTCAAAAAGCTCAGTTGGAAAATGAAATTAATTGAAATATAATTGCTTTTCTTTCTATAAGTTAGCAAATCTGTGTTGGTCTTTGTCTTTGCAAGTATGCTTCCCTCTCATATGTCTGCACTCTGTTGTGTTCAGGTTCTCTGTTTGTTTCACCCAGTGTAGCTGCAATGTGATTTTTCATTTTCACTTTTTAAGAAATAACTGAATCAAAGTATTTTAAAGATCCCTACATACCACTATGAGTGTAAAGAAATTACATCGGACGATATGGCAGATTTTGTTAATAACAGTGAAATCGATGATGTCTCGGATATTTATGATCATACCTCGGATAAGAGTAGGAATATTCGTGTAATGAGGACAAGGTTTGTGATTAAATTACAGGTGTCCGTAGATGTTTGTATTTCTTCTCAAAATAACGCTTTCTCTGAAAGGATAAAGAAATAAAAGAGTTTTCGGAAATTTACGAATTATGCCATAATGAAAGTTTATTTCAAATTTACGCTTACATTAATGTTTTAATTTAATTTTTAAACAAAAATATTGTAGACTACATGAAGAATTTCATTCAGTCAATATATAGAATTTCGTTTAATCTCAATAAAGCGGGAAGTATATATATATATATATCTAGGGGATGAAAATTCACCCAGTGTAGCGTTGACGTATGTTCAAAGAAGTATATCCTTTAAGGGTTAATAAATTGTTCGTTTTAAACATTTTCCTTAAGGCTTAAATAAATAACATTATTAACAAAAGAAGTTCCATATAAAAATACATGGTCTAGGTTTCTGAGAATGATTAAGAAAAATGCTAGGCCTATCAACAATACAATTTTTAATTTAGTTTTCATCACATCTAAGGACAATGAATATCTGCGTGTTTAAGTGAAATAAATAATTATTACTTCGTACACAGCCATAAGGCCTTGAATAACATTCTCGGAACATACGGTATGTAAATAAACATGATTGCCTCTTGGGCCACACCGGTACGTCAAAGCAATGCCACACGTCAAAAGAGAAGTAACCAGTTCTTAAATTCTGTATAATCTGGCATCGAACCCAAGCCACCTGCACCTACAGATAATTAAGCTCAGAAAAATTGATATTTGTTGTATTGAACACATGTAATTCCTGTTGAATAATTGATCTGAGCTGGCTTTAAAGTGTGTTGAAAAAGGGGCATAAGGCGCATTTTAATTCCTTCTTCCCCTTGTTAGAGAAGCTAGCTTTATTTCACGAGTGTCCAATGAGATGAAGACTACTTTAGTTCATAGGAGGCAAATAATTTAACTCATACTAAAACTGGGCATTAATGTATTTGTAATATGAAATTTTGAATGAAGCGAAAATTTCGTGTTTTGAAATCTCAGAAGCAGAATTAATTCTAGAAATGCAAAAACCACAGTAACTAAAATTGCAGAAAGCTTGTATATATCGTGTCCCAAACTCTGGCTAACTCGTTTGATACAGCACCAGCAATGAAAGCAGAGGGTTCCGGGTTCGAGTTTTCTCCTAATTATTGTTCTGTTATAGCACTTAAGGTGGAGTAGTCCTCAGACTTTGGTAGATCTTGGGATTCGAGGCATTTGAAATTACAGTAAATAGGGATATGAGAGTAGTGTTTTTTTAACCCTACCCACTACTCAGGGTTAATTAAATTCTCTGGTTAGTTTCATCCAGGTCCATACTGTCGCCAAAAATATGAGGTAAATTGGAGTCTCTAAATAAAATCAAAGCAAGCTATATACACGATAACTCCGAAGTTAACCAATATACATCGTTATTTAGCTAGAACTTCGTGCTTCTAAGTTATATTAAGAAGTTCCAGCTTACGAATGTACTCATGTTTCAATGGTGTTGAATATAAGCTACACAAAAGCTCAAAAGAAAGTTAACAATATTTTATTCCAAATATATTTCATAGAATCAGAATTAAATTCTTTGAACCAGAGTTTGTTATATCCTTTACTTCTACTTGGCATGGTAAACTTGAAAGTAATTTTCAACTATTACTACTACTACCACCATTATGGCTATTACTACTATATTTGATCCAAGATAACAACAACAATAAACTGGTTATTCGTTCAGAAAAAAATTTAAGATTCTATAGCCATTTGCAGAATGAAACTGGCTAACTTACTTAACAAATTTTTGAACACAATGCAAAAAAATAAAACAAAACCATTTTTCAAAGAAGTCAGAAAAAGAGGAAGATAAAAAAAGAGGAACTTGTAAACAGAGAAAAGTTTTGGAAAACAATAGGGCCTACTTGATGGTAGGTTTACAGAAAAATTCAGATATGTATCCATGAAACGACAGAATATTGTTTTCTCTAAACATTGCATTAGAAGAAGAATTCCTCTAGCACTGGGATGCGAATCCATCATCATCGACTTTCCGTGCCGATGCTCTACCGACCGAGCTAGAAAAATCCAAAAAGAGAACAGGAAGTACATGGACTGAAGAACGAAAACAGCAATATCGGGAAAGGATAAATATTTTTTTTAGAATATAAGAAGAATAAAACTACTTCACGAGGTCCCAAGTTGGCATAATCAATTGTAAACAACAATAATTATAACAAATAATGATAATACGTCTTCAGGTCTGCAGACTGCATAACATTTGAACAATGACTTCAAGGAAACCGAAATCATGTTCGTATCATCCCTACTGCCATCACTCATCAACAGCTACAACTACGAGCAGCTCCATCACACTTGATTCCTTATTGCACGTAAAAATCCTTGATCGCCATCAAGCAGCAAAGTTATGACCCAGGCTGCATGGCACTACTTAATACCAGGCTAATTGCAAGCCAGTCATAACTCAAGGAGGGCTTTTATAAATTATGGTACGGGAAATTTATAAATAAAAAAAATAATAAAAGTCCTTGCTTGTCTATGATGTCAAAGTACAACAGCATATACATTGCATTGAGGTTTTGATATATTGCACCATGTGTTAGATATCTTGAAGATGGCAGTTTCAGAAGCTGTCGTTGTTACATGCAATAACAACATTTGTAAAGAATGCGCTGTGCTGTATTTCGCAATTAGTATACTCTCGCTCTACCTCAAATAATGAATTTCAGACAATCTGATTAATTAACTCACTCTGAATTAATCTTTAGGTATAACACATGTGCCTAATGAGAAACGAGAGAGAGAGAGGCTTTATAATGAGGATAATGACACTTTCAATTTCATGTAGATGAATTGTATTAATAGTGAAGTATTTTCTATGGTACGTAGTTGTGGAATTTAATATGAAAAAAAATGAACCCTTTCAGCGCTGAATTCGTAACATTAACAATAGCATAATTCAACTATACTTGATCCAAGATGTTTACGGAGCAAAAGTAAACAACAGACTTGCCTTGATTAACTGTGTCCTGTCGTTTCCTTGGTTAATCGCACCAGCGCATACTTCACGACAGTGCGACAAGCTCAGTAAGATGTTTACTTCTATTCCGTACATATAATAAAATTATTTATATAAATATAATTGTGAAAACATAAGTTCAAAACATAAGTTGCTTGCTTTCGTATTTATATTATAGGTTTACTTGCTTTACACAAACAAGATTTCATTTATTTTTCCTTGCCTTGGCAAATTTGTTGATTCTGAACAAAAAAGTGACATACGTTACAAAATTCAAGACGTATCTCATTACATAATTAATTAATTCGTTGTACTTTTCATTTACATAATGTGTGATGAAGTACAAGACATGTACTTACGTAACCAACAAAGAAACGTGCGAGGAAAAGGTTTGTCCAGCGGCGAGAAGATACAGATTGTAAATATAGGCCTATACAAACCGTTAACAACAGATCTACACGAGGTGACAAGTCACCGGTCAAAATTAAACCAAAATCAAAGACAAAGATATCACTTGGCACAATTTATTGGGGATCGACCCTTGGCACTTACGATAAAAAAGAAAGTTCGATTGACTTAACTGTAATTTAATCTACTAAACAGTTCCAAAAACGAACTCTTGTGAACTATGCTTTATACTTTCACACTAGGTTGTTTACTTTTGCTCCGTACACATCTTGGATCAAGTATAAAATCATTGAGTTACGTGTTTAAAAGCAGTGAGGACAAATTTAGTAAAGAGCTTGTTTCCATACGCGATAACTGTAACAATGAAATGACAATCCTCACATTTTAGCATAAAACGTACATCTTTTAATTTTATATTTCTGCAAGAAAGAAGAAACGTTAACTTATACGAATGCTAAGTGATAAGAAACTTAATATAATTTCGGAGGGTTACATTAGTTGGTCTAGCACTTCTAAGATTCCTACTGTGAAATCAAAGGTTTGAACGCAAGGTTTGAACGAAATCAAAGAACGCAACTGAGGTTGATGCCCGTTTCGGAAATATAACTACTCGCAAAACAAAATCATTTTACCATATGTATCATAGGCCTACACAACTAGAAGAATATTTTCATTGTGACTGGTTCCATTGTTGGTAACAATGGAGTGCCATAAAGAGCTTATAGCACTAGTGTGATAACGTGTAACTTTAACTTCGTGTGTCTTTTGTTAGAAGTTATTAAGAATAAAATCATATAGTTCAAGCAAGTTACATAAAAACTATGTAAGTGTTAATAAATTTAGTGTTTTAATTATTTTCCTATTAAATAAATATTTATTCAAATAAAACATCTAGTAGTTGAGTAAATAATCACAGCCAAAACTGCGGGCACGTGCTTGTTAAGTTTACAAAAATGACTTCCAGTAACTAAAATGGGTAGGCCAATAAATACTTACATTTTTTTAACATCAGTACGCTTACTTTGAGAAACAGAATGCGAATTAGATCTGAAAAGCAGCGACGTGTATTGCGTCATAAGAAGTTCTATTATTGCCTATCGTTAATTTATTAAGACTGAATGACTGTTTAGACAATATGAAAATATGACAACCATTAATTTCGTTCGCGTAATGTATTGTTTCACATGGAAACACTAATTTAATTTACAGCATGGCATCCAAGCAGACACGCCATCTTGTGGAACCAGTTGCACATATTTTAATCATCTCTCGTAAAGTAATTAAAATTTTGGCTCCACTTGTTGAATGAATAACGGTTGTTGCATGAAAACACGAACCTATTCGACCTTGCATCTTTAAGAATGGCGACAGTCTTGTTAATGCTTCAGTTTAATAAAGGGTGCGCAGTAAAACTTGTGAAGGCCGTCTTCGCCTCATAGATCTTATTAGGTCCTATAGCTGACATACAGTGTTCTACTGTATAGTGCGATTACCAGGGGACTGTCTTGTAGAGTTTAAGTACGCGTAATCTGAAGGATTTAACAATAAATTATAACCAGGATTTTTAGGTGCATTTTCTATACGGAAAAGGGAAGGGAAAAGGTGCTAAAATTAGCCAAAATAGGGAACAAAAAGGCGCTACTAAACTCGTTATTTGCATTATTTGACAAAGAGCTGGCTACTGACCAATTCCAGTGAAATTAAAAGAACAAGAAAATGTAATAAACAAATAAGTATTTTTCATCCTGGTAAAATTAAAAGGAGGGAATAAAACAAATAATTAATTTTCATTCCAGCGGGTATGCCTTCAGCCCTGCGTGTAGAATACCGACAGCAGGCAGGCTCACTATGTTGTCACTAGTCCTACATTCACTGTGAGCAGATAAAAAGCAAATTGAAAGTTCCTTAAGATCTTAGATATTGTAACAAAATATATTAAAAGAGCAACGAAACTTAAAAGTTATAGGCTATAAACAATTAAATTTGCTTTAGAAGCTTATTAAAAACCTGCAATAAAAAAAGGGAAGAGAAAAAGATATTATGGACACAGTTGAGAAAAAAAAAGGGATAAAGGCCTTCAAAGGTGCTAGAAAATTGCCTCCATTAACAACTAGAGATGGCGTATTACTCTGTGGTTTATTTCATAGGAACTCTAACTTGCCCTACGAAAAAAGGAGCGCACCTAAAAATCCCAACCCTGATTCAATGTCTAGCGATTCAATCTTCAACACTTGGAAGCAACAAGTAACCTGTATAATAAAATCAATTCTATGCATGTCAATATTAATAATATTATTATAAATTTAGTTTTTTTTAATGTTTTAATGTACTTTCCTTTGAGGTTAAATTTCCAAGCGAACCTCTGCTCCCTGCATGCCTTTGTCGCCTGCCATCTATCGCAAAAGAAGAGATAACGAATAGCTCACTGGTAACCAAGATAGAGCTGATTGTTTTATCAACTATTACAAGGCATTTTAAAAGCCCAAAACTCACACATTTTATTACGGTCGAACAAAAACAGTAGTAAGCAATTTGTCTGTAATGGTAATTAAAACGCTCTTACGAAAATTGCAAGCTCGCATCTTAATGAATGGCATTATTCGCTCGTTGCACAATATACTTAACAAACGTATTTTTAAGTAACACCGGGTTATTTTGAAATTATTACACTAAGTTTTGCTTATAATATTCGCTACTCGTAGACTAAAATATTTTAGTTAGATTTTGGCATTGCATATGAAAATATTCCACGTACATACTTTCAATAGATTAAACGTAATTTCAATCCCTTGAAGTAATTATTTTCATCTAGAAGTCACTTATTAGCTTTTATCAGCAAAGGGTCGCAACCTCTTGAATCCCAATTGAGAGCGCATGCCTGGGCGGTAGCGATAGCTTATAGGGAAAATGCTAACGTACTCATTAGCCGATGAAACTAATCAGGACAGACCACGAAGAAGCAGCTAATTAAGATGTTTCAGTATTTAATAGCTCATTAAGGGACGTCTTATTATGGTTGTGTGGACAACAGGGACATTAAAGTCCCCTTATTAAATACCTGCCTTCGAGTAGAGATGAATCAATCCATGCACGAAGAACTGAGTCCATAAATTACTTTGGAAACGATTAGGGCATGCAGAAATCAAAATAGATTTAATAAAATCTTGTATGTTTTACATTATTGTTTTATAATTACTGCTTCAAACAATACTGTGAAAGCAGTTCTTTTATTTCGAGAAACAGTGGAGAAACCTGGATACTATTTATCTCTCAAAATCTAAGAAGAACTACTTCATAATTGAAGTAGCAAGTAATTGGTGTAATAAAAGTATACATTGCTGTAGAAAATTAGTAGAGGTTATTACTAATAAGCAAATAGCTGAAAGCATTAAGCAATTAAAATTTTTAGTGTATTTCTCACCAATCTAACTGTAATAATTATTGTGCACCCATGTGCAAGAATGAAAAGGGTTTCCCCATATCAATGCGTTGAATAAATTTATTTTAAAGAAGACTGCACATACTTTGCCAAAGCCCAAAATGCAAACACGTGGGATTCTGATTCTGTACTGTTTATCTAATATATAAAGTCGAATGTGTGTTTGTGGGTATGTATGTATGTATGTATGTTTGTTCCTTATACAAATCCACATTTCTTCACCAATTTGTACAAAATTTTGCACACATACCCAGTTAAGCCCGGGAAGTAACGCGGTCAACATTAAAATTGTAATAAATCAGTCCTTCCCTTGAAAATTATATAATTTCTGAGAATATTATACTAAAAACAATGAAATGCTGTTCAGTTCACATGACAACCGTGTATTGTTTACTTTGATAACATTGGGCCTTGGCAACTGGACTTCAACGAATTATGATTGAATCGATGCAATATATTGGCGAAAATAATTACTGAAAAATGAATTACACGAAAATAAAGCACAGTGTGATGCAGTCACATAACTTTCTCTACCCTAGACATAAGAAATATTTTCTCACTTCACATTTTGATGTAGAATAAGAGGTCGTATTGCAGATACAACTTAAGTGTGTGAGTATGCTTTATCAGAAGTCGGTAAATAGTCAGTTATCCATAGCTGTAGGCTTTTTATTAGTTGAGATTTATCATAGGCCCTAAGCATGGGATGGAACATTTTGAGTCCTATGCTCGCAGTGTATTATGTCCCGGGTTTTAGGGGAGGAAAGTATGAAAGTGATACTGCATTTCTATTTTATTTCATCCCTGAAACGGTTGTAGGTAACATGAGAATGAGAAATAAAATTTTCCGTCAAGTCAATACAATCTTATGTAACCGGAATTTATGTTTCTTCTTATTTCAAGCCCTCCCAGGCATGCTGTGTAGAAGCAACGGAATGCAGCATTCGACATCCTCTATGAGCCATAAAAAGCTATATCTAGCGTTTTCTGATGGAATAGTTTGATAAATCTTTTTCTTCATTTCAAGTTTTACATACATATTATAGGCTATAAGGACCTAGAGTTTCAAAATCGAAAGTCCTCCATAAGTTAATTTCAAATTACAAAATACAAAGCCCGGGCGACGCCGGGCCTTTTCAGCTAGTCTAATATATAAAATCGAAAGTGTGTATGTAGGCCTATGTATGTTTGTTCCTTATACAAATCTACATTTCTTTACTAATTTACACGGAATTTTGCACACATACCCAGTTAACCCCGGGAAGTATAGCGGTCAACATTAAAATTCAAACAAAATACTCCTTCCCTTGAAAATTATATAATTTCTGAGAATATTATACTGAAAACAATGAAATGCTGTTCAGTTCACATGACAACAGTGAATTGTTTACTGTGATTACATAGGGCCTTGACAACTATATAGCCTAATGCTGGACTTTAACGATTTATGATTCCATCGATGTAATATATTGGCGAAAATAATTACTGAAAATGAAATCCACGAAAATAAAGCACAGTGTGATGTAGCCACATAACTTTCTCTACCCTCGATATAAGAAATATTTTCTCACTTCACATTTTGATGTAGAATAAGAAGTCGTATTGCAGGGATAACTTAAGTGTGTGAGTATGCTATATCAGAAGTCTGTAAATAATCCTTTCCTCTTATACGTTATCCATAGGCTTTGTATTAGTTGAGATTTATCATAGGACCTAAGCATGGGATGGAACATTTTGAGTCCTATGCTCGCAGTATATTATGACCCGGGTTTTAGGGGAGGAAAGTATGAAAGTGATACTACATTTCTCTTTTATTTCAGCCCCGAAACGGTTGTAAGATGAGAATGAGAAATAAAATTTTCCGTCAAGCCAATACAATCTTATGAAATTTATGTTTCTTCTTATTTCAACCCCACCCAGGCATGATGTGTAGAAGCAACGGAATGCAGCATTCGACATCCTCTATGAGCCATAAAAAGCTATATCTAGCGTTTTCTGATGGAATAGTTTGAGTGTGATAAATCTTTTTCTTCATTTCAAGTTCTACATACATATTATATAAGGACCTAGAGTTCAAAATCGAAAGTCCTCCATAAATTAATTTTAAATTAAAAAATACAAAGCCCGGGCGACGCCGGGCCTTTTCAGCTAGTAATTCAATAATAATGAGCAATAGTTTTAGTTTTATTAACGAAGCAGTACAGACAGGTATTTATCAAGGATTGCTTGGCTTCTACCAGACACAGATAATAATTTCAATGGTGAAACAAATTTAAGTTAATAATACTGATTTAGATTTCGATTTAGGACTTAACTACCTAAAACTAAAGAAAAAATCAAGACTCTTGAAAATAATTGTAAATTTACTTCTCTACTCTGAAACAATGGGAAACACAAGTGTTTAATATCAGATGATTCTGAAATAGAATAACAGGTCAATCGCAGGAAGCTTATTCAGTTGATTCAGCCCTTTCAAATAGACTTCTGTGAACAGGAGAAAAGTGAGACCTTTTATACGACTAATCATGCCTGGTCTTGGAAGGTAGAAAGAAATGTGCATGCACGCAGAAGTCCATGGGAGCTTCTCTAAATGTAATATATCATATATTAATACAGTACATTATATATTCTATATTCTATGTGTAAACAATACGAACAACCACGCTTATTCCCTGCAAAACTAGACGCAACTAGTCGCACAGACAGAACACACTTTTTGGAGAGATTTATGGCTAGTTTACACGATGACACTAGGTTTCGTAACCACTTTCATGAAAGTGATTTCGTGAAACTAATTAAACACATTTTCTTTCCAATGCAACCACACATTTCTTGTTATTTCTGAAGTTCAAGTTATAAAATCCCATATAAATGTTTGAAACACGTATGAATACAGGCATTTCATAATTTCCTCACTTCCCCATTTCATTTTACGAAACGCGAACAAGCTAAATAAGCGTAAAATATCAACATTACTATTATAGTTTCGTGAAAAGTTGGAATCAACCGAAACTGCGTAGTTTCGTAACTCATTGTCGCCAGTACATCTTGCGCTTGCGCATTCAAGCAAAAAACAGTTGCGAAACTTACTTACGAAACCTAATTTCGTCGTGTAAACTAGCCTTTACAGTGACAGCAGTCATCCCAATGTTTTAGCCTGAAGGAAATATATACTGTTCACCAAGAAAGGCCGTTTCCGAAAAATCGAGAAAAATTTAATTCCCTTCATGTAAAATGGTAGTAAAGGAAAGATAAAGTCGTCGTCAATCTTCGTGTCACATTCCCAGAAATATGTACTAATCGAAATATAAAGGTTTTTTTTATGAATTTTCGTTCTCGAGCTTTGGCGTTAACAGACACACTGACATACTGATACACAGACACACTCACTCACACTCATATTTTGAAAAAAGCAAATGGTGTATTTATGTTTCAAACTCGACATCGAATTTCAAGGTCGAACACAATACTTCAAAGGGGATATGGACGAAATTATTTTTACAAAATTGGGTAAATGGTTTCATATTAATATTATTTAATAGACCTACATAACACCATAAGGCTGTGGGAGTCAGCATGCTGACAATATGCCCTAAATCCTGCTATCTGCCTATAGTAAATGACATAGCAGTCAGATCCTAGACCTAGTCATGCAAGGGATGTAGCGCCACGCAGAAGCAGAATTGTGTAGATAACAACTAGCTTCAGGAATATTAATTTTAAGAAGGGAACTTCCACTACAAGGATAATTTTATCGTTCGCATTCTTTTGAAATGTTCATTATAGATTCCCACGCCCTTGATTTTTAATGAGAAAAATGAAAGGTGATATGTATTTAATGTCACTTGTTACTCACAGCTTCTTAATTATTTATTGTTGCTCAAGTTACGTCACTCTTCTGTTAAAAAAGAAACTGTTCATTGTCAATCAAGAACCGTTGTCTTATCATAAAATTCGATATACAGTGGGCTGAGTTTGTATAATTAAATTAAGTAGTAATAATGATAATTTATATTTTAAGTTAGTAAAATTAGGTTTTATTCGTTTCAGAAGTAAATGAAATACATTTAATATGGCGTAGCATTAATTATGCCAACCATTTTTATTATAATATATTATTAGCCTATTTCTGTTGTCTATTCTTCTTTCTAAGCGAATACTGTGTCAATAGTATGAATGAGCTAAATGCACATTATTTCCGTTATGAAAATTACATCATAGGCTTTGGCTTGAAGTCAGTGATACCATACTCCTCTTGTCAGAAAAGGTCATAAGAAGTATCGCATATCGAATTTGGTCCTCTTAGACCATAGCTGACCAAGAATTGTAATAATCAACAAAGATTGATCTTCATTACAGACGTCTGAAATGTCAAATTTGAGTTTGGGAGTTTGGTATAAGGAAGTTTATAATTTAATGCCGTGTCCGAAAGCAAAGTTTTCAGCTGAAATGAACTGGATAGTTGAGTAAATAGCCGGTAGAGACTACAGAAATCATTATCAAAAGGCACTTAGTTCACAGTAATCGTAGAACCCGATCCGAGTGAGGTTTTCATGGGGGTTTCCTCACTCTATCAGATGAATATAGGATCGGAGACACGAACCTCACGAAATGACAGCACATAGCGAAAATATATAATACTATTAGTGCAGAAGTAAACAGCCAGCTCAACATACATTTCCCTATTGATTTAGGACATACAATAACGGAACATGGACAATAGAACATATGCGCCGAAAAGTTGTTGGGACCGGAGTGTGGCCTGTTGTCGAAGGCTCCAGGGGTGGTGGAGGTCCAAAAAAAATGTTCATAGCATCAAGTCCTTAGCAGCTAACAATAGAGAATGCTTGCTTTATTGATGACTTAGACTAAACCATAGTCAGTAACGGCAAGTAACTGAAGCATACAAGTCGAAAGATCGTAGAGTGTAGTGTGCAGCCTTGTTATTAACTTGGTATGGTATGGTAAGGTGCATCTTTATTCTTACATACATATTAAAAACAGTATCCATAAAATAAATCCAACGCACGGGCCTAGACGGCCGTTCGTGCTTTAACTATGCACATTTTTGGACAAAGAAAAAAAGTAACACTAATAATACAAAACAATATAATACGAAAACTTATAATATAGTAATGCTATTCAAAAAGATTCAGAAAAGAAAGAAAGAAAAAAAAGTGTACTAATGACAGAAAAGATATGACAATAATACAATATAATACATAATAATACACAGACAAAGATTACTCCCCCTGCCCCTCCCTCCCATCCTTTTCTACCCTGAGCTGTCGGACTTTAGACATGAATTTCCCCAACCCTATGGAGAATTTTGTATCACTCAACAGCTCGAATATCGCCATGTGACCTCTTCTAGAGACGACAAAAGAGTCTGGCAGATATCGTTGCCGAAGCATCTCAGTGACTTCACATTCAGAGAGAATATGTTGTAACTTGATAGTCTTCAGCAAGATCAGTAAACTATACAGGTTGCGTATTCCGGGATAGACCAATCGCAGCACTTGAGTGTGTGACGTCACAAGATTCCAGATCTCGTAATTTTCAGATTTTACTCAGTCTAGAAAATCTTACACCGCGTGATTAAACTCGTAACCTTTAATTAACCTGTGGTCGGATTCCTGTGAAATTTATACAGAAATAATCTACACACATCAGCCCTACTGATGGTTAAAACAGAGCCTTAAAAAAGCGGATACAAATGTTTTTATTTCATTTTATAAACATCACCCGTTACACAAAATTCATGGAGGGAGAAGAAAATTTCACTATGCGACAATTTTTTGTATTTTTGTGTTCCGAAAAAACTTCAAGCGAGAAAGTTTTAGTGAAATAATTGAATTTTAATACAAATGAAGTTCCAGCCCCATATCTCGAATGGTTTACGAGTAATTAAGTGGTAATTATTCCATGCGCTTCAGTGTCGGAGTGATTTGTGACGACCGTGAAATGTTCAGGAAGAAGCATATTTGACTAGGCGACAATTTTTTTATTTCTGTGACCAGAAAATGATTCAAGCATGTGAGCTTATTTTATTTCTGTGACCAGAAAATGATTCAAGCATGTGAGCTTTAGGGAAATATTTGAATTTTATTATACATCAAGTACCACGTTTATATTTTGAATGGTTTACGAGTAATGGAGTGGTAATTACTCAAGGCGATAAAGCTATCGGAAAGGTACAGAGGTCTTTTTTATTCTATAAAATAGGCCTACTAGCAATTACGTAAAAATCCTTAAATATTTTAATCGTGGACTCAATAATAAAGGATATTAACTGGCTACTTGTACCCATACTGAAAGATTGACCCGCTGGGGAAAAAGAATGAATTAAACTTTTTCCTAATCTTGTAAATCTGCACTACTGTTATTTAGATATTTGTTGAATTATTTATTTTATTTTTTGATCCTTTGTGCTAGTAACTTTTATTTCTAATTACCTTATCAAATGCCTTATTTGTTTAATACCTTGTTACGCCCTTTTCATATTTTAATATAATTTATCAACATGAAAACGTATTACAGTTAAAATTGAATTGCCGAGGCTTTAAGAGCATGCTATCGGGTTATAGTTAGGGCAAGACGATGATACTTTTTAATGAAAAATTCATGGAAAAATCCTTTGAAATATTGTGTGATTTATGTAGAATGCATTGCGAAGCAATTTGTGTCCTTTTTGTTATCTTGAGACGTCGATTTTAAAGATCCTGCGCCTCTTTTCGTTGTGCTGCTCATGAAAGTTTCCCTGCACTGCAATTCACAAACCATCCCTTAGTTTATTAGGTCTATATTATCTCTGTCGTCACATAATTTGTATACAGATGTACACTTTTGGCCGTGTTTCACCAATCATTACCTACATAACTTACCCCATATAACCCGGAGAAAATTATTATTAATATAAATGTATTGCTTTGATTACAATATTAACACAAATTAATACTCTACAATAGTCTACGCAATGTAATAATAACATTAGTACTGTACATGTTAATATTGATACATAAAAATTCCCGTAGTTGTTTTCTACCCTTATTATAAGGTACAATTTCTATACAAATATAGGATACATTCTTTAACAAATTTTCATCAAATTATACTAACATAACCTCTAGAATGAGGAATATTTTCTAGGTAACAAAATATTAGAACAAATCACCCTTTAGCTGTTATATAGGCCTACCTGTATTATATAATTTCTATTCAAATCTAGATCCTTTGGGAGATTTTTACAAGATTTTAAAGACAAATGCTGTAGAATCAGAAGAACATTTTAAGTAACTTGAATAACAGAACAGTTCACATCTTAGCTGTTTTCTACAATCTACAAAATTACTGTTACACACTGCCACAGCACATATCTGGCCCGGCATAATGGTTCAGTTAATTGCACTTTCTAAAGCACCTTCCATTTGTATTATTAAAAACAGTATGTGCTGGTAATATCTATCTAAAAGACTGCGGTCAAGCGGCCGAGATCAGTAGGTAGAAGCTTTATCAGCGGCACCATGCTCTACTGTCGTGCTTGAAGCGCCAAATCATTCTGACACCTTGAAGCGCCCGGAATAATTACCACTCAATTACTCGTAAACCATTCGAGATATGGGGCTGGAACTTCATTTGTATTAAAATTCAATTATTTCACTAAAACTTTCTCGCTTGAAGTTTTTTCGGGACACAAAAATACAAAAAATTGTCGCATAGTGAAATTTGCTTCTCCCTCCATGAATTTTGTGTAACGGATGATGTTTATAAAATGAAATAAAAACATTTTTGTCCGCTTTTTTAAGGCTCTGTTTTAACCATCAGTAGGGCTGATGTGTGTAGATTATTTCTGTATAAATTTCACAGGAATCCGACCACGGGTTAATTAAAGGTTACGAGTTTAATCACGCGGTGTAAGATTTTCTAGACTGAGTAAAAACTGAAAATTGCGAGATCTGGAATCTTGTGACGTCACACACTCGCCTGCTCGCCGCAACCCCCTGTCCTATAAACTCGCCGGAATACGCTACCTCTGTAGTTTACAAGCCTTGAGACTTCAGTGCATAGGTAAGGACTTCATTTTTCGGACTTGTCCATATCTATAAAAGTGTATCATTGTCATATTTTCCCCATAACCGTGACACTTTAAAAATCCCTATAATTGAAAACAAACCTATGAAATCCTCGAAAATGTGCATGTAATTCAATCAACGACAAATTAATAAATTAAGATGAGGCGTTTAACCAGCAAAAGGTGAGGAGCCAAACTATCACAAGCAAGGAGAATACATCTTCCATCACAACAGCACGTAGAGAATACTAGTTAGTAAGATAGTGAACACTGTTTTGGCTTGATTTTATCATCTGTTGTAGATGTATTACACTGTAAGCCCATAAAACTTGCTTGATGTCCATATTCACCTTATAATTTATGATAGCTTCTTTCAACTAAGCGTTGCGTTATAAAAGATGCATTGCGGTAGTCTAAAGGGAAAGGTATTGTGTAGAGAAGAGCTTCTCTCGACAACCACCCACGATTGTTTGGCTGAAGAAATGAGAGATGATGTTAGATTACAGCAAGTGTATAATAGGCTTCCTCCCAAGTTGGCACTTTAAAATAATTTATCAAAACAGTACAATGAGATTCCTTGTGTTTGATTCTGTCCAAGCTGATGTCTTCTTTCAAACAACAAGGCATTGGACTCTTACAATGTTGCATGGAAGTGATTCTAGCTGTAAGCCAAGCAAATCGTCATTTCTTTAATTCAGCTATAACTTTTATACTGGGATAAAATATGATATTCAATTAAATCTAGATTTATGCCTTTCATTTATATACATTACGAAAGCCTTTGCAGATTTAGAATACACATTAATGGAGACAGTATACTGTTAGTTCAATCCACATCTATTATACAAGCACAGAATGTGTAGAAAGTACTGGCCTTTAACAGTACCGTATCATTTAAGACTACAGTCAAACCTCCGTGTAACAATGTTTGTGCGCCCTAGCAGATTGTAGGCCTACTGTTATACGAGGGTTATTGTTATATACCCCATATTATGAAGACTGCGTGTAGAAAATTGTGTGATCTACAGGAAAATTCAAACATAGATGCTTGTTATATATATATAATCACTAATAGTAGTATATATATACTACTATTAGTGATAGTAGTATATATATACTACTATTAGTGATTATAGTGTACACCTAGAAGATAAGCTGTACACATTTATAAATATCACTCTAAAGATATTGTAAATATGAATTTTAAAGATTATGTAAATATATGTGTTTTAGCAATTTCATCATGTCAATAGAATTTTAAGAAGATCAATTTTAAACAGTTTAGATGAATCGCAACTCAAAATACTTCTATTAATAAATAATTGAGGCTATTACAGATAAAATATTTCCTTGGTTTATCTTTTCGTTTTTGAGGGTATAAGGCGAAAAACCACCCAGTAATCCTTAATTAGTACCATCCCTCAAAAAACAAAAATGAAATTCATTAATACATGCATAGTTGTGAAACAATTAACCACAAATCCAAATAATTTAAGCGCTATAATGTTGTTTTCAATAGCCACAAATCTAAATCATTTAAGCACTCTAATTTTGTCTCAAAACTTACTGATTTCCAAAGAAAATAGAGGTCATAACTCCTAAAAAATTACCAGGAGAATTGGATTACCGTTATGGATCATACCAAGTGCTAGTCTATACATATGTTACAAATTTCAATCTCACAAACTGTGAAAGGAAGGAAGGAAGAGCAAGTCCGTCACAAACCTAAGGCAAAACTTAAGTCATTTGCTCGGTATGGTCTTTTAACTGCAATTGCTGTGCATATTGAAGTAGCAACCGAACTCAATGTATGTTTTTGCCTACGTAGTTGAAACTATTCTCCACCCTATACTGGCTCATTCTCTTGTGAAATTGTTATCAGGTCGGCTGAAAATAATTGATGGCTCGGAAGGATAAGAATGCTATCACAGGCTAAGCTACTGTTTGCAATAACAATAGAACTTCAAAGTGTTACTATAAAAGGGTCTTTTTTTGTGTGTGTGTGCCCACCCTTACCCCCGGAGTGCCAAGCAATTAAGCCTAAACCTCCGGTCAGACCAAATTTTGGTAACCATATGAGATGTGTGTATACCTATTGTGCCCTTATGTACATCCGTAGGGGATGTTGATGGTGTGACGTGTTTATAAAATAGCTGCATTGTTGTAGTTAGTGAAATTTTTAGCATTATAAAGATAGTAGATTTTCCACGATCAATGAAAAATATCGCCGAATGCGGCTTTATCTCTATATCGATCTTCGTTATACAGAGGTTTAATTTTACATACGATTAATTGTAGTATCGGTAAATAAAACTCCACGATCAAGACCCACTCAAGTATATCCTTTAGAGATTACATTTTAACACGCCGAAATACAAAACTATAAAAATTTTAGATTTTGAAACATGATGTCTTGTTAGTCCACCACTGTTTGCTCCTCTCACGCAGCGGGCCCTGGATCAAATCTTGGTTGGGACAAGTTACCTAGGTGAGGTTTTTCCAGGGTTTTCCTCTCCTGTAAGACAAATGTCGTGTAACTTTAGGCCCATGTGGTCCCCGGATATCATCTGGCCGTCATTATCATCTTCATCCCATCCTCGCCTTGTTTGGAGTGAGTGTGTGTGTGTGAATGGTGTGTCTCGTCCTAGGTTATGTGTTCGTGTTGTCTCGGAGGTGACCCCGGCATTGGGCTGATCACTCATCCGGGGAGGTCCTCCATGTCCTTGGCTAGTCAAAAATGTATGTTGTGATCCATAGATAATCCCTCTCCCAACATGTCTCTCCTTAAATGTCCCTAAAAGGGGAGAGGTGAAACTAAGGTAAAGATAGATAGTAGTTAGATATAGATGTCTTGTTAATTTACCTACTTGCAGATAAGAGAATTCACATGGGACTCATTCAGAAACACAATAATTATTTCTAGATAATTACAATAAGATATTCCATTAACCTAGAATTAATACAAACAGAAACTCAATACTTATTTGTGGATAGGTACTATCAGACCATATAGTAATCCTACAGAAGATATTATTGAAAGATATCCCTACGCCGGTAAGCCGACTCGAAAGATTACTTGTTAAAATTAATTTAGATACATAGATTAATAGTTACCTATAACCTTCTTCGGTAATTTAATTTTTAAGCATTCTTTTTTATAAGGTCCCTTTGGCACGTCATGTAGTACTAAATTACCGAGATTAAAGTTGTATTACTTAAGTGTAACTGAAAGTAAAAATGGTATTTACTTTATTCTTGTTACGTAGTTTTAAAACTAGAGATAATAAAGACATAAAACAATTTCTTATATAATTCTTCACAATCACTTAAAGTAGATTTACAACTAATTTAATTGAGTGAAATACCACTCAGCACTTCCTACACTATAAAACTTAAATTAGAGGTTAATAAAAATAACATTTTACTGTTAATTATAACACTAACTTTTTAAGTCACCTCAACACGTATGAATTATGAGGTATAAAACTACCAGTTAATTGGGTTATTCACGTATCACAGAACTGATCTCCATAATTCCAAGTAAAGGAAAAATCATTTTATGTTTGCTTATTTTAAAAATAATGGTTCAACGATTTCCTTCAATAGAGGTTGTCTAAAATAGATATTAAATATTTCGTTCGTACTGAATTACTATCAGGTTAATTGCATAAATCTTATTTTCTGTTTATGATGCGGCATCGGAGTCTATCTAATGGATTATGTAAAATAAATGTGCTTTTTCGGAGAATACAGCTTCCTCACCAGAAATAAGAACCGCTACTTCAATAATTTGTGACTTACGGTACAGTAAATATTTTAAAGATTTATAACAATTTAATTATTCGAATATTATGAACTTAGAAATTAATATTTCAAAAGAGATTCATTCATGTTTGAAAGTAAAATTAGCTGTTTTCTTTTGGATAGGGATATAGGCCCTTCTTAACAATTAAGCTGTAACATATTGCTGCGAAAATGAAAGATACGTACGTAAAAAATCTTGCAGGTCAAGTACAGTCCCCATACCTCATGTTTCCCTAGAATTTATGTTTAATCCAATGATTTCGTACATAATGATACATTTATTGTCACCTATATGATAGAAAAGAATATCTGCTTGAAGATTACTTTATTTTTCCGTAAAATATAATCGGACTGTGCAACATTATAGACTTTTTCAGATTTTTTCCATTTGATCAACTCTACTCTCCAACAAAAAATTAATCAATTGCGCTGAGTACATCGTATTCATAGCCAAATAATATTTTGTTTTATAATCTTACATTTATCATCCATCTTTAAATTAAATTAAGGAAACAGAAAATTAAGACCAATCATAGGAAGGTGGTTTCATCTGGGTCGAATTCTGGCAAGCTCAGTCGGTAGCCAAAGGTCACGAGTCCGAATTCTGGTGTTCAGGAATTGTTTTCCCCCTGATATTCCTTCAGTAGAAGTTTAGCAGGCTTCATATAACAACTAAGTGAGGAACAAAAGAAGGATCTTTCTTATCTCACACCAGTAATAAACTTTATTTGATCATCAAATCCACCAAGGAACTAGAAGCAATCCTTCAATGGAGGAACGGCAAGCTTCACATAACAAGTAAGTGAGGAACAAAAGAAGGATCTTTCTAATCTCACACCAGTAATAAACTTGATTTGAACATCAAATCCACCAAGGAACTAGAAGCATCCTTCAATGGAGGAACGGCTTTATTAAGGCTAGAGTAGGATTAGTCCCACAAAGTCTCTGGCCTTGAAGACTAACCCAGCCAGCGAGCTTCTCGTTACGTCTTGCGCGGATTCGCTGCGCGTAAGATCAGTGAGCTGCTGTTGAGCACAGAGTGAATATCATGCAGCATGTCGCCAGTCGTAGAAAATACTATAATAGTTGAGTGGAGGGATAATGCCGCAGCGAGAGAGACAGACAACACGTGGAGTGGGATAGGAGAGCTGAGCCAATCAGGGTGCAGCTACCTCCCTTAGGCGGTGAGACTCGCTCCTAAGGTATATACATAAAAACCCAGAGACTTTGTGGAAGTAATCCTACTCTACCCTGAATCCGAATATGAATGTTCGCTTAATCTTACTATAAATATCGGAGTTTGGGCATTACAGCATATGGCATGGGCTGCAGAAATCTTATATCATGTAGTTTAGAATGCCTCAGTCTTTAACATAATGAAAGACCATAAATTTAATTAATCGTAATGAATAGAGTATTCGAAAACAGGGTGCTTACAAAAATATTTGGGCCAGAGAGAGAGAGAGATGAAAATGGGGACTGGAGAAAACTGCATAACGGCGAGCTTCAAAAACCTGTACTCGTCACCGGACAGTAATAATAGCAAGGGTAATTAAATCACAGAGGGTTGGAAATGTTGCGCTCATGAAGGAGGAAAGACATGTCTCAAAAATATTGACTGGGAGACCCGAAGGCAAAAGACCACTTGGAAGACCTAGACGTAGATTGGAGGACAATATTAGGATAGATTCAAGAGAAGTAGGATTTGAGAGGGATGGTTGGATGGAGTTAGCACAGAATAGGGTTGAATGGCGGGTTCAAGTAAGCGCGGCAATGAACCTTCAGGTTCCATACAATAGATAATTAATAATCTTTTTAGCTTGCTTAGGAATTGTCTATTCCCATTGAGTAAGTAAGTCATAAATAGAAAGATAATCTTTCATAGAGGTCAATTTAGTTAAAATTAAGCTAAGCTTGAATTCAAGGAATTATTTTTACTTTTACGACGGTACTTAAGGCATTCATTCAAATTACAGTCCAATTTAGGCGTACCGCCGTATTTTGTGTTGTTCTGGTCAAGTTCCTTTTATGACCAACGGGAGTAAAAAGGGAGGTCATAATTCTTGCCATAAACACATACAAAAATGATTTGGCCTTACAAATCAATTTTATGAAGAAGTAATTTTTACTGCTCCACGTATAATTTACGACAACGTTAACGGCTGAACGATGAGCAAATAGAAAAATGCGCATGACTCATTCTTAGCCTTCCAAGCGGAAGTCCTCTTCTCTGGAATTTATTACATCATCTGAGTATATATTTAGTAGAAACATAAGGCGTGGAGAGTAAAATAAAATTTAAAAACTATAATGACAAATGAGCCTTTCCACATTTCGAGGACTGCTTTGGAATATATCCATAAAATATCGTTTAATGAAAGGAACTATGCAATAGAGTGAGATTTTTTTTCTTTTCTCACTAAGAAGAGATAGCATCAGAAAGCAATATTACTTGGCTTCAGTTAATGATATAGGCTTTTTAGACTGTACAAAATTCGAACATATTTTTCAATACGTACGCCTATGCTGAGTGTATTAAGATAAATTCTAGAGTGATAGGGAAAAAGCGAATAAGTCAAAATTCAAAAGTTTCAGGAATGACCAAAAACAATTTATTTCCACGGCATTTTAATAATATTTAGATCAGTAAAACCATGTATTTTTACTCAGTATCTTATACTATGTAAAAATACCTGGGTGGACGGATCTAAATATTGTAAAAATGCTGTAAAAAGAAATCGTTATTTATCTCTCCTAAAACTTTGGAATTTTTACTTATTCGCTTTTTCCCTATCACTCTAGAATTTTATTAAGTGTCAGAATGGTACTTCCTAAGGTGGTAGGGTGGACGGGGAAAATGTCGTACAAGGTACGCGCTGAAGCGTAGCCGGTTTATTTGCATAAATCTAAAATATCAAAATTTAATAATTTAGACTAATTATGGACGAACAAAAACAGTCGTATCCAACTTTCCTATAATAAATGTCATTATAGGCATGTTGCGTTGTGTACTATTTTGTTTCTCTTCTTATTTGTTTGCCCCACAATATCCCATTCAAATGTGAGAAAGCGGCTTTCCCTTTCGTATTTCATTATTATTTCTAAAAATCTACCTACTAGGCCTACTAGTTCGTTGATATAAAGCCATCAAAAAAGATGTCATTTACGAAGACACGAACAGATGTTGATGAATGATTTATCCAGTATATTCACAAGCTCGCTGAGTTAAGATAGCAGCTCAGTGGATTTATTTACAACTAAGGCGCTACTGCTGTCTCTCTTGGCACATCCTTACTTTGCATGTCTAGATGATGTCTCTCGTGGACCTCACCCCCATATTATTCTTTCTCTACGCCCCCTGCTGACTGAAGGATGTTCGTCTCAAGAGATGAACACCCAAGTGTCTTCAGTTTGCGTTGGCATCTTTTCGCTTTCTCCATTGTCGGCCTTGCTATTAATTTATTCAATGTCCAGTAGTTTATTGCAGAGCTGGGATTATGAGAATAAAAGTTAATTGGTTAAAAGAACAAATATTAATTGCTTAAATAACCACCATCTTTTATGTAATTAACAGGGTAGCAGATATTCAGGTAACTACCAATCACTCTAGAACAGCTATCTAAAGTATTGAACAGTCCGGTTTGAAGCCCGACTGCTCAGTACGTAAGCGTGATGGGAGCAACGGAAAGAAGAGCAAAGGGGTAAATATTTATGTCTTTCATACCCTCCCTCAGCTTTGCGGCTGGTCAAATTCAGCCCTATAGGGTAGTGTTCAAATTGAATTGTATCTTGCAAAATTACTCCCGTGCAGTTACAGGAACCGCCACTGAATTCACAAACCGGCCAGCTGCTCAGTTTTTCTTGTGGTTGGCGCTAACGGAAGTGGAAGAGTTAAAGCCGGCTCCCTAGAGCTACGTACTGGTGATGGCTGCTCTAGAATACGTCGAAATGATTTCAACTACCTTCTTGCACTGGAACCTTCTATAAATGCTTACTTGCCTAGCGTTTCTTTATTATCAGCTAATTCAGATTTTCCGTCTTTTGTATTTTAGTTTAGTTTTTTGGGAAATAGGCCCTATTCATTCATTTCACATAGTTCATAGTTCATAGTGAACGCTCGTAATTTGGTATTGATATTTGCAAGAATTTAGGAACTTTTGTCGCACGCAGGTTAATCCTGTGGTTCTTTTTCCTTGGCTGCATGATGTAAAAGGAGCAGTTAAATTCGAAGCGAAAATTGCTTCTCAATGGCGACGCATATGTTTGTTGACAGAATCACGAGAGAAAAGTACAGGAAATTATAAAATCTCTGTTATACATGAATTAATTTAAAGATTTCGTCCTAATATAACTATTTTTGCTGGGATTCCTTTAAAAAGTGGAATTTTGTTTATTTTCGCGTTATTATACGAATTCGCGTTATTTTGCGATTCAAAAGTAGCCTATGTGTTTTTTCGGGTTGGGGCGACGGTACAAGAAAATCTTGCAGATTTTGTCAAAACGAAAACAATTTGTAATATCGCCTTTCGCGATATTAAATTAGGCCCTACTTCTCCAGCAATATGGTATCTGAACGTATTTTGTCGAAAACGTTATAAATGTTACATGTCCTAGTAATAATTATACGATAACTCAACAATTCTGCTAATGATTCGTACGCAGATATGATGACTTCATTAAAATATGAAATAAACTATTCACGAGTAATTTTATTAATATGCAAACATCCAGTAATTCAACTCACACGAGCCGCCAGTGTAGCTGGCAGGCGGTCCCCCGCACGGACGGACATCCCGACGTAACGTTACGCCCCTTGTTTACACGAGTTCCTTCTTCCACACTTCTATGTCTTTGCCATCATCGTGGACTCCCCCGCTCTCTACGACGTACTCGACTTTGTTATGGGATCACATGATAACGACCTTTCATTTCTAGCTACAAATGGTCTTTCAATTCCATAATAAATATTCTGACGTACCAACCATACTCTGCGGTGTTGTGATAGCAACATATTGAATGGTTTGGTGAATATGCCAAAAAGTGAAATATACTTCAATTTTTATTTTTTAACGTTGTACTATTGAACGAGGGAACAACGGATGGAGTTACTGGAATAAAAGCTGTTTAGAGTTTTCGCCGCAAATAATCTACTAGCTGAGAGCTAAAAAAGAGCATAGACTGTTTGTCGTCACGTAGCTGAAAACTGACATTTGAAAATTCTCAGAAGATTTTCTTTTACTTTCTCTTGCCTTGTAATTGTATAAATATGTATTCAGGTTGCAGTTAATTATGTACTGATTATATAATTATGTTAATTATGTACTGATAATTCCACAGATTGTGTCTGTTGAACATAGGCCTACATGAGAAGATTTTAGGAGAAATTTCTCTCTGATCCGTAAATTTCGATCACTGATGGAAGCTGTACGACAGAGAGGAGATGAGGATGAGGAAGACAAAAGACATCCAAAATAAGGATAACTTTGAAGAGTTAGGGGAAAACACATGGGGAGATGGAATGGAGGAAGTGGATCGAGGCAACCCCGACGCCATGAAGCATAACAGAAAGAAGAAGAAGGATTTCGGCATTCCGTGCCGATGAACTACCAACTAAGATAGGTAGAGTTCTACTCAAGATGACAAACGGAATTTCTCTTCTATGATTATCCTTAATAATTTTCGATCTAAATAAAAGACATTGGTCTTTTATAAACAGTTTTGTCCTATACAGTATTGTGTGACACACTAATTTAGTATCTGAAGAATAATATATGCAAGAAGTCCCAAGTGCCAAATTTCAGATTTTACAGAAGAAGAAAATAACATTGTACAGATAAAAAGTATTTTTAGACACTTTATTTTAGACACTGTATTCTAAAATACTGTATTCTAAAATACTGTATTCTGTCTGAATTAGAGATAAGTTAATGTCACTTTGTTTATTTTAGACACTGTATTCTATATGAGTTATAGAAAAGTTATTGACACTTTGTTATATTTAAGACACTGTATTCTATCTGAATTAGCATACACGAACTAAATATTTTACTGTCTATGAATTTAATTCCATATTTCAGTTAAAAACGGCTTATGCCAACAAATTATATTTAATATCCCAGTCAGTTATGATTACAACTCACAATGTAACAAAACTTTGTAATGATAACATTACAAATCAGGTTGTGCAATATTATGATACTTGGACCGGTTTGTTAGAGATTTGTAATATTTTTATCAGGATTAACACTAGCATGAGAATGCTTTAACTACAACTATGGCATGGCACCTAGAACCTGAATCTATAATAACCCGCATTTGTCATAAATTGATGCTTGGCCCCTTTTATATATTTCACTCTTCAATTATTGTCACTGGGTTTCTACTGTTACTGTTTATATCATAGCCTATGTAGACATCAATTCATGAATCCACTGAATACTGTTTCTACATTACGTTCAACCCTCGCCGTGACCATTTTTTGTTCCAAATTTGACAATTCTTCATTGACAAATTAATGTTTTTATGTTTATCTGGATTAGGCATTAGAAACCTGCATAATCTGACAAGATTGAACCAGCTTTTACTAAGGAAAAACGAACAGTTGAACAAGCTAAATACCCAAGAGAAATAGCAAACGTCATTTAGCATACGATTTTATGCAAGCATTAATAAATGCCGTAGCCACTGTCTCTCACAACCTTTCAGATCCAGGTGTCGTGTACACATATCTTAGATAGCTAGAGTTATGTTGGCACGACTAGCAGCTTTTATAATGTGCACTAAACTTATTTATCAGTCTAAGAAACACATTACGTGTCATTCTGCTTTGATAATGAGCATCCTCATATGCAGTCCATTAAATGTCAACCGTGTTATAACCGCTGAGTCCGAGCTAAATGTAAATCTTAAAAGCATTCACTTCGTATGAACGAGTTCATCAAAGTCGAATTTTATGTTACCTTACCGGCACAGTGTACTGACAATGTAATAAAGCGCTTTAAAGTAGTCTAAAGAAATACGTATGTGACAACTATTAGAATATGTTGTTGACATCTTCTTTACAATCCCTTCATAAAGGAAATGGATGCATGGATAAATAATAGGAGGAAACTTATTGTGCCGTACAGTAGAAATATCCGTATAGCTCATATCAGAAAACAATGCTGCTGGCAACTTCCAAAAACCGCCGTTAACTGTTTACGGGATTAGTTGAGAAGCACCTTATGGAATGATAATTCTTTCACACTGGCCGTGTATAGGCTAAGCTAGGAACATAGAATCAGACTGAACAATTTAATTCCATAGCCGGAATTTGAACCTCAGATCTTCGTCTCTCCGTGCCTCTATTCTATCACTTGAGCTACCATGGCAACGTGCCGGTACAGCATTAAATTATTCTTCAACCGCCTCACATATCCCGGAATATCACTAGGCGTTCTCAATATTGAAATAACAATACAGTGGCAACTTACAAACTCGTAAGTATTTTAAAGCCCGGCATTATAGTAAATCACTAGTAGTTCAATGTGGAATAATATTTTAAACTTTTTGAAGATTTCCATGTTATTTACTTGATAATTGAGGCTAGGGATGGTACAATGATATTTTTACAAAAAAACAAAGTAGACCATTGAGGTAGACCTTTAAGGGCAATCAGCCATAGGAGAGAGGTTCCATCTGGCGCTATGAGGTGAACTCTGGCTTAGCACAGTTGGTAAAGAATTGGCACGGATAGCCAAAGTCCTGGGTTCAAATCCCAGTGTCAGAGGAATTTTTCTCCTATAATATTATAAAAAAGTTATTTATTTGCAAGCTAAATAAAACTCGTAATTTTTCATATAACATATTTATAGCCTGAAACCCGAAGCTTTCAGAAATGCAATTAATTACTCCCTAAATTAAACAAAAAGAGTAACGTAAAAATGTCCCAACCCTCCCAATTCTTTCCAATGTCCGTTACTTTTGACGTGACATTAGTTGTAGCTTATTATTCCTAAGAAATGTGCAGGGCGTCGACGTCAAATAGAGAGATATTTCTATCAATCGGCAAACTGCTCGGAGATGGGTGGAGTGGAGTGGAGTAGAGAGGAGCATGAATATGGACATGATGAGGAATCAGTCGTGAGCACGTGAGGTACTGGATAAGATGCATGCGATTAGTACCCGGTAATGTTTACCCTGATCCATATCCAGCAAATCTATGTGGCGACGCAGCGTCTCTCTATCCATCTGCCTGCTTGCCATTCATGGGCATCTCTTCAGAACGGGATTATATGTAAATAGGTCGACATATCTGCTTAACAGAGCTGAAATCACTACATTTTGTTATCACCTTTGTGAGCATAATAGCTTGTATATACTGGAAAGTATTGTCTTCGCATCGCTTAGAACAGTGTAAATGTAGGTTGCAAGTTTTGAAATAAATAAATAAATAAAGAATGGCTTAAAAACTATGAGCCACAGGAATGGATTATTAGAGAAGATCAGCACAAAAATAAAATATAAAAAATAAGGAATTTCATAATAGAATTAATGAATATAAGTTACACAAAGATGATGTAGAAACTATTAAAAATAATAGGCTAAGATCGTTTGGGCACGTGAAAAGGATGAACGATTGAAGATCGCCCAAGGCAGTGATGACCTGCGAACCTGATGGAAGAAGAAGGAAAGGAAGGCCGACTGAAAACTGGATGGGAGCACGGTAGCGAAAGGACTTCAAAATGAAGGGGAAGAAGCAAAATTAGTTAAATTATAAATTGGAATGTATAAATTATTATGTATTGTTTGTTTGTTTGTTTGACGTCAAAAATTAAGTATCTTTTGGTTATGAATATTTTTTAATTCTATTGAAAATTTTTAAATTATAAATTCAGTATTAAGATTTAAGTCATAATTTTACCATGTATCAATGATCAGGTATTATTCTAGAACTTACCAAGAACTTAAAAAAATAACTTTGTAAATAAAAGCCTTCGTTGAGGAATTATTCTATTAACATTATCATTTAAGAAGTTATTTTTTAGTCTTTTCCAAAAAGCTTATTCCCAACAATTCAAACTGGATCAATCGGAATTAATTATCCCATTTAATTCATCACAAGTCCTTTACCAAAATAGAGGTAGGCTATAGGCTATTACAATTTTATCGAATATATATTCCGGTCAGGAAGTATGTCGGGATTCAGGTTGTATGATTGTAAAATGGAATAACAGAGAAATAATTAAGAGCAGATAAGAACAGAGATATTCTGGAAATAAAGTTCCACCCTCTATCGGTTTTATCACCCACAGCTCCTGCTTGGAATGGCATTAGATTGAACCCATAGCCTACGAGTTGTGAAGTCGATGTCTAGCTGCAGCGCTACTATAAAAGACCTGTATAATAACTAATTATAAAAATGCACTTCTTACTTAATAAACTATGTGACACAGAAGTAACAAGGTGCTAAGTTTGCCACATGGTGTTACAAAATCTAATTAAGATAAGTCAGCTCTCTCTCATGGCCATCTGATGTCAAAATAATGTATCTACACGTAGTTTGGAAAATGTAAAGCCTCAAATTATAACGCATCAATATTCATTGTCATAGCATACATGTTTTTATAATACAAATCAGATATGCGTGTTGAAATCGCGTCAGTTACTGTCTAAACGTGGTCATATGAGTAACAGATGCTTCTAAGGAACAGTTGCATCTACCACACTCTTTGGTGAAAACCATCACATGCACGTAATTTATACAAGTAAATTGATCAGGGTGAGAGGAGAAGCTAGACAACTTTCTCAAATCTGCAACAGCAGCCAAGAGAAGGGCCATGTTGTCTGCTACCGATGACCTTTGAGAAAACATGCTCTCTTTTAAATTATGTTCCTTAATATTGGCAGAACTTCGTAAAAGTAACACTCATTTATTCTCGGTTTAAATGTCACATCCATAATATAAATAATGGTTGGTGTAATATCGTGTCATTGCTTTATATTAGCTTCCATTCTGAGGATAGAATATTATTAACCCTTTCGAAGCTGAATTTTTATACAGATAGCCATCGCGTAAATTCTTCCATTTTAAGCATAGAATCAACTAGGAAAATTTCAGTAGAATAGCTGGTAACCATGACTGATATTTGTAAAAAAAAAAAAATGAAATTCCTCACACTTTACTTAAAGCACTACACCATTAATTTTATAGCTCTGCTTTTAAACAACTTTTTCAGGTGACGAATTTATACGTAGTAGCAGTAAAATCGTTAGTATTTCATTTACTTCCCATTTCTTAGTTTTGAAAGTCTGATGTGAATACTTACATGGCATTTTATAGTCTATACCAAAGCTAATCAATCATTTCTACCATGAGGCTACTTCGAGAAAATTACAATGCTTTGCAGGCCAAAATTATTAATTACAATGACTTAGTTTAGATATCTGTGTGTTGAGTCTATTTATAAATCTCATGAGTTCATGTGTTAAATAATGTGTGACAGTGCCAGGAAAACGCAACTGTAAGTCGGTAAACACTTTTCCGTGCAACAGTATAAAACAGCTGTCAGGGAGTAAATTGTCGATTTTTAGATTTTGACGTCATCTATTGGTTTCATTCTTGTAATACATTCTCTGACCACACACACACACACATAAAGACAGCATTGTCATCTATAATATGTTCAGTTTGAAAAGAGGTCTGCACTTTCAGAAACTCATTCATAAGTTCCAATGCAAATTATCATGGTTCTTACTATTTTCTTCGTTACTTTTTGTGAAAAAATTCTAAATATGGTCAACAGAGACCCTTCTGCCTATGCTGTAGTAATGCAATTGGATATTCAGTTAGGGTTGAATATGGTGTCACAGTATTGTGAAACTGACGTATAAAAAATGGAAAAGTTCCGTATCTTTGGTGATCAGTAGTCATACTTTTTACTTTTTGAAGAATAAAGTTTCGAAACATACATTTTTCAGGTAGCGATATAATATATAATTTTTAAATGCTCAGAATTTAGTGCATAAGTTGAATCCGTTCAAATCAGAAAATTTATTTTTCCTACGTCGGGATTTCCTGCAGGGTCACATATAGAATTTTATTACTTTATTTTATTTAAAGGCAACAACTTGATTTAACCGTATAATTCAAAACAGATAATATATTAATTTTTGAAACTCGTCCCTTACCAACTTCGAAAACTAATGTTCATATAATACCAGAGTTATCTAAAGGCGATCTTCCAAGCGTCTGTTTCCTGGTGAAGTCGTGCATTTTATTACACGTGAAAAAGGACTGTTTTATTAATGAATTGCGAGAATATTATGAAATCAGCAGTCTGTAATTTGTATGCAACTTGTAATGTTCCTTGAAAATTTTGTTTCAGAATAAAATGCAATCTTTAATTATTTTAATTGTTTTCAAAAGAAAAATGAAGTGTGACTTATGGCCCAAACAATACGCTAGTAGTACAACCGATTGCAATACTAGTGTGAGAAGTTTGTTTTAATAGAATCGAGGAATCGACTTCATCTCCTCTTTTCTACTCCTATTTCTTTTACACACGTCACACTAGGCCTATGTGTCGTATATATTTTTTACGAAAGGAAAAAACATACATTCGTGTACTAATAATTAAATACGAACATCTGTTCGAAAATCTAGACTTCAAGTGTAGCAACGCGTTACTATTTTATCTTGGTGCACAGCTTTCTTGAACTAACGTACGATAACTATCGTTTACTTTCGTCTCGCGGTTCTCAAAAGTTGTTAATGCTGATTGTGCGTGCTTATTGGTTATTTTGGTTTGACACAACACATATAGTAGGCGCAACTAGTAGGAAATTCGTTCCACACTGATCTTGGATTTGATATAATGATGTTCAGTTTAAGGTGAAAAGTATGGTAATGAGTCGGTGTGCCAGTACTGAGTGCAAGGAAGTTCGAGTATCCACTATGGCAGTATGAACGGCAAGTGGGAAAAAAAATCACTGTTGTAAAAAGAAAGTATATCATGGGCCAGTCTTACGAATCGCATGATAAATAAGTAATGCAGGGCAAGTAGAAATAAAGAAAATATTGTCTTGCATACCAGTTGTATATTTTTTTAAATGTACAGTGCACAAATATTTCCGTAATTACTTCACAACTCTACATTTAAAATTTAAAATGAAAGTTATATCTATATGTATATTATAAATTCTTAGAGATATTTAAAAAATGCATTAACTCTCTAATTAGAACTATTTATTAATAATATCGTTGGTATTTTAGCATGCTATTATTCTGTTGATTTATAGACTATTTATTTCAGAAAAAAAGACAGGATTTCTCAGAGTTTAATTTGTCTGGTAAGCATGTGAAATATGTCAGTGGAATACCGTGAATTTTCCCCCCATTAAAATAAGTATTACGTAACATCTTGAACGGTAGGTATAATCAAGTCAGGTTGACATCTTAACATACTAGTATGTAAAGGTATGTGATTTTAATGACGACATTTTTATAGTTATAACACGCTATGGTTGACTGACTTCTGTTAACTAATGAACCGTATTTAGATCACAGATTGATTCATGTATTTTGTATTTCACACGACTCAATTGAAGAATGTCTTCCATACCTACGAGAGCTCATAATATGTGGAAACGCATAAAAGCGTTGAGATTTTAATAAACGTTATTAATTCACGCTGGATAGTTCTATACGCCTATGTAACATGTAAAAATATCATATTAGTGTTGAAAATATTTTATATAAGTGTCCTGGACCTCTAAGTGAAAGAAATTTAATCATTCATAGTAAAACTACGCTAAACCAAAGCCGACCTTAACCAAGAACCTGCTTAACCCAAATGCTAACAAGTTTTAAATAGAATTTACTGAAGATTAAGGGGAAGAAGCAAAATTAGTTAAAATTATAAATTGAAATGTATAAATTATTATGTATTGTTTGTTTTTTGACTTCAAAAATTAATTATCTTTTGGTTATGAATATTTTAAATTCTATTCAAGATTTTTAAATTATGAATATTAAGACATAAGTTATAAAGTTTAGTTTTGTGAGATAATATATTAGAAAAAAGCAACACACTAACATTACATTAGCATTACAATAACAATGTAACATGGGGTCTTTCAAAAAATCGATATTATTACTTAAGTGGTATGTATAGGTATATTATTAATTCTTAGAGATATTTAAGTCAAAAGCCTGCAAAAATATTCTACATTACCAGCACCAAGGAAAATACAAAGTACATTTTTATACTTTACAAACAATAAATGCCTTAAATGAGACTCAAAGAATTCATTAAATATTTATAATACAATAAGCAACACAACATTGATCTTTGCATCTATGATAGTTTCATATAAATTTACAATATCCTAAATAACGAAATTATTTGTTTTCTTTGAGTATATGTTTCATAAACGCCTCATCAATGAAGAACACGAGATAACTGCTAAGCGGTAATTGTTTCTTGGCCATTATTATCAGACATATCAGTGAAATAGTCGGCTTAAGTTAATTCTAAACTATTGTGTTTAACATGTTCCGAAAATTGAAGACTTGACAACTTGAACCGAAGCAGAAGGCGTGGCTGACTGGTTGTAAAGAAGGAAGCAATATGAAAAGTAACTTTTCTTTAAAACAGAAAAGACAAAAGTGCGTACAATAACCCGGCGTGAAAGGTGTCCAGGCAACCAGTTCTTCCAAACGAGATTATCATTCGAAAGCAATCCCTATAATTATATCACAAGAAGCATCTATATATCTTGACTGCTGGCAATTTTTTACACGGTTCAGTTTCGGGTAAGCGTAGAGACTGCTTCCGGCAACATGTCGATATTTAAGCTAATAGTTTCACCGTGACGTCGATGGTGATGATGATGATGATGATGGTGCAATGACATAATAATTATGATCAGGCCTATGATTTATATGTAATAAAATTACTAAATATTTACATATATATGGACTAAAAATGCTCAAAATAATGCTAAATATTATAAAAAACACCCACTTTTATCAACGTTCCATAGTTATATTATAAAATGAATAAAATTAAAGATTTATTGCTTACGCATGAAAGTCACAGAAAAGAATACAATACATGTTACACAACAACTCAAAAGAGAATAAAAAAACAAAAAACCTTCTCACGTTTATATAACTGAGATTTTTTTTAGCAATTGCTACAATCTGGGGGGCACATCCTAATATCTAAACGAGAATTGCCGATTTTGAAGAAGTAGGTTAAATTTTCAAAACTGAACTTGCGTCCACTGTCCCTGAAAATTGCTTTGTACTCAGTAAAACTCCGCTCAACACGACAAGAAGTAGCAGGGACCCTCGTAAACCTTGCAACATCTTCAGGAACTAAATACAGACCTACCAGTTCCAACTTTCCAGACCTACCAGACCTACCTAGTTCCAGACAAAGTTTAAACGAATATATGACAAGAATAACTTTGAAAAAATAAAATATGGAACATATTTAAAAATAAAACGTTCAATTTTGTACAGATATGAGAGATTTGTTATAAAATATGTACAAATATATGTACTAGGCCTATACCTTGAAATATGGACAAATATGAAAATCAAATGACGTTTTATACCAGTGTGGTCCAACAGTTTTCGGGTGAAGGGCCAGAAGACACTTTCAAAATGAAGTCGCGGACCTAATAATTTATTAAGCCTAATTTAAAAAATGTAATTATTATAATTATTAGAACACGGAAAGAAAGATAATATATCAAACCAGATTATCTTAGATGCCTATTTTACAAAATAAAATATGATAATACAAAGATAACAGTCACATACAGTTAATGATAAAATTGAGCTACATGTCGGTTTACTACAAATTCAATATCTACGTCCATTTGAGTAATGACAAGACACAGTGATGACTTCAGTAAATCTTGTGACAACACGTTCCTCTCCTTAGTTTTTAACGATTTCGTGGTAGAAAATGCACACTTACACATATAAACCACTAAACATAGATTGTACATTCAAAGCAAAATTTCGCAAATTTGGATACTGCTCCATGCTAGTCTCCTAAACTCGATGGGCTGGAAATTTCTCATTCATTTAAGAAAACTGCCACGCTTTAAATATTGATGAATTTCAGGCCATGAATTTCAGGCCACTCTTTAGGCCACAAACTTCCATTTGCTTATCTTAATCATCAGTCAGAGATGCCTCTGACTAATGATTCCGACTGATGCTAAACAGAAAAGAAGTAGGTCGAAACTCAACAAAATCAGAAAACGTTGAAGAAAATTTCTTCTGAATGTGTGTCAAGAAAAACAAAAATGTCGTAGGTATTGCCCTTAACAATGCTAAATAATTTTTTTTTTTGCCCCGTCTTCCACCCTAGGATTACCCGAACCATAGGCTATACCTCCGGTCCAACAACCGATTTCGCATTTGTTCTAAGATCGTTGCGTCACTTTCTCAGTGAACAATATTGAAAATAAAGTGCAGTTGATTACAAAGAAATTCAAAAGGTTAGGAGTTCGGGGGCCGGTTTATTACCGAATGTGTGCCGGATGTGGCCCGCGCACCGCCAGTTAGACCACACTGGAAACATAATTTAAAGTAAATAAATAAATAAATACGTCAAATTTTTTAATATTTTATTTCTGTAAGATACCTTCATGTAATCAAAATCTTGTGATTCACCCACATAAATATTCATCCATCCCCTTTATTGTTTCTTTCTTCAGTGTCCTCTATTTTTTCTAAACGAGACATTTCCTGCACGGCGTAGTTTTGCGTCTTTGTTTCATTTTGCATTCTCTTCAGCATTTGTAAAAAATTTAATTTTTATGAAGGTGTTGATGATAAAACCTAGCATTAAGGTCTACATGGAAAGCTTCTCGGGTATTGGTATTTTGAAGTGTAACTGTAGGAATTAGCATGTCTTTTTCAAAGAATGTAGTAATTCACATATCTTCAATTCTCAAAATTGTTTACCTCCTACGATTTTGCAGGAATTTATAGCGACCCAAACTTAGAAGTACATGTAAATATTGGTATTAAATGTAATCGTTTGTCATAGACAATCCCATGAGAGTTGGCCAGTTTATCGATAGATTCGCTACTGCGCAGAAGGAGCGAATTTATCTGATGAAACTCATCAACTCGAGTTGGATTTATTAAGACTATTCCATGAATAAAATGTAATGGATTTTATAAATAATAATTACTTTCGTGCTTTGTTGTATAAAAACAAAACTAACAGTTGTGAGATCACGGCATACTGTGAATCAACCATCCATGAATCGATTCGACCTACCATGGAGTAATCAGTGCTACCAGCGGTGCATATAAGACATAGTAAATTTTAAGCAGGTAAGCTAACAGCAGAACAGAATAAAAGCACACGAACTGGCTTGCACCGAATCGAAATTGTGTTCTTAATCAATGTACATTTCTATTATATCAATTTCCAAACAAGTTATGTTGTATAAAATAATCTGTTTTCGTGCCGCTTAGTGGCAACATCTGACTATTAATCACTGCACACTGATACTCGCGTCTCCAGTAACCATCAGACGATTTTATCACGATAAAACACCATCCTCGCGATTCCTACAAGAATATTGCAAGATAAACGGCAGTGTTTGGTCTATATCCGAGGAATTGCTAAACTTTTTGGGCAATATCAAACACGCGGCTTTATGAATTGAATAGTCTCTTTAATTCATCGTCCGAGTTCAGTCGAGCCTGATTATTTATCCTGAAATCTATAGTAGAATGGCTGCTTATTACAGATGCATGGCTATAAAAATGAATACGTATAAAACATGCATTTGAACAGAAATCAGGTAGTCTGACCAATCAGTCGATATCGTTAATATCAAGGGATTTAACTTGCTTCAAACGAGATTGAAGTTGAGATTACGGAATTTGAAATAAAACTTACTTACGTCCTCAAATGATATCAGAACCGTAGTGACGTTTCTCACTTGCAAATAAGCTTTGATGTTACCCTGAGGATAGACTCATTAAGACACCATTGCCATCTGTTCCAACACACTTAGACGGCTCATTATGCGGTTGGTAATTGCAAACCTGTCTGTACGGTGTAATATAACTAACAAATTAATTAGTTATAAAATCTGCGTACATACTTGGTCATTGTAGGATATATCTTCCTGGTGTTAATGTAACATTGCAAGTTTTTCTTGCAACCAGATGCAAGCAAACTTTCACGAATTACCATTTTTGGAATATTTAACATAAGGTTTTCATGTAATCTCAAGATTATTTCTTTGGAACATATGAGCTAAACCGGAATATCTTGACAAGTGACAAGTGACAATCGTCCGGTTTCATTTGTTTGCTTTAATTTAATTATTATTACACTTTGTCAAAAATATTGCCATCGAGATGTAATCCTTTTTTAAATAAAGTTTACCAACAGAATAGGGATGACCGAAGTGTTTGACAGTAGTTTTCTAAACTGCTTGCTCTAGAAACTTAATATTTTGACATTTAATTACGTAAACTTAAACTAAAGTTTAAAATTTCATTCTAATATTTCAATTTGTTTCTGCGATGCAAATTAGTTCATTTTTATAATCAAAACTGGAATCTTCTCCTTTGACAGATACCAAAATATGAACCTGAATTTTTTTATGTGAGGTTCTTTCACGCATGTTTTACATATTTACTGATGGTTTTTTTGATACTGTTAATACTTTTTGTTCCAAAAAATATTTTACCAGAAAAATGAAAAAATTGTCCTGGGATTATGCTGAAAATATTTTAATAAAAAGAATTAAGCCATAGGCTATACAAACAATCTTATTAGATATTTTAATGCACACATTGTAAAGTATATTGTGAATAAATCATAGCTATATATCTACTTTTATGGGAGGAGGCATAATTACGTGCAAATTGAAACTGAGAAAACGGCGATTAAAGATTGCACTCACTGGCAGTTGGAAGCACACTGAGGTTTGAAAATGCTGTCAGTAGCACCAGTTCCATGCGTTTAAACGGCATACAGTTTTGAAAAGTATACTGTGGGATCTGTTTGATATTTTACAATAAAATAAAAAAACGCATTTTTAAAAACAAAATGGCAAAATGACCCCTGTTTTCCTCTCTTAAAGCATAATAAAATTCATAAATTATATCTATTCAAGATATTTTGTTTGTAAGGAATTGATTGATGGCCCGCAGGCACTCAAGAATTGTAATGTTCTGCAAATTAAATAAATAAATTAAAAATATAACATTTTTGAATCTATATTATATAATTTTCTTTATCCAATTTTAAACATAAAATGAATTTTTTCTACTAATGTTTCTTTATTAATTGACTAATTTTCCAGTAACAAAATAAATTCCTGTTCTGTTGAATAATTATGTTGACTTATACTAGATATAACAGTTAAATAAGTGTAATTTTACGATGTTTTAAAACCTTTGTTTAAGAAATTATGTACAAAGGTTTAAAGTACAAGGAAAAATAAATAAGGCCCTTCATCTTTTTAATGCTCTTGAAAGAGATCCTTCACCATACTCAAATATCCTTTGACATCATAGGTTATAAACACAATAAATAATCATGATTATACATATACCTATTACGTAAGATTTTCTAAGAAAGTAGGCCTAGTACACAAGAAGCAAGAAAAAGTTTTCATATAACATTACTTTTGAAAACGAGGATAATGATAAAATTGATAACGAAGGGAACTGTGAATTTCTTAATTAATTATAGGCCTACTCATCTGGAGACCTGCCAACTTCGACAAGTTACTTGAGCTTATTTCTATTCATTATAAAGTAGGGGAAAATAAACTCCAATCCACTAATCGCCTAGAAATCATCCTGAAAGACCAGGATTAACCCATGACCTCCCACATATGAGTCCGTCCTGGTCAACCAACATGGTCAAGCCGACGATATTGATAATAGTAAGACATAGTACAGTGCAGTTACTTTTTTTACGTATTTTACCATTATTTTTCTAGTTACACATGAAAGAAAACAGTTTTTAAGAGTCAAGTCCTAACCCTGCTTGCAGTATAACTTGGGTATATTTAACGCTGTCCCGTTAGGCAATTGATGTCTCTGACGTCAGGTAAAGCAATTATGCTATAAATAAACGATCAGCAGTTCATAATGAACATTCCTTAGGTGTCTGAAGCTTAACAAAACCTAACAGAAGCTTTACAATAAGAACACCTTGGAGGTGTAAAAAAGGAGGAGGTGAATCTAGTTTAAGCAAACAACACCTTCTTGAAATCCAGACGACTGACCGTCAGCCAGTGAAAGGAGGGTCTGCATGTGCCTTTACTTGATTAACAAGGTACGTTGCGTACATATGAGTAAAGTATTGCAATTCCAACATAGATATATCCTAGTATTGTGACCACGCCTTAGCCAAGAGGAGAAAAGTATCAAGAATATCTAGTGGCAGGCACGATCGGAGGTTGAGGAGTGTTGCACTATATTGCCCTCTTTCCACCTTCGGATTCTGTCATCAGCAACCTCGACCGAAGCGTTTCTTCTACTCACGTACCATTATGTAGTCTTGTCGTTGTAATATTCCTAGCATTGCAGGTTATAGCGCCAATACCTTATTATAACACTTGAAGATGCTTCTGGCAGACTGCTTATTTCTTTAAACTGCTACTAGCTGCAAGAATATTGCACATACATTCTCATGCTGCCTAATCTCAACAGCTAATGTGTGTCTCTCCAGCTTAGTTATGAAACTTCTTTAATGGAGTTTTCTCTTTTCTTTCTCCTTTTCTGCAATTCCAACTTTTCAGATCAGGTTTGACACTGACTGAGTTATGTTCTAATATTTTTTACTTTGTACAGTTATAGGAAGAATAGAAGCTCTACAATCCTGCATCTACCCGGTGATACTCTATGGCTGTCAAACATGGGCGCTGACATCGACACAGAAAAAGTTACTACAGGTATGCCAGAGGAAAATGTTAAGAAAAGTCCTAGGCATCACATTGAGGGTCAGAATCCCCAATACTACACTAATCCAGTCAGCAAAAACGACAGATATCGCTCACCTAGCAGAAAGCACTAAATGGAGATGGGGTGGCCATGTTTCAAGGTTGGTGGACGATAGATGGACATACAGGAGTACCATATGGAACCCCAGACAAGGAAGAAGGCTGCGCGGAAGACCAAAAAGGAGATGGGAGGACCTTTTCAAGGATAAAGTGGGCCAACAATGGACCAGGGTAGCCAAAAGAAGAAACGAGTGGAAAGAACTGGGGAAAACCCTGAACAATACGCAAGACTAAGTGCTCAAGACCAAGTGTTAAAGTTCAAATGTACATGATGCTCAAAATCACGAACAACTTCACTAGCGCGGAGTAGCTCGCCGTGCTAGATAAGAGGAGCTAAACCCTTCTTAGGAGGCCTTTGCCCTACATGGAACACGATAGGCTTATTTTATTTATTTATTTATTACAGTTATAGGATTATATTTTACTGTTAAATAACATAATTTTTCTAGTTTCTAGAAATCTTGTAGATCTATCACTAATTAATATTTGTCTCTGTTTAATATTAAGTTGTTCGTTTATATATGGTATTACCTCTTTATTTTATTCATATCTTGTTGACTGCCTTAACCTGGCTGAGTTGAAGAGAGAAGGACTTATGAACTTAATTCTGACAGTTAACACTCTTATTTAATTAATTAATGATCTTAGTGAATGATCTTATTTAATATTTATTTTATTAATTTTAATGAAATTATTTGACATTTCTGAAAGAAATCCCAAAAATATGCCTTGTGAAATTTTCGCATTGCGCTCATTTTGAGAGGCGCTAAAATTGTACACTACAGAGAAGAGTAAAAAAAATCCTTTGTATTATAAAAGGGATTTTCTGTTAACAACGTTACGGTTTTAAATTAGTTGAAGTGTAAGATATGCACATTTTCTGGTAACCTGCTGAACTAATTTCTTTCTTTGACTTCCTCAGTGTAAAGTTTGGCTCAGAAAGATGATATTGTATCTTCTGTGATAACTAAGTAATTTAGATCTCGTAATAAACAATTTATTATTTAAATGTAACATGTTAACATGTATTCTCTAATAAAATAATGTCTACAATGCGCATCATATCGAGAGTCAGTTAGTATTCATATAACCCATTTTTAAAAAAAGGGATTGCATTGTTATTCCCACAAATGCATATACTGTAGGATATTATACCGGCATATATATGTATATATATATATATATATAGATATATAGCTGTGTATAAATATATATACACATGAGGGACTGGGAATAAGTCATGGCAACTATTTTTCCATTTGAAAATGTGGAGCCATATTAAAATTTTGAAATATACAAATGAAGAGCAGGACGCGGAATGTATGCATAATGCAGATTATTATGGGTAACAGAAGTGGGATAGTGAAGAAAACAGACATCCATACGCGATTGCATCGTGCCACTCTAATCGCAGTAGTTAGAAGCATCAAATCACACTATAATCCTTTAAAGTTAGGTATGGATGGGTATTAATACCCAAAGCTTCCATCAGCTCTCTTTGGTATTCTCTAGCATTTCTCCCTTGACAGTGCGCATTTTGACTTAAGAATGCTATTTTCGTCTTGCCAAATCCATTCTGCACATTGGTTTATTCACAAATATATTACAATCGCCTCTATTCGTATATCCGCACATCAAAATGCTACCAAATGATGTATTCATATTCTAAAGATACCCCCTACCGTGTCATACATGATCTCAGGTATCATCGCCTTACTTTGAGAAAAAAAAAATAGTTTTCATGACTTATGCTCTATCCTTCATATATAAATATTCTAAAATATTAGAAGGTTCAATCTGTATTAGCCCTTAACCATGGGCGTGAAGTCTGTGTGGTCGCAGTAAGAACATATTCGTAATTATACCGCTGCTACGTCAGGATTTTGTCTTCATAGATGGATTACTTACATACACTACCTTCCCTTCTCAATACCCATTATCGCCTTTTATCGCCCCACATGTGCCACTTATCCATCTCAGGGTTAGTGGAGCTGTGCTAGAATACAGTTAATTTTAAAGCGGTCTGTGAGACCTCGCCCCTTCCTCATGGTTACGTACACTTTTTTTTTTCAATTTACTATTTTATGAATCACAATGAATGAACGGCCATGACCATAAAAAAACTGATACGACGAGAGTTTTAAGACTATGTGATTGTATTTACGATGAATTATTTCGGTGAAATTTGCCAGTGAATGTTTTGAGAGAATGACTGTATGTCTCAGTTCCAAAAGGAAAATATTTTAAGTTAAGCCATTGCAATTTTGATTACAGAACTGTGCAATTTTGCAATTTTGATTACTGAACTGTGATTTATATCTGGTTCGGGGTGATGTGAATGACAATACCAAATAAAATTTTGTGTATAGTCTATTAGCTAACCATTTGAAACATATTATTTATTATTTATTTCCCAAATAGTATAACCCTATTTTACCTTGGTATATTAGGGTTATAGTTATATACATAATAGATTATATGTTTTGTACACATTTGGAACTGTAGATGTGAATTACAAAATGCTAAGGTAGCAAGTAAAGTATACTACACAATTGCATTAACTTTTAACATAATAACAAACTAAAAGAATTAGCTTAATAGACTATAAGATGGCACGCAAAATATACTACATAATATGCATTAATATTTAACATAACACTTACTTACTAAATTAATTAACTTCATAAACCAATCACTTAACTGATAAATTATTTTGCCCTGATCTTGTCTACATTTAGAAGTGTTTCTTACACATATTTTGTGGGACAAACTTTATGGTAACTTCACAAAGCTTACAAGAGAATGGGTTGTCTCCTGAGAGCAAGCATACTGGACAGTATTTTACTGGATATTCATTTCATGGTATTTATGGTGCAGTGACTCAGTTGATGTTATAAGAATAATGATGCGTTAATTATGCATTTAGAAATCAATTTGCTTGAATAATAATTAAAATTACGATTTTTTAAGTTCTTTCGTCGATAAATGTCCCTTAATTCTGAGCAATCACTCAGACATCGCATCCATTTAATGTAAAAGAAAAATCACGTCCATGGTTAAGGCTTAGATTAGGCAGTGTATGTAGGCATATTGTTAAGCGTTTATAACTATGTCTAGCAGCGCAAATTGCTGTCTCCCACTCAACACTGACACTGTAATATTATTATGTAGTGAAAACTTGTAGTCGTTGCATATCCATGCAACTGCGAGGGGGTCTCAATAATTACCACTATCCACTAATTTACCATCTCCTTGTACACAACACACTATTCAGAACCATAATAAACACCGACACAGTAGTTGGGTGATAAATGCTTCGCGACGTGTAAATAAGCTATTTTCTGTCGTTCCATGTGTAGGAAATAATGCTGCTTTGTTTTGCAAGCATTATATCAAGGATGCACAAACAACCTTGTTTGGATGGCTTTAAATACAAATGGGGGCCCAAACCTTTTGACGTTTGAAGCGCATTCGATAACAGTAATAGGTAGTCCTAACAGCAACGTGGCGTCTCATATTAGCATAATTCGTCATGGAATAATATCAGTTATTCACTCATTAAAAAGGGAATTTTTTCAAAATAAATTTTATCTTTTAAAAATAAGCATTGTGAAGTTAGCCTTATTATCGTGATAGAATTTCAAATTACCTACTGATTTACGGGGAGCGTCCATAAAGTAAGTTTTCTTGGGGCACTTTACAGAAACAAAACACAATTTCACGGACATATATATTCCAACAGATACAGCAAGTATTCAACATATTTGCCACCGGAATTGAAACATTTGTCATACCGTTGAACCAACTTTTGAATACCTATGTCGTACAAGTCTGCCGCCAGGAATTTGAAACACTGTGTGACAAACATTTCCTTCTCTCTGTCATTCCCTGTCATTTCTTCAGGTGTAGGAAAAGAAGGAAATCACTGGGAGAGAAGCCGGGTTGTAAAGGTGGATGTTTAAACACCTCCTAGCAAATCTCCCGCAGAAGTACGGCTGGGAGGTGTTTAAACATTCACCCTAAATCCCGTTCCCAGTGATTTCCATATTTTTCTACACCTCACGAAATGATAAATAATGACAGAGAGGCGAAGATAGTTGTCACACGGTGGTTCAAATCCTAGGTGGCAGACTTGTACAACACAGGTATTCAAAAGTTGGTTCCACGGTATGACAAATGTCTCAATTCCGGTGGTGAATAAGTTGAAAAATAGCTGAACACTGGCTATGTCTGTTGCAATAACTATTTAATTGAAATAGCCTATCTGGAAATGACCGTAATGGATCTATAATTTGAAAATTTGAGCTACGAAATGAAGAGATCTGAACTAACCATATTGCTGCTAAGAAGGCAAGCATTCATGGTTTAGCGTAAACAACGAAACAGTAATAATCAACAACAACTAATACGTAGTCTATAAAAGGTGTGGCCACAACTAACCTGGCTCAGGCGAGTAAATTATTATTTCGGCCACAACTCGTATCCTTATGTCGAATGTGGCACTAAAGCCACGATTTGTGCGCCCCTGTACTATGCCTACCAGTTTCACCAGGGGTTCTTGTAGCAATTTGCAATCAGTTTTGGAAGTAAAGGGAGAAGGCGTGGTGGATACAATGGGATTGCTCGAGAAGGTTAATAGCACAAGTTATCAGATAAAAAGATAGCAAAGTGATTCAGCACATGAAGGTGACATTCCAGTCCCCGGATGACCCTCTGCCCTCCCCACCTTCTTCTGCGGAAGTTAAACAGGCAAGGTTAGTCTTCTCGTTATGAATATAATCATTGCAAATAAGTGTTGCCCTGTTTTGACCGGTGAACAGTTGTTGATTGTTTCCTTCTTTTTTCTTCCTAATAAGGAATCGGATAATGGAATTGTCTGGAGTGTTAGATTAAATAAAGTTGGCATTTTCAGAAACATGAAGGCATCAAAACCGTAAACCTGTTCTGTCTCAAGATGACAATAGAAATTAAAATATACCTCTAAAAAAATCCTTTATTTGAGGTGATAGAATTTGCATCTCATTTGTTCTGCTGAATTATTGAAGTAGACTATACTTAATTTTTACTCTTAAAAATTTCATTCCACAGCATTCTTCATTATAAATTTGTAATACTGCTTGGCTTGGTTTTCATATATTACAATAAATCATCTTTGTTAAAGTATTATAATCTTAGAATATCACGTTAACTAATGCATTATTGGCTTAACATAAATTTCTATTTTAGAAAGAATGTCTAAATCAAGATATTTACAAATTAAATTAAGTGAGGTCTTTCATTAATATTCTTGCTTCATAGTCGGTCATATTCGTCCATATTTAATTAATCTATCATGTAATACATTTCTTTGTTTTTTAATTTATTTTTTACATTTATAAACTAGATGGTCGACTGTTGGTTTTTCTCCATTAGGATACATCGACACACGGGGTTATCTATAATTTTAAAAGAAATTAATGTGATCTTAATTTACCGTGTGTAAGGCGTAGGCTATACCAGTCGCCACAGTGATGGAAGGATTAAAATTATCACCAAAGAAATAATAATAATTAACATCGATAATCTGACCTCTCCTTATTCCATCCTTTTTCACCAAAAGTTTGACAACCACTATTGCAGGAATACTTCGCGATTTATGGTACATTTGTTTCATTACAGCAAGACAAGTTTGGTGAAATTACATCTGACAAATCAGCAAAAAGAACAGGAGAATAATTAGACTTTAAGATATGAATTACTCTTGTTCTGAATAAGACTGAGAGTCGAAATAATTGCTGGGTCACGTATCGACACGTAGCCGCTATAATTTTACAAACAAGTCTAATTATAGGAAAACACTCAAATTACATAAATTACGTTGTAGATATGCAATAAAAACATGCTTATGCTCATATCTGTACTTGTATTATTGCTAAATTACCAGTTCATCAACTTATGCAACTAAATTCATTAAGGGAGTTCTGCATGGTTCATAGAACATAGTTATAACAGCAATAATAAAACAATAATAATGATAACAATAAAAATAATGAATGTGTTATTTTATAAGGAACTCATAAATCCAACAAGGAATGTTCAAATAATTGCAACCAAAACTGCCTTTACTACCTAGATTCAATTTTGTTATTGTTGGATAGTATTTTTATTGCAATTTTAGTAATGATTATTATAATTTAGTAATTATTATTATTTTTTTATTAATTATTATTATAACTTTAGTAATTATTATTGTAATTTAATATCTTAACTTTAGTGTCCATTCTATTTTCTTTTCTTTATTCGATTTTTTTGTAATTGTTGTATTGTAATTATAGTTTTTGGAATCCCGGTAGAGGGGAAGAATGATCCAAGTTCTACCAGGCGGCTAATTATAATAAGTTCACTGATGGATGTTTTATTTAAAAACAATTAAAACATATTTAATAACAATGACATCGTTTTTACATAAACTGCATGAATTACATAATTTTATTCTTAATTATATTGTTCTACCTAATAAATACAAATAATTAAATGCATTAGTTAAATGTGATATTCTAAGATTATAATTAGGGACCGGATTTTTAGGTTTTAAAAAACACTGTTTTAGGTTTTCCATTAGGTGAAATAGGTTTTTTTAGGTTTTTTGTCCAAAATATCGTTTTCGGGTAGAATAATTCGTTTAATGAATTTCAATGTGCTACATAGGATTCAATACATAATTAACAAGTCTTCTTAAAACACAGTGTGACCACTCAGTATGAATAACAAGACAGCACTAAAGGCAAACAAACGCTTTAAAACACAGAATTCTATATCCTTGTTCATACACGGCAGCAATGGTTGTTCGTACGAATATTTTAAAAGGAATACGCCGGTACTCAACACTTCCTCTCTTGATACAGTCCATCCTAGACGACAATGGGTTGAACGAAACGCTGGTGGTATTAATTTCATCCCGACAAATATCGATTCCTCAAGTGACAAACAAAAAAGACCAAAAAAGTAGCCTAAATTAGATATTTTAGGTTTTATATCCCGTTTAGGTATAGTTAGGTTTTTATACCCCATTTAGGTATTTTTAGGTGCCACAGAATTAATGTGGGTGAATCCTGTGGAGATGATTCGAAAAAGTGTATGAGCGCTTTTTGTTTTGGAAGCAAGGAAAAAAAATAGGTAAAAACCTAAGAATCCGGTCCCTAATTATAATATACTATACATATTGAGGTAATAATTAAACGAATAAAACTAATCTTGTGCTGCCATATAGGCATACAGATTCGAAATGAAACGATTGAAACGCAACACAGATTCTTGAACCGTACCCAAATCATGCATCAACAATTAGAACGATTGATAATTAAACAGCTAAAAACCCGACTTCGAGGTGCATTTCATGATTAAAGTACACCCCCCGGGCAAAGGCGACCTCAGATTTGAGTTCCCTAGCAAAGAAAGAAAATAAACCTCATTGTGAGTTTCGACCAATCATTCCATGTTTTCCCATTTAGACGTGATTTCATGATCCCCTTCTGATAACTTATGTAAAAGAATTAGATCTCTGCGAAACGTAAACAAAGTAATGAATGGCAAGGTGACGTTGGATGTGCATGGAAGCACGAGTCCAAATATTATATAAATATTATATATATAAGCAGGTGTCCGCGGCTTTGCCCACGATAATTAACTCGAAGATTAAACATTAAGAGCAAAATAATTAAAACATTATCTATTAACACTTAAACGCGAAACATTCATAAACTAAACGATTAATAATTATATTGAAACAGCTAAAAATCCGGCTTAGGAGTGCATTCCACGATTAGAGAGCTCGGCTTGGGAAAAAGACCTCAGATTCGAGTTCCCTAGCCCAGAAAACCCCATGCATAGTCCAAATCGCTCAATGTTTGCCTATTTAGGTTTACATTCTTTACCTCTCTTCCGTCTATGTTGAAAATTTCAGATGTATACGTGCTTGACATTATGAACTAAAGAAACGACCAGGGTGAGCTAACAGAATCGATGCGGTCGATAATTCCATGCGATATATTGAAAAAATCGCGATGCTTTTATTTCCAAGTTATGACAAAAAGAAAAAAGGAAAGCCACATGCAATTGTTTTGTCAATTGAAATGTATTACCGAAAACTTATGCAAAAAATTCACGTTTGATGCCAATTTTTCACTCATAACTCGGGAATGAAAGCGAAAATTAAAAATACGGCTTGGAGGTGCATTCGATCACCCTTCACTCAATCTATTTAAAATTTCAGATCTCTGCGTGCAGTAGATTTCACTGGGCATCGTGCACAGGCAAACACTTTATCTTATTTTATATATAATTATGTATTTATTGAATATATAGTTTTATGAACCCTATTTTACGCGAAGGTACATTAGGGTTATAGTTTTTACAAATTTAATTTTTAATTTACATACTTATCTTTCTCTATTTGGCTGTGATATACCATTCCGTTCTATAACTAGCAGTGCTAATCATTAACACCTATTCACACTGGTAACTTTAAACTATAATTAAGTAATTATGTACATAAGAAAGAAAATTGTCTAGAACAGCATTTTCTTAGAAATATAAGAAATAATGGTTTAGTGTAAAGAAGTTTACAATAATCTAGAGGTCCTATTAAAACGTGTATTTTTCTTTCAAACACTGGACAATGAAATAAAAGACGTTCAACAGTTTGTTGTTCGCCACATATACACAGGTATAGGCTACGTGTATATAGGCCTAGGTAGGAATAAAACTGCCTTCGAAAAAAATTATGTTAATCTTGAAATAAGTTACATAATGTGTCCTGAATGACACAATAGTTTGCCTTAAATTATAATATAATAAGTGAAAATAACGCTTGAGAAAATTTAAAATTAATGTAAAATTTACAGAATAATGTACAGAAAATATAGTATAATCCTAATAATTGTACTAACTGTTTTCTATGCAATTCGGTATGGGTTTCTATATTGTGGGATTGTTTCGTAAACTCGAGCATTGACGCAGTCCTCGATAGAGAGCAGCATGTGTCAGGTGAAAGGCAGATGCGGCTAGTAAGCACGCTGGAATCACCATGGGGACAGAAACCTACTACCTTGTAATTAAGTTTTAAATTTCGATGTCTGTTACAACTGTTCTTCACACGGTGTAAATAAAGAATATAACTGTCCAGAGACGTATCCCATTTCCGCGACTCATATGTTAGCAAAAAGATACTAAAAAAATTATCAATTATAAATTCATATGGTTATATAAACAATCATCAAGTGAAAATATCAGCGGGCTCTAATTTCAAAATCAATGAAAAAAAAATTATTGAAATAGCTGACTTCCATAAATAATAATCGTAATAAATAGGCAAAAATCCTCACATTTTATATGAAATATTTCTCTATCAATTATATAATTTGCTTTAGAAAATTGTTCGCTGCGACACATTTATACGACAGGAGCAGTGAAAAGATTAATAAGATTAAATCTCATTGAAGATTTATCTAATATATTATGTTGTAATGTGTAGAGGAAAATGGAAGCCCTTATAAACTAACATCGCTAAAGTTACCTACAATTAAAATAGCATCAGAGTCTGGTGCAACCCTGCTACCTTCTACAGTGTGTCCCACGCATGAGTTGGCCAATGACGCGGGATCCTGCGGCGCGGCGGACACAGCTCCAACTCCCGAGCGATCGGGTGAAATATCTACGCCAATGAAGCCGCGATCGGTGTTTTGATTCAGGTTCTCACATTTACAGTTAAAATTACAATGAAAATAAACACGTACCTCATCACAAGAGATGTTGGAAATGTTCTCCTCTCGCATCCACACAACACTGACACCATTTTAGGAAATTTTCTTTCACGCGCATAAGTTCAGCTTCCGAGACAGAGTTCATTTCTCTTGTGATAGGCCCATGTGATATTGTCTTTAAGTTCTTCTAACAGTATGTGAATATTATTTATGGAGAAACTTGAAAAATAAAGTGTATAGGTCAACTTCCCGTACATTAAAAAGGAAACGGGTGAAATGTCTACGCTAATAAAGCCCGCTGTTGGTGTAATGGTTCAGGTTCTCACAAAGAAAAACATATGTGATTTATTACAACATCTTGCAAGGACGCAAGACGTCGGTTTTTAGCAAAATTCCCAGGTGTACGTCCTCCAAGCAGAGAAGCCGTGCGAAAACTTGTAAGCAAACTTCGGGAAACGGGTTCGATTCTCGATAGTAAACGAGGGACCAAGCGGCGCGTACTTACTGAACAGAAATTAGATCAAACCCACACACATTAGAAGAACTTAAAGACAATATCAGAAGAGAAATTAATTCTATCTCGGAAGCTGAACTTATGCGCGTGAAAGAAAATTTCTTAAAAAGGTTCCAATGTTGTATGGATGCAAGAGGAGGACATTTCCAACATCTCTTATGATGAGGTACGTGGTTATTTTCATTGTAATTCCAACTGTAAATGTGAGAACTTGAATCATAACACCGATCGCGGCTTCATTAGCGTAGATATTTCACCCGATCGCTCGGGAGTTGGAGCTGTGCCCGCCGCGCCGCAGGAACCCGCGTCATTGGCCAACTCTTGCGTGGGACACACTGTAGATGTCCATACTTCCACAGATAGGTCGATAAAAGTCTAGTGTAGGGTTCTCATTCGTCTCGTTTTCCCTGGACAGTCCCGTTTTTGATAGAATGTTCTGGTGTCCAAACTTTTTTCGAAAGTCCCGCTTTTTTCCTTTTGTAGGTATCTTTCCTAAAAGAAGCGCATTAGTCTTACGGAATTTATTCCATTTAAATAAGCAACACTTCTAGTGGCGAATTTTATGAAACTTTGTTGAGTTGTATTAAGAAGTTGCTAATTGTAATAACGAAGTTCTTTTTCTTTCTATATATATACTTTAATCAGGTATATATTTAAATTGTATTCTTCTAAGCACTGTAAGCACGACTGTCGTTAATAGGCCTAATACAAATATATGCGTAGTGAATTTAATTCTGTTTTTCTAAATTCTAACGTCTCCTGGAATTATACAAAACGTCCCAACTTTCAAGTGAAAAAAATGCAAATGTCCTTTTAAAAAAACACATAATGGCTGGTATAGAGAATTCATCTCATCCGGCCCTATCACACATTTTGGAACTTCTTCTCGAGCAACCAAGAAAAAGTCAGTTAGAATATGGCGGTGAGTTTACAATATTCATATTCAAGCCCATTTGAATAAAATTATGAAGATGTAAAATTCTATCTAAAAAATCTCATATTCTAAAATCTTACTCCTGCTTTAGGCCTATATGTAAATGGCCTATTATTCCCATATTACTTACATCTATTAAATCCTTTTATCTTACAATTTATACATAAAATTTAATCACTGAGGATGAAATGGGCTGGACATGTTGTGCGCATGGGGAGGAAAGACCTGAAAATTATTGACTGAGAGATCCGAAGGAAAAAATTAGTTGGAAGACCTAGACGTAGGTCTATTAGGTCTATTAGAATAGATTTAAGGGAAGTAGAATTTTTCGAGGGATGGATGGAGTTAGCACGGAACAGGGTTGATTTGCGGGCTCATGCAAGTGCGGCAATGAACCTCCGAATCCCATAAAATAGATAATATGTAATTAGGTTGCTTAGGAATTGTATTTTATCATTGAGTAAGCAGTTCTATTAAGATTTGTGTAAACGCTCTGCAAAAAGATAACATATTAGCACAATAGAACATGTATTTCGATCAAGAAAACAAAAAGAAAACGTCTGGTTTGCCTGACGTTTTCCCTTCTCGTTGAAATAGGGAAACTACAAACCGATCAGGCAAAACTTCATTCGTTTACGATAAAAACAAAAAATACGCTATAATACGAATATCCATTCCATAGCTCAGTTTAAGACAGCATATGATGATAAAGACTTTCTCCCGCTGGTGATACCGAAGGGATGATGAAAACAGTAATCAGCCTACGGGTCTCTTGCTCCACTTCTGTCAGGATAGAAAAATGTATGGTCAGTTGGTCAATCTGTATTATCTATGTATGTTATGTTGAGCAAGACCCGATGATTGATTCATAAGGAGGAGGAAGGTCTGATGCAAACCGCGGGAATGTCGGCTGATCGTAATCAGGCGACAGTTACGTTACTAATTTGCCCGGCAGGCAGATTTTAGGGGACAGATCGAGACCTTGATAACAAGCGTGATGGGAGGGAATGCGGTTTGGAGCCATTGTGTGGCAAGGTGTTAAATGACTACCGAAACCACTGGAATGTAAACTTCTTTATCGATTTAAAGATGTTCGGTTTGTGGTGAAACACCTGCGATTTACAAGTGGAGATAGAAATTTTTCTTTCACGAATTTGTTCAACTTAAACACTCCTTTACCGTAAATATCTTATTTTAAGAACTTTGTAAGATTAAAAGTGATAAAAAATAACTATTGCATTAGCAGTTGCATTATTATTATTATTATTATTATTATTATTATTATTATTATTATTATTATTATTATTATTATTATTATTATTATTATTATTATTATTATTTTATTACTGTATTAGTAGTGCCCGCGGCTTCACCCGCGTTTATAAACGCTCGATTTTTTTAAAATAATTTATTTAATGACACAGAAGCTCCGAAGGTAGATTTAAATGTGATTATCGATGCATTTGCAGCAACAAAGCTCGCAAGACACATTTAAATCTGATTATTATCGAATCATTTGCAGCATCAAAGCTCGAGAAACAAATTTTAATCTGATTAAGGATTAATTTTTATCATCAAAATCCCGAATAAACCAGTTTTAGAGTTTTTCTAGAAATAGTACAATTAAAGCATTTCTTTTACTTTTCTAAAAGTGTATAGTAATATGTTATACTATTTATAACTTAGATGCATTACCGCATTCAATATTTACATTAATAGAATGCTCGTGTATGAAATAGATAATAACGAAACCAAGCTCTGCCGCTGAATACCAGGAATTTAATATCTAGGCTAGGGCATGAATTACAAGCCTGGTGAGAGTAGCCAAACACAGAATTCTAGTCATCATTATTATTACAGTTAAGGTGTAGTATTACAACTTTTTCGATATTATGAAGAACTACTATAAAATTATAATGTGATCCCTATACATACAGGTCATGGAAGCCCACAGGGTTCCAGGAGGTTGAGGCTCCCACATTTTGGACATTCGGGACGTGAAGGCCTTTCGCGCCGGTCGCCCTTACCCCCAGGATTGCTCCTAGTACTCATTTCTGTTAGAGGCTGAGTCGACCGCAGGGTCATAGTGCCACCAGAAGGTTTAGGCCAGTTGAAAAAATCCAACGACCTCATCGGGAGTCGAACCCACGACCTTCCGGTTTGTAGCGCAGCGCCTCAACGGCGTACCACCATGAAGAACCACTTCCCTTCCTATTTGTTATTTACATAAAAATTATCACAGTATATATCCCTTTCAAATAGGCTATGCAAAATTTTAAAAAATAGACTAAAGACTAACCACTAAAGACTAAAGACTAAAGACTAAAGACTAAAGACTAGTTTGTAATTTTGCACGTTTCCACAATTTATACATTTTTAAAACAAACGAAGTGTTTGGAAGTAATATTTAACCGATTGTAAACTGTAACGGCTGTAACAAACAAAAGATAAACTCAAACCACATTGCTTGTTCTTAGAGGAGCTACAGCAACGATTGGCTAGAACATAACCATTGAAAGTCGTGTTGGAAATTCAAATGTTAACCATAATTTACAGATATTTCCAAACATTTCCGAGGAAAGATGAATATTCACTCAACTTGTTCATCTATAAGTGACCACCTGTGGCAACCCTTAATATTACATTTGATTTTTGTTACAAAAACTAAAACAGTAAAAGTAAATAAAAATGCATTTTTTCTATACTGAATCTTTGTCGTCACCAATGGCGATCTGTCGAACGGAAATTTCGCACCCTGACCTAGACTTATGTAACATCAAAGAATGAAGATTTGAAAGGTATGTGTTGTTGTTGTTTTTTTTTTTTTTTTTTTTTTTTTTTTTTTTTTTTTTTTTATTTATACACATGTACATATCTGCATTAAGTGTGTTGGTTTAGGTACCGACAAGAAGTTCTCTTAGGTAGCATCATTGAATTTGTCCCCTTATCTTAACTTGTCTTCATGATATTAGGCCTACTGTATTAATTTGACTGTGTTTGACATTACATCCTAACATCCATTAAAGGCATTCCATTCTTATCGATTGAATTGAAATAAAGACTAATGCTGTGACAAAGGAGACACTTGTCATCTTACAGCTGTATAGCTCATATAGGACAACTCTACATACTTTCTACAAATGTAGATTGCCAGAATTGAAAAAAGAAGAGTGCGGTAAGCATAAACTAGCATTAGAAAGTAACTGTTTCTATCGATGGAAAGATAATACATGAAAAGTATCAATTACGTTGTATACAGTTGAACTTTGTGGAGTTGACGAATTTTGTACTCCTAAGGTTATATGATTATATGGTGTAAATATATGTTCTTAATTTTTTTATAGAACCTTTTATAATAATGTTTCGGAACTCCAGGTACTGGTTCTCGAATGCACGAGATGACTCGTGTGCGGACAAATCCGACACAGGGCTGAGTTGGATTCACTGTCGGAAAGGGAAGAGTACCAATAACCCGGTTTAGACTGCCTGACTAGTGCTGTCGCCCCTCCCACTACAGTCACGTGAGTCCCGAAAATGATCAAGGATCTTTTCTAGGTTGTAGATCTATAGATAGCATGTTCTAAAAAGCAAATTGAAAGATAATTAGGCCTAATTAACACAAGATACATCAAGGTATAATGTTCTTGGTTTCAAATTGGATGATGGAAGTATAATTTTTTTCTATAGATGACAATTTATTATTGCAAGAATATTCTATCATACTGTTGCCTTAACATGGCGAACAATGCTTGCACGTTCTTGTTTCCACATTGTTCGCAATGCGTACGAGTAGCTGTGAGTGAAATTGTGAAGAGCATGCCCAAGCTGGAGCATGATTGATCATCTCACCAGGTGGCAAGTCACAATGTACTTCTTGTGACGCCTCCCGCCGAGATCCAGCCTCTCAGATCTCTATAAAGGAAACTGGCAGGGTGGAGGATTATCAACGGCTACTTCACATGATAGATCATCCACCTTCAGTCCTGCTTTGCATAAAGGAGGCCGTGGGATGAATAATATAATTGAAATGTACCTTCATTATAATATTTCTTGCAAATAATTTCGATCTATCTCTATATGGAAATAAACTATTATATTAATTATTATTTGTTGCTGTAGTAGATCATTTTCCATGCCTCGTTTATCAAAAATTTTATTATGAATTTCAGTGAACAGCCCAACCAGAATTATTTATTCCTAGATTACGTGATATAAAACAATAACTTCTTGAATGATGATGATTCCTACGATATTTATTTATTGTTGTTGCTATTATCATTAATAATATATATAATATGCAGAATTTCCAAGAAGCCTATTCCACACAATTAATAAGCCGTGTTTTGCATGCGCATGAGAAACCTGGACACTAACGGCAAAAATGTAAAACATAAATTTACGTAAGGAGTCTGGAGCACATGTAAAAATTACTTGAACTGCATAGACAGAAAATACGTTGTGATAATGCAAAATTGTCGGTCGGAATGTGACTCTATGGAAATTCAAAGTTATATTTAGGAAATTGAGAATAAAAAAAAAAAATTACCAAAAAATTAGTTCCATTGTGATAGAAAAATAAGACTTGCCATCATGAAACAGTAAATTTGAGCATTTAACGTTTACATTATATCGAAGTGGTTTATAACAACGGTAGTAAGACAGTACGGTACGTACGATCTCTTCACTAAATATCATGTTGGCTGCTTAACGCAATGGTAAGATCTTCAGTTTTTAAGTGAGATTTTAAGTTTTTTAATAAGCCCTTCGGTTACTCCTGGGCACTGAATAGGCCTAACTTGAACCAGTAGGCTTGTAACTTATATCCTTATCCCATAGCCTAACCTATCCTTTTTAAGTTATAGCTATAGTTCTGTGTATTTGCTTATTGAATTTTTTTCACATTGTTCATATTAGACACGGTAGTGTTATGTCTACCAGACATGTTATTTGTTTATTTTGCCAACAACTATTTTGTTGACCCTACTATCGTGGAATTTTTTTTTTTAATTTCATGGTTTCATCATTTATCTGCAAGATGTGTTATCATTATACAATCACTGGAACATTAAAACAAATTAACTACTGCCCTATGAGAGTCTTCCCCACATTATTTGGCTGATGCTTCCAGTATTTTCAGAGAGGACGTTTATGCCTTGGTTATCTGGTGTAACATCTCGCCACGCCCAGGCTAGAGCTGCAGATCCACCTGAGATGAGTTTATGACATTCCTTTTTTATTTCCCTCCTCCTCCCACGCGGTCCAGCAGGAAAAGCTGCGCTCCACACTGTAGAGTTCCCTACACAATTAACTGCAGATTTCGGCTTCTTTGTTGTTATGTACACTTGACATGTAAAAATAATAGACTCGTTCTCAATGAAAAGCTTCTTCCTTTGTAACAGATGACCAGATATCAAAATTAATAACGTTCTTACTCTCCAGTGGCTCCCACACTGATATTATACTGTATAAATAGCTAGCCTACACTATTCAAGTTTAGAATAATGCATACTGTATGTGAAAACTCGTAGTGCCTTTAGGTATCATTTCATTAAACATGTTGATAAATAGTACCGCAATAATGGGTCAATAACAATAATAATAATACAATTAATCTAAACTTTTTTCTCAGATTAAAGATCTCAATCAAGCGAATCTCCCTATTCGGTAAAGTAGAATTGCGGCCCGGTCTCAAAATTACATACGAAATGCGGCTCGGTCTCAAAATTACATACGAAATGCGGCCCGTACGAATTGTGGCTCAGCATATTAAGAGGGACGTCTTCGTTGCGGCCAGGTATTTAGGTGTTGACAGCCTATTAGCGTTACCCAAGAGACACCGCGGAGAGGTTGGCTGAGTTGTCTCCTAAAAATCTGTGCTTCTAGTTAAATTTAAAAACTTCTGTACAATACAATTAGTCCAGTCACCAGGTACTGAAAATTGGGGTTGCCTGGAAAAAGGTCCGAAGTTAATAATGTTTTAATATGTTATATGTGGGTATTCTGTGGTGTAGAATCCAAGTTTTCCAATTCGAGAACTCTGTGCGAACTTCAGGGCTGCCGAAAAACCCCGAAATTTTGGGGCTTTTTTCAGTGGTTTCCTTATAACTCCTAAACAATGCATTCTATCCTAAAACACTCCATTACAAAAGTTAAAAAGCATAAAATGTCCTGTTATTTGCACTATTTACACGTTTTCTAAAACCAAATATGTACCGAGATATGGCGCTTCAAAATGTTGAATTTTTTTCAAAATATCGAAAAACTGCGAAAAATTAAGCATTTTCCCTAGTAACTTTCATCTTTAAACATTTCTGTATGAATAACGTTCAATAACCTACACAATAGAATTCCCATCCTTAATGAGATGTTCATTTAAGAATAAAGTACCCAATTATCGTTGTATAAAAATGTATTTTATAAAAATGTATACTACATGTGATATGTGGATATATTAACTAAGTAGAAAATGTGTAAATTATTACAAATTATCCATTAATATTGATTCATGAAAGCCTTGACCTCTTTGCTCCCGATGGCAAATCGGCATCATCTCTCAGTATTTCCTCCTGAGCAATGATCTTTTCGATGATGTCCTCCTTTGCTTCCATTTCAGCATTCACTCCTTACATTTTTATAAAATACATTTTTATACGACGATAATTGTGTGCTTTATTCTTAAATGAACATCTGAAAACACTGAAAAAAGTCCCAACATTTCAGGGTTTTTCGGCTGCCCTGAAGTTTCCACAGGGTTCTCGAATTGGAAAACTTGGATTCTACACCACAGAATACCCACATATAATATATAAAAAAATTATTTACTTCGGACCTTTTTCCAGGCAACCCCAATTTTCAGTACCTGGTGACTGGACTATAGGAAGCTGTAAGGGAATTTATTATGTATGTAACGCCGTACAAGTTCAGGGAGCAGCAACTACTTCACCAGAAGAGAAATGCGGGTTGCATTAGGAAGCTATAAGGGGATTTATCACGTATTTAACGCCGTACAAGTTCAGGGGGCAGCAACTACTTCACCAGAAGAGTAATGCGGGTTGCATTAGGAAGCTATAAGGGGATTTATCACGTATGTAACGCTGTACAAGTTCAGGAGGCAGCAACTACTTCACCAGAAGAGTAATGCGGGTTGGAAAGATGCGTGTGCAAATTATGTGGAAAAACATGTGAAAGATACATGTACTAAACTACCAATCAAGAACACTTTCCCTGAGGACGTTATGTGAATAATAAAACACAATTTTACTATCTATGCACATTGTGCGCAACTTCTATATTATTATTAGTAGTCCAGTCACCAGATACTTTTGCCTGGAAAAAGTCCGAAGTTAATGATTTTTTAATATGTTGTATGTGGGTATTCTGTGGTGTAGAATCCAAGTTTTCCAATTCGAGAACCCTGTGCGAACTTCAGGGCAGCCGAAAAACCCCGAAATTTTGGGGCTTCTTTCAGTGTTTTCCTTATAACTCCTAAAAAATACATTTTAGCCTGAAACAAGACTTTTATGAATCAATATTAATGGATAATTTGTAATAATTAACACATTTTCTACTTAGTTAATATACCCACATATCATCACATGTAGTATAAATTTTTATAAAATATATTTTTATACAACGATAATTATTGTGTATTTTATTCTTAAATGAATATCTCATTAAGGATGGGATTTCTATTGTGTAGGTTATCGAACATTATTCATGCAGAAATTTTTAAAATGAAAGTTACTGGGGAAAATGCTACATTTTTTCGCAGTTTTTCGATATTTTGAAAATATCTCGGTACACATTTGGTTTTAGAAAACGTGTAAATAGTGAAAATAATAGGAAATTTTATGCTCTTTAACTTTTGTAATGATCGGTTTCAGGTTAAAATGTATTTTTTATTAGTTTTAAGGAAAACACTGAAAAAATCCCCAAAATTTTAGGGTTTTTCGGCCGCCTTGAATTTCGCACAGGGTTCTCGAATTGGAAAACTTGGATTCTACACCACAGAATACCCACATACAACATATTAAAAAATCATTAACTTCGGACCTTTTTCCAGGCAAAAGTACCTGGTGATTGGACTAAATGTCACTGTCGTAATGCAAAGTCTGTGAGTGGGGGGGGGGGGGAATTTATGCATTTTTTTTTCAACTCTCAGTCAATTTTAAAAGTTATATACAATTCAGAGTCACTGTCCTAATGCAAAGTTTGTGGAAAAAAATTGAAGCTTCTTTTTTACAACTCGTAGTCAATTTGAAAAGCCATATAGGCCTACAACACAATGTCACTGTCCTAATGTTAATTTTTCGCCAAAAAATTTAAGCTTACAATTTTTTACAAATTCAATTCAACTCAAGTTATCATTATAGAATTCCAAATTACCTATTTGTTTATTAATTATGTACTGTACTTGAAGACCATTAATTCAGGATTTGTGGTGTCTATATTCAGTGTTGGGTTATTTATTAGACTTAACAGCAGTAATACGGTGGTTATGAATTTCGATGGGATTCATGGTATGGTAGGATTAGGTTACGCTAATTCGTATATTGAATTTCATCAGACTTAGCACTTAATACCTACCTTAGTACATTAATCTGAAAATTATCATAATGGATCTATGATTTGAAAATTTTAGCTACGACAGGAAGAGACCTGAAATAACCATATTGTTGCTAAGAATATAAGAGTAATAATCAGGGCCCGGATCCTGATGACCTAAAATTGTCTGAAAAATGACCTATAAAATGACCCTGAATTTTAAAGAAAATGACTTAATAATTATAAAAATTACCTAAAAACTTATATTTTATTTATAAAACATTATTAATGTACATACAAAGTTATAGACTAGTTTGTACATAATTGTAAAAACTGTAAATAACTGTAATGTTGTGAATGTTCTTTTCTCACAGAAATTTATACTGACATTGCGGCACTGGCGAGTCAAAATTCGGCATTTCCTTTTGTGGTCAGCCGGATTATGTTATTGTTTATTGAGGGTAAAAAGTAGTTTGCACTCTCAAATCCAAGCAGGTGGCAGACTCTGGTGCCAAGTCAATCTAATAACAATAGTAATATAATACAGCATTTTGGCGTTTCTTTGATTCTCATTTCCGACTGAGACATGTCAACACTTTAACGCCGAATTTTTCCTTCTTGCAATAAACAAACAAACCTCATAGACAGCACCGCTAGCGACGAAAAAAAGTCAATACACTCAATGTAAATACATGAAAATGATTAAATAAGGAAGCAAATGACATGAAAATGACAAAATAATGACCTAAAATTGAAATAAATGCCCTAAAAATTTAAAATTGCATAAAATGACAAAAAATGATCTAATAAAAATGTATTCCTATATTCTAGAGGCCATGATTAGGATTTATCTACAAGTTGGCAATGTCTATGCAGTATCAATAAAAAGATGACATATCATTAGAATCCGGGCCCTGGTAATAATCAACCAGGGTCGCAGCCGGGTAAATTTTTAGTTCGGCCGCAACTCGTATCCTTTGACTCATGTCCAAGTTCTTATGGCCCAGTTGGATTTAAAGCAGACTTTGGAATACCAGTACGTCCAACCCTTTTAGTTAAAAGGTGAGTAAAGGAAGATTATGGAGGCAAGCAGAATGAAGTAGGATAGGAAGGAGTGTATAATCTTCCTCTATTTAATTTCCCTCTTATTTGCATGCTTTTTCCATTATATTTTCTATTCCCTTATAGTCCGTCTCACTTCCAATTTTATTGTTCCTTTTTAATTTCCTTATTTCTTTCTAACATTATTTCTTACTGGCATATGCTACATTATTTTCTACTGCTATAATTTCCAGTTTTCTACCCCACATCACTTTCCTTTTTCCTAACAGTTTCCCTTGCTTTTTTTTTTCAATCTGGCTTGTTATCGTTTTAGCAATTCTAATTCAAATATTCCTCACTCATAACGTTTTAAAAGATGTGAATAAATATATTAAAAGATTCCTTCTGAATTGTGCATAACCATTTGTTCAACGTCGAGTGAAAAAATAAAATGAATTCATGTGGGATAGCTGTTCCATTATTCATTGATTTTGGCCTGATACTAAATATTTTTTCCTTCTTCCTTAATAAAGAAAAAAGACAATTTTATTTTTATTTTTACTTTTAGTAAATTGTCTTCTAGATTTATTGGTTGGCTGAACCCTTAGGACACGTATCCTCCTTTTAATTCCCTGCAATCCTGCTTTCGTAACTGATATTTACATTTCATAATTGCATAAGCCATTTAATCTTCACTTCCTCAAATAGGAATATTTCTTTTCTGTATTTTGCTTTGTTTTTATCTTGCTCCTTTTTCTGCTATGAGGTACAATTAGGCCCTACCTTGGTTAGGAATAGCGCTGATCGTATTTCGTAGATCTACAGTAGAAATATTTTTACCATCTTACATCAATGAATAAAATTCTTGAACACATCTATCAATTTGTTGACAAATAAGTTGCAAAGAACATTTGAACCGGTTCAAAATTCCCGATGCACTCAACCATGATCAGCATACTGGATGATAATGCCGGACCTACATTTTATATGTATTCAGAAGCCGTGGGAGACGACTACTGGTCATACCAAATTGGGAGCAGTTGTATGACTGTTTGTGCCATTCGCTTCCCAGTATTATTCAAGGAATCGCTCAGCATAGCAGCCCACATCGTCTCAACACCCATAACACCCATGTGTCACGTATATCATATTGAAAATAGAAGCTATTAACTTCTATTCAAGATGCTAAGCAAAAGAAGTAAAGTGTTGTAATTTCCTCAAAAGTTTATCTCCTCACCGAAGGTGGAGTCTTTTTTTAATCATAAAAACCATGCTTCTTCTTCTTTCTTCTCTAGATTAAAAAATAAACCGTGACGTGTGATCACAACCAGTTATTTATTGTACAGCCGACTGCAAATAAGATGGGCCGACTCTTGTTTCTTAGAAAAAGAAGTTTTATGACGCATTTCACTACATTGTGAACGGACTTACATTCATTACTGTTGATTTTTCTTCATTGGCAGACGATTGTCACGATCCATATGATGTGCGTCGTATGCAGAACGTCTCTGCTTTCAGTACAGATGCTGGTATTTTAAAAACTTTGTAGGCAGAATTATGAATTTGGAACTTGAACGTTTAGGTGTGCGATTCTTTTTGCAGCCGGCTTTGCAATGAGAAGAAAGTTACATTTTTTAAATATAATTGATAAAAACAGCCGACTGAATATTCAGACCTTTATTGCTGCAAATCAGGGATGCAGAACTCATTCTGCGTACATTATGTCATAATTATTTCATCAATGCATGCTCAATGCATTATCAAGCCTCCTGCGGTAGAGGCGGTTTCTTCTTAACATCATATTTCATAGTTTTTTGTTGAATACTTTCTATTGGCGAACTGGAGGTTATGTAATATGGAGCAGATCGGTGTGTGTGTGTGCTCGGAGGATTACTATGGAGTAAAAGTGAAAACCATCGCACGCGATGCCTGTCCGCTTGTAGGTGAGCATTTTTGTTGCTGTTGTGGTAGGTTGCTGTTGTTGTTGTTGTGGACAACTTTGTACAATCCACAATTCAGTGGCGTGCAATCAAATCATATGCCAGAAAAGATGCTAGAATTACTTGATTTCAATCAGAAATAAATGTCACATGCAAATGGGCTTAGGTAAGAGTTTTGGTCTTTATTCGATACCCTCCTTTTCGTAACCGTTTCTTCTCGTCCTTGTTCCTTTGACATTTTTGCTTCTCTATATATTCGTGCCAGATTCCGGGCCATTTCAACAATAGATTTGACTATTCTGGGTGAAAGATTAGATAGCTGTTATTACATATAGCTGAGGCCTAGAGTTGAACTTAAAAATAAGTTGAACTGTGAGAAATAAGTGTAGCACCAGTCACCTACCTAGGTTAGGGTTTAACTTACCGCAACCACTATAATAATTTTTTCTCATTTTCAAGTTACAAAATATCGATATTAGGAAAAATTACAAGATTTTAAATTTCGTTTATCTCCAATTACATGTAGAAATAGCATTAACATCTCCGGTTCCAGGATATGTGCTTTTATGGGCTACTTCCTGTCCGGCAATTTCGGCTTAGAAAACCAAAATTATTACGAGTTCAGATACAATTTGTATGTTTTTAAGTTTACGCATATTTGTATTAATCCTGTTAGGTCTATACCTATATAACCGACATTGTTCAACATGCAACAAATTCGTAACACATGAACATCCTACTTTACTTTTTCTTCAGTGGATATTATACTCTAAGATTTAGTAATCAAGTAGGCATAATTACTTTTCCCACAATTTAAATTAATGAATAACTCCCATTTGAATAATTAATTCAGAAAATGGACACCTTGCACGGCACTAAGCCTACATAGGCACTCAGTATTTTGATTTTTTATTTTTCTGACAGTGTTATAACCTAAAGACTTGTTGTAACTTTTTAAAGCTATTTTAATTACTTTGACAAGAATACTGTACAATTTTAGGAAATAAGTTTTCTTTTATATCATTTGACTTAAACAATACTTTGTAATTGAGGTTATGACATTTTTTATACTAATGTAAAACAAATAGATTTTATATTTCATATGTAAGGGTATCTCAAAAACATTAGTTGTTGGGTATAATGGCGGATTTAAGTATTATACGAATCAACTAAATCCACAGCGAAAAAGAATTTTATAAATAATTTCCCCTGTTTCTTCGTTGCACATCAACTGTTCAGCTTAGATCGATTTGTGTTCTTGGCTTAAGGGGACCGACTTATGATATTTATAAATTCTACATTTTTCTTATGGTTTTTTTTTATCTTTTTACCCGATCATGGAATAGTCCCACATTTTTAAAAGAAAAAAATAGTTCCCATGACTTATGCCCCTTCCCTCGTATGTCTGCAATAATAGATACATCAGAAGTTACAGACTTTGATATAACGATGCACCTGTGTAATAAGTAGCCAAAAGATTCTGGTCGATTAAGTTACAGGCACTGGGTGCAGGAAGTTCGAGATTCCACCATGACAGCAAGAACGAGAAATGGACGAAAAATCACTATTAAAGGAAAACGAAACTGCGCGTATACAAAAATAGCACTTTACCTGGGATTTAATCCAATTCATCAAGGTAAAATGATTAAAACTTATTGGAAGTACAATTCTAAGTACGATACAGATCTCTTTGTAAACAGGATTCAAATGTGTAATAGTAGGGCTTCCTATACTCTGACTTTACTGTACGGTGAGAAGGTGAAGTCTATCTTCTGGTTATGCAAAAGGCAACATGTATTTATTTGATGAATTGCTATATTATTATGTGAAAATGCATACGAAACATCTGTACTATAGTGAGTTATAAATTCACTACAAGATACATTGACTGTCAACCTCGATGTAAATCTCAGCTTTTCAACTGATTGTACTTTATCTGTGAACCCATTAATAAATATAAAGGATTCCATAGTGGCATCCAAGAATGTGACAACTTAAAGAAAATAAAACTAATACTGAAGTATATCGAGAATAAAATATGGACGCAGATAAGTATTGTTAGTAATGCATTTCTATTTACAAAGGAAGGCAACATGGAGGAGAGTTGGTACTCCTGTTTTGCATACGAATGCAGCTGCTACACGAAACGGGTCATGTCAGAGCCAAGTGTCGTACATTGGAGCAATATGTTGTAGTGTGTAATGTAAGTGCATTACTTTCCATATCATACTTGCACAAGTTATGTCTATCCAATTTCAATGCATATGTTTCTGCTTCTTAAGCCGATGACCCAAGATCCAATTTTTTGGTCACAAAGTTGTTTCAAGCAGCATTGGTATATATCAGACAAATAAAATATGGACGGACAGAAAAATCAGCAATAGCTGCACATGTTTGGAAAAAGGATCTCGTTCAAGTTTGGAGCCGGAACTAAAGAAGCGTGTCCAGGACACTAGCAGCTCACAGTTTAGGAGAAAGTTTATATCCACAAAGACAGGGTCCAGCTGATCAATTTTTAAATACCCGCGGATGATGACCTCATCAAGTTAAACACCCACCAAAAGTTGCTGCTGTTGTTCAGCTGTCAAATGGAGTATATCCGAAGAATACTCGTGACGCATGTATGGTCATGTTTTAAGTGAAGTTGTGTATGTTAAATCCCAATCTCAAGTATTAATAAATTCATTTAATATGTAATTTAAGTTATTCATAGATGTTTGAAATAAAAATCTAGACAACTTATATATTTTTTTAAATTTTGTCACATATATTGAAAACCAAAACTAAGTTAATTGAATAATCAGCAATTTTTAAATATGGGGGTACGTATAAGGATTTAAAGCTACAGATTTAAAATAAGTATGAGAAATCATTACTGGAGTTCTAATAAACCTAAATAGTTAATGTTTCTACCTAATGATCCACAATATGCACACAATGTTACTAATCTAAATCATTATTATAAGATCTGGCATTTTAATTTATTATTTTTAAAGAATTTAAAAGAATGAATTACATTGAAAATATCCTTTGACGGGGCCAAATACATTTTTTTACGAGTTATTTGTAAGATTACTGGTTTATAACATAGCTACATTATTCTGCCTCATTTTGGTGTTTAAATGGAGTAAATATCTTAATTCTAAGACTTCCTTTCATTTTTGTGAAGAGAGAGAAATGTCAGAAATTTTAAAATAGAAAAAATTCCCCTTCAAGTTTTACAACACTACCATGCCATGAAAAGCACGAGTATTCGTTCTTCATGAAAAGCACGAGTATTCGTTTTTCTAGACCGTGAATTCGTACCCACTGTATCCAATCAGATACTCGCATGTAGTCAATATAAACAAGAAACTAAACCAACCCTTTAATTCCTCGTATGTGACATGAAAAACTTGAAATAAGATATTAATTACTTTCGGAAAACTCATAAAAAGTATAAATTTTTATACGCTAGAGAAATCATATTTTCATATAACATAAATACTATTTATATAAATGTTAGTAAAAATTGCTAAATTAAGGGTCGATGAATATCTTAAGAAACATTTTACGTTACATAGTGTTGTTTTTTTTTTCAGGAGTGTGTAAATTTTAAATGTTTCAAACTTTTACTTTACATACTGAAAACATTTTGTACTTGTTTGACGATAGTATGTTTTAATTTAACTGCTTATCTCTTTTTTTATTATCATATAAAAAGTTCTCTTTCGATTTTTCACAAAAATTCACTGCCAATTTAACAATATTTAGAAGGAAAATAGGTATATTTCACTAGAAAAAGTTATGTTCTAGTATTATATCTTGGGAAGGACTGTAAAATCGTTGCAGCTGCCTGTACTCCACTGAAACCTAAAATCATTGCGTAATATTGAGAGAGGTACCAAACGACAAAAATCGTCCAGAGTATACCAGTTTGCTTGGGCGGGGTCGTCTACGAGGACGGTCTTAGCAGCGAGGAGGGGAAGTAAAAGAGTATCGGCGAGAGCTTGAAGGAGATCTAGGTGACGACGGAGATCCCTTGATTTGGATGTAACATGACATGAGAAGCAAATAGATGACCAAGCCATAGCGTAGGCTACGCAATAATGACGTTCGTCCTCCAAACTGGCCTCAAAATATGTTTCTTCTGGAGCACTTCACAGGCGGATTTGAACACGGATGTTTAAATCTCGTTATTGTTATAATTAAATCCTCTCCGAGTATGGGTATGTGTCATTGGTCGGCAATAAACAATGGACCGTTTTGTTAGCATTTGTCCTCAACACATTCCACTACCTGATAGGTTTTGATAACTGATTACTTGCACATGTTTTAGTGAGTTATATGAATCGCCTTCCTATGTGGGTAATTGAGCAGTTGTTTTATTGTTTTTGAGGTTGTTAGAGTAGTTGTATTAAGTTGTGTTGGTCAGTAGACGCATTTGTGATAAGTAGGGGGCGGATTTCTACGACATGTCATATTTTTCCCCTTTGCATTATTTCAGGTTTCCGTCTAATTTAAACCCGATTCCAAGCATCTTGGTGAAAATGGAACGGCTTTTATTGTGCATATAACTGCATATTTCGGAAATTTTTAACTATTGTAGCATATTTAGGTCATATTGTGGCATACATGTGTGCATATTAAAGAAATTTTGAAGTTTCATATCATATTTTGTAAATTTTGCATTATAATGATACTTTTTTGAGAATTTACAAATATTTTAAATGATTAACACTATATTTTAATAAAATGAATTGTAATGAGACTTAAAAAATATATACATAATGTGTAAGTTATAAAGTCATATTTTAAATTTTGTTGGTCATATTATAATGTTTTTTAGGTCATGAATGCATGCATGTATCCTATTTTTTAGGTCATAGAAATCCGCCCCCTAGTGATAAGCATAAAAGTTGGGGTTCGAAAAGAAATTTTTAACAGTTAAAAAAATACAAAGGCAAAGTTGAAGGCTTTCATATAAATTTATTTCTATATGGATTTTATTTATACAATACACATTTGTTTTCAAATTAATGGCACTTCTAAACTTCCCAATTTTTTCTTGAAAATGACTCTCTGGGGCAAAGTGGTAAGAACATTGTACGACCGAATTTTAACATCTTTAAACACGGTGGCTTATACTATTTTTATTGTAATAGCAATCACATCTTGCTGAAGTTATTTCCAGAAATTCAGTGAAGGGAATTTTAATTTCGTTTAATTTACTGGTAACAATTATTAACTCTTATTAATGTACATGAGGGATTCTGAATGTATGAATGATTGTTTTTAAATTAGGTAGAATGGAATAAATGTTAATTATTATACTTGGATATAAGCAGCTTATATCGTTTTAGCAAGAATTTAGTACAAAAGTCTATAAAATGGTATATTGTTGGAACAATCAATTACATACTGAATTATAATTTAACGATTAACGGTTATGAATTTATCAGTTTTTCCTAGGAGTTTTATAGCAAGTTTCTATGTAAAATATTATGGATTTTAAAACTAAAACATCATATTGGTAAGTGGTTAAGTAAAATTGATTTGAATTGGCCAAGTTTGAGAAAGGCTTGTAGGCTACAGGTATTTATGAAGATGCTACAACATATCTAGATAGTATGAGGATTAAATAAAAGTAGATTTAAATAAAAAGGTCAACTTTTATATTTTTATTACACAAGAAACTACATCACAGATGAGTTTTTAGTTGACAGGTTTTTTTATTTTATTTTATTTTATTTTTTTAACGAAATCAATATACCCTATTCTACTGAATATATTTCTAAAGTTTGCTTACCATTTTTTTAAGTACTCTTACTCTACAATACTTTTTTAAAAATTTTAATGTCTCGTTGGAAATTTCAGCTATCTTGTTTCATCTAAATGTAGCCGCCCCTAAATGTTTCTAAAAATTTCCCGCCCTAAGCGCTGCCTAGTTTGCCAGTATGGACGAGCCGGGCCTGTAGTTACCCTTCAAATACAAGTTCATTTTACTAGGGGTTAACGACACTGTTCTATGGCACACAGCTTTGGAATACTGATGAATACATAAAATTCTTCAACAACTGATTAAGGTAACTTAAACCACTGGATCACTTAAAAGTCAAATCGCTAACATTTCATTAACAAGAAATGCTATATAATAAGGTAATGATAAACTGTTTATTTATTTTCATTCACAGAAATGGGAATGAATACATCCTCTTTCTGACTCTCTACTGATGAAAAGAATCAACAATGGTCCACGATTGCGCAATGTAAAAATAGACTATACAGAGTACAAGGAAATACTTAGAACTAGTTTCTTGTTTTCATAAAACATCGTTCACAGACAAAAAGCAGTGGCATCAGGTTAGGCGTCAAGTCTGTAAGAAGTGAAAATCATAACTAACTACACCTGGTATTGTGGATGTAATCTTTTACTTTATTTTTGCAGTGACATCCAAGACGGAAACTAATTGTAGTTTATTGCCCATTTAACATCCTACGTGCAGGACGCTAGGAACCGACGCACTGCTAGCTCGTGCGTTCCATACTTGCAATTATTTACGACAAGGCAGTTTCGCATGTTGTGGTACAGTATGATAAAAAAGACAGAAACCAATTATTAACTTTAAATATCTTTATTCTGAAATATGACGAAGAAGTGCCTCTCCTAGGTTTCAGTTGACAACTGATTTACTTTCTGAAATATCTCCAACTTTTCCAGGGTTCATATCCCACAAATATTTCAAATTGTTTGATTCGCATTAAGAAATGCTAATGTAATTATTAAATTTATTCTTATGACATTTAACAGGATACTAAGTAACACAATAATAATAATCTCTCTATATATAAGAGGCTTTGTCCTGACAGAATGACTGACTGACTGACTGACTGACAGAGAATCAACGTACAGCCTAAACTATAACAGGTAGAGACTTGGAATTTTGACAGTACCTTCGTTTCATAATGTAGGTGCTCACAAAGAAAGGATTTTGAAAAATTTAGATTTTAAATGCCAAAAATCAAATGTTTTTGAGAATACTTAATCCCTTTTTACACAGAATTATCCAATCCAAATCACATTTGACATTAAAACATATTATTGCCAGTGGGTCTCAGATGGGTTTGGAAAAAAAAAATGAAACTCGAATTTGACAAATTAGTGAACTATCAATATCCACGAAAATAATGCAATCACATAACTTTCTTTACCCTGGACATAGAGAAAACAATACGAGGCATGGTAATATATATATATATATATATTAGTATATCGCAGGTTTTTGAAGAGAGAAGTGTGAAAGGGATATTACATTTCTGTTTAATTTCATCCCCAAAACGGTTTTATGGTAACATGAGAATGATAAATAAAATATTCCGCAGAGACAATACAATTTTATGTTACCGGAATTTATGTTTCTTCTTATTTGAACCCCTACCCGGCTTGCTGTGTACAAGCGATAGGATACAAAATTCGGTATAGGATAATTTCCACGCTTGAGAAAATTTTGTTGTGATCACAGGTATCGATGTAATTCATTAAAATACGTTATGTTCAGGTACTGTGGACCATGCGATATCATTATTATTATAAGAGGGATAATCAATATAGGCCTAAATATGGTCAAACGTTGTTCGATTTGGACGAAACTCACTATACAGGGGTTTTCTGGGCCAAGGACCTCGAATCTGAGGTCGCTTTTACCAGGCGACGCTATCTAATCGTGGTATGAAATTCACGTGATTTAAGTGTTAATTAATATAATGATTTAACTATTATGCTCTTAACTTTTAATTTTTGAAATAATAATCGCGGGCGAAGCCGCGGGCACATGCTAGTATAATATAATAAACGTAAATACAGTCGTTTTGTTTTAAATGACATTTCCCGGTTTAAAATGGTCTCCTAAGATAGATGTTAATGACGTCTATATATAATGAGAATATCTCTCTCTTTTGCCTGTATCCCCTAATGTTGGGGCGTAGGGCCTTCATGTGGAGGTTTCTGTAACCTATGGGAATTTTCTTACGCTTATTAATGAGAATATGCTAATTGGAAAATGCATTTAATAACTGCAGTTATAACATGGAATATTCATTATGTAATATATAATACTTTAAGCCTATACTGTATAATTATGTCATCATAATCCGTATTTCACGTATTTCACTTCATATGCCATGTTTGGATTTAGAGACCTCAAAACGCATATTTATGTTAAAAACTCAATTTCTAATTTCGGGGTCGAACACAATACTTTCTCTACCTATAGTACATATGGAAAGGGCAGAGGAAGTAAAAATCATAGTAAGAATTTCTTAATGAGCGTTATATGATAAATCTCTACGTTTAGGTTCTTAAAGTAAAGGTAATATGAAACTTACAGTGACTGTGAATCAAGCCTCACTTAATTGCAGACGTATTCTACTGTCAAATTCATGAATAAAATGCTACAACCACTTAGTCTTTACAATGAATTTCACAGACATAAATAATAAGACAGTTAAGTCTACAGATTGCGCGGAAGTGGAATGTTCTCGTAGCCACCCTATGGCATTAGGCTACTTTGCATTCTGGTCAATATGGACGCAGAAGGCGAGCGTCCCCTTATTTAGATCCGATCCTTGTTGCATACTTCAATAACGTATGAAAATGCGGTCTTCTTGCACCTGCTCAAGCAGTTGCATCACCGTGTAATAAATCTTCAGTATGCGACAATTTGATGCATAAACCTAACATGCCCTTGCTGATCAGTCAACGCCAAATGCATCCATAGTTTAATACATCTCACAATCTATTTTTACTTTCTTTACCCCTATTATGACACAAGAAATATTGTGAATTACTCTGCAATTAGACGAGTTCTTAAAGTAAATAGGCTATACTTTTCGAGGTCCCCAAATCCCCAAAAAAGCCATATATGACAAAGAAGTACAGTAGAATTCCAATTATCCGAACTATTGGAGATTTAAATAATCCGGAGTTGCATAAACCCGGATAAATGGATCATAAATGAAAATCACCTTAGCAACATGTTATTGCGAAAGTGCAGTGCTGCATGTATTAAAAAAACAAAATCCACAGATATTTACATACAAAATTAAATTAGTTATTGAATACATATTTAAGTACAAACAGTATATTTAAGTAGCCTAATATAGTGTACTATGAGTCATAAAAAATAATCAATTAAAAAATTATACTTTTTATTACATTTTTATACCTGATATATACATAAGTAGGCATACAATGCAATGTTGAAAGTAACTCTTCGTACTCCAGGACAGAACAGAGCATTACTTATATAGGCCTATTACTGTAGGCCTACTATAAAAATAACTTTCATTTAATCCGATCTAAAAACTTCAAAATTTTCCGCAAATCGATCTGGATAACTGGTGATTCGGATATCTGGCATTCGGAGAATTGGAGATTCGCAGTAACTTATATGTTTGTTTGTTTGTTTGTTTGTTTGTCTGTCTATCTCCTTAGCTTGACTACGAAGACATGCAGAGAAAAAATTTCAGGTTTTTTTTTAAACATTGGAAACCATGAGCCATTTCGGGTCACGGACCATGAACTGACTTGAGCCACAAACCACTAGTTCCGCTATGAGCTCAATAAAATCTGGAGGTCCCCACCAGGAATTGTATTGGGACCACTTGCACCGTAGGCACAGCCGGAGACCAATTTGTTTGGCTATTGTTAGGCATCTGCCGATTATGTACCACACTGACGACTTTCTTGAATTTAAAAAAATATAGTTTTTGGAAATTTCCTAAAAAGAAACTGCTGAACCGGTAATGAATATTGTTTATAGGCTATTTTGTGCACGTAAAGATAGCAATAAAAATAACTTCTTTTATTTGAAACCTCTAGTAAAACTTGTCTAAAGGATAGTTATAAGCCAGATATAGATTCCTTCCACGTATATGTCCTAACTCGCTGAAAGAACAGCTTTTTTATGAGGCTGAAACAACCGAATGCGCACTCATGCATTGAGATAACTTTTTCTGAAACCGAGTGAGAAGTGAATTACAAAATCCAAGCTTAGGATAAGTCGCGTGATTGTTTCGTCATAGTTTTATGTAGGCCTAGTGTAACCTGTACCTCTGGAGTGATATTGAATATTTATTTATGTAATTTATATAATTTGATAATTAAATTCTAGAAATCTATACCAATGTCCATTTTCCGTAGTAATAATCAGTGTGTCACGTAAGTCACATTACGAAAGCATAATTTCTTTTGGATACGCCCTTGCTGCTCTATTTTATGTTAAACTTGAAGTTAGAAATCTTCTTCCGATCAGATTTACCTCTCCTCCCGTTGTAGGGATTATTTTATGCAGTTCACGCCGCCCTGGCCATGAAGATCCTTGACCAGACAAGGACATCGCGAGCATCCCCGATGAGTGATCATCTCAATATCTGGACCACTTCAGAGGCAACATAAACACATATTTACAATATTTTTTACCACAATGACAAGCTGTTTTTTAGGGAATGTGTTTGAATAAACGTCCGCCGGCGTGGTCTTGTGGTTAGCGTTGCTGACTACAGATCCGTCGGCCCGGGTTCGATTCCCGGTACCTCCTCGGATTTTTCTGAGGTAGGGAGGTCTGGTAGGGGTGCACTCAGCCTCGTGATTCCAAACTGAGGAGCTACTTGATAGAGAAGTAGCGGCTCCGGTCCATAAAACCACCATTAACGGCCGTGGGTGTCGGCATGCTGACCACATGCCCCCCAATCCTGCCATCTGCCTACGGGAGATGATGCAGCGGTCAGGTGGTAGGCCAAGTCCTTCCGGGGATGTAGCGCCACGGAGTTATAGTTTGAATAAAACTCGAGACATTTTTTATACATATGACGAACCTAACAAATATATAAATTTAAAAAAATGGGATAAGACATATAGGCCTACCATCATATGAACTAAAAGAACTTTTAAGTCTGTTTTTAAGTTTGATAAATATTAATTTGTGTATTTTTATAGATCCATTAACAACAGTGTTTTTTAAACTTTTAAACTCTCTTAAAGTTTTATACTCAGCTATAAAAACACAATAAACAACATAGGCCTCTTATAAAAAAATAATAACGTATATTGTATCTCTATAAAAAGAAAATACAACCTATAATATTGGCAGCTACTAGTTTTTTCTTTAAGAGTATCAAAGTAAAAGAATATATTGAGGGTATAAGGAGGTCTTAGTAAAAATACAATAAACACATAGGACGAACCACACACACAATCATTCCGAACAAGGCGTGGTTGATAATGATGACCAGATGATATCCGCGAATCGAACCCGGGGCCGCTGCTTGAGTAAAAGTACACATTCCATACGTCACAGGGGTGGACAAAAATGATATCACTTGTACTCATTACAAGGAAAGTAGCTTGTTAATTAATTCCTGGGAGTGAATCTCACATAATTTTTCGTACCATGTTTACTGATGAATATATACTCATATAGAGTTCACATTATCCCACTATACGCGCAAGCGCAAAAGCAGACTAGCACTCATACGAATACACCTATAGCCTACTAAGGCTCCAAGGATTTGTCTTGTTTTTGTCTTCAGAAGATCGAGAGTACAGTAATTTTTTTCTACCTGAACATGGTCTGAAAGATGTTCTGTGGCCTGGAGTTGTTACAAAAAGATTAAGCGTTTCCTCCCACAAGATAAAACATAAGAATCCTTCTGATGCCAGAAGTACACCCGAATTCCGAAAGGACTTGAAGGGAGCTCGAAGGGGAATGAAAATGAACAACGGCAGCTCTTACAGGATCCCACGAGAAACTGAGAAGAGAGTCATAAAGGGATCGCTAGGGAAAGGATTGGAATAAGAATTAAATAAGAAATATAACGTTATTTTTTTAGAGTTTTGTAAACCCACATCTTTAATGCTAATTGATTGCAACAACTAGTGAGGAAATCAGTCGCTACTGTAAAGAAAAAGAAAGATAACATAAATGGTATCTAACGTAATTCAATAAGCAGCCTCATCATAAATCATAACATCAACACAAAATAACAATAATGTTTCAACCATCATTATAATTGATCCTTTCACTATAAAAAATGAATTAATATACCTTTGTATCTCATTCAAGATAAGTATGAACAACAATTTGTAAGAATTAATGTCCTGTCCATTGAGTAATACTGAAACGGGACTTCAGAAATTCCCAGTGATATTGCACAAGAAATCACATGCACTATCTCTCTCCTATTTGTCATCCGTGTTTACACCTGCACTAATACCTGAACTATGACACTCAGTTTATTAAGTGCCAGTATGGTGCTTTATGAGATTGTGTGGGGGAGGAGAAAATGTCTGTCCGTCTGTCCGTACGTGTGTCTGTACGCGCGATAACTCAAATTCGATTTATCAGATTTTAATGAAATGGGCTGGACATGTTGCGCTAATGGGGGAGGAAAGATATATCTCAAAACAATTCACTGGAAGTCACGAAGGGAAAAGACCACCTGAAAGACCTAGACGTAGGGTTGAATGCAGAGCGGCAATGTACAGGATTGTCTATGGCAATTGAGTAAGTAATGCCTATATTTGAATAGTTCGATACTGTTTTGTTATACATGAATATGATTTACTGATTCTTTCAGTAAAATATATTAGGCTGCATATTTTGGGTACACAGATAGTGAATGCGCAATTTTTCATGTTGGTCAGAAAATTATAACCCGGCTCACCATGCCAATCCCCACCCCTGCGCCTCCCCTTCTTTTCGTGATGGCGGATAGGGCTAAGAGCTCTAAATTCGATGAAGGAAATAATTTTCGCTTTGTTGGCCATGTGCTTTGCTCACTTCAAAGTGCTGTATGTATTTTAGAAGACATTATTCACAAGGCAATTTCATCCAATCCTCGAATTAATGTGTGTCTTATCCCCCAATCTTTCCTTCCTGAACCTAGAACCAACCTGTTTTCATATGTTCATTTTAGGGCGCTGGAATTCTGGCATCAAACCAATACGAGTATGACTCATCCAGGGACTCCACGCACGGTCTTCCAGTCACTCAAATTAAATATTTCTATACTTCATTCCCCATTCACCGCTCACCTAGGCCTGAGCGTTGTCCATAGCCTAATGCATGTGGTCGGACTTGAACTCAAACCAATAAGAGATTAGCTCACTCTGGGCTGGTGTGGAACACAAATTATGATAAGGATTTTCAATGCCAACTTCAAATAAAGAAGAAAACGCTAGAAGAAACTATAAACATCGGAAAGTGCACTCGATTGCATGCTTCTCCATGTTTGTCTGTGCCTCCATATGGGCCCCAGAAGCTTCCACATGCTTATCAATCCGCTCTAAAACCTGGCGAAATGTTCTCCCTGTACTAAACCGATTATTTAAGCTTTTTTTTTATGTTCAAGCATCTTCCGGGCTGTGGGCCGTGGTCTAAAGGCAAAAAAGTCTAAAAAGTCTCGCCAGAATTTTTTTATGATCAACTAAACTTTCTTCTAATAGTTTATTAGGTTATAAATAATCATACTTTCGGTTTAAAATTAGACTTTTTCTAGTTATTTGGTTAATTGAAGCGTTTAGTTTTATAAGGGTCTAAGTGCCAAAATCATGACTGTGTAAAAAATAAGATATAGACCCACAGTAAGACGTGCCGGAAATAGACCCAGCACTATATCTTGGAATTTATTGCTACCAATGTGGCTTTCCCTGGACCTTGGATCTTTCTGAGCTGCATTGGTCTGTGCACATAGATCCATTTAAAATTATCAGCTGAAAAATCATGGTTTTGGTTTTGGCACTAAACGTTTCAATTATAATTTTGTTAATTGGATAAGATAATTGGTTACTTGAGTATTTGTTCAGGTAACTAACTTTTATTTAGATAACCCCAACTCTACAGCACAGCCGCCTTGCTAATAGGCATTGATTAGGGCGTCCCTTAATACTTTTTAAGTGTATTGCATTCGTTTAGATAATTCTATCCACAAAATATCTCCTGTTATGTTTTCTCTCTCTCTCTCTCTCTCTCTCTCTCTCTCTCTCTCTCTCTCTCTCTCTCTCTCTCTCTCTCTTGTTTGTTAATTTCCTTAACCGTTTATCTTAACTTAGTGTTTATGTTTAAATCTCAAAATAGCATCGATGCAATGCAACATTTACAGAGTCTGACCTCCGTGAGTTTATTTCGAAGCCATGTATGATTCAATATTATTTTATATTATTATTTTAGTATAATATTTTAATACTAGTCGATTTAATCGTAAATATATAAATCTATCCATACGCTATTAATCACAGTTTAATGGTTCAAAATTTGAAGTCAAAATACTTCAAATGTCCACCACTTAAGCAAAATCTTACTCCGAATATAAAGGAAGTAAATGTTATGCAGAATTTGGTGAAAATGGATGGCGTTCTCCTCTACTACAATTGTGACGAGATCGTTCAGTTCAAAGGAAATGAAGAAGATGATGACAAGGCAGTGTGGATTTCCAGAACCCCCGAAAAACTTAGGAATTTCTAGAAGTAATTACTAAACATCTCACAACTTATTCAGTATCCGGGGAGCAAATACTTTGAACTCGGGTCGAAAAATTAGTTTAAAATAAAAATATTCATATACGAATATTTCAGAAAAAAATAGAATCTGAGTTGCTGAGCAACGTCATATTTTTATTGAAACCATAGAAACAAATTTGAAAAAAAATCAACGTAACTTTTAAAAAGTATTTTGATTAAATATTTTAAAATATAAAGCCATAATTTTAAAATAACCAATATTAGTAATAAATACCAGTAATATAATACCCCCAGAATGTCAATTATTTCTTAGTACCAAGCTAATTTTGAACGTTTTAAAACACATTTTGAATTCGGAAAAATCTGTTTCTATAGATATACACCCGTTCGCTGTGAAGTCTGTCAGAAAACTATAAATATAGCACATCACTGGTTTTGTCAACATTAGGCACGAAACAAGCTATGAAGCAGAATCGGAAAACGTCATCGGCGAAGGCTCCCGGTCGAAGACGAAGAGTTTTTTTACGTCAATACCGAAGCAGCGTCCAGGAGATGGCCATGGACCCTGAGGATTCCCGAAGATGGGTCCATGGCGAGAAAGTTGAAGCGACGCTGCAGTAGGGAAGCCCGGAGTAACTTGAACACCGGTGAGTTGCATGACTCTGGAGTATTTTGTTCCTCTTCTATAACTGAATAGTTCAGGGGAAGGATTCATGTCTCAATCTCAACCTCAATCTTTATTGCCATTGATCTCCATTAATACATAGAAATAAGTATAGTCAGTGTTACAGTAAAACTTAAAATATATTTACATTTAGATAATTGTTGTTAATATGTTTACACTTAAAAATAAAAGTGTTATAATAATAAACATTACATGTCAAATAGTATTTAAAACTCTATATCCCCTTCACTGCCAAGAAACTCTTGTATAGAATAAAAAGGATTGTTAATGAGCCAAGTACTGACAGTTAATTTGAATTTCTTAAAAGTAGTTAATTTTACTATGTCAGGTAGCCTATTAAAATTTTTTACACAGTTGATTTTAAAAGAATTACCAGTTTTGGCTAACCTATGATGAGGTACGTTGATCATACTTTTCCCTCTGGTGTCATACATATGAAAGACTTCTATGCAGCTAAATTCTGTAATATGTGAATTAGTATATGTTAATATACGATAGATATAAAGAATTTAAGTTTGATAAAAAGGGGCTTACAATGTTCAAGACGCCTACTTCTAGTTATCGTTCTTACAATTTTTTTCTGGATGGCCTCATGCTGAATAGTATGAGGTCGTGTTCTTTGTCCTGTGAACTATTCAGATTGTGAACTGGTTTTTATTTTATTTTTATATACGTTGCAGTTGCCGGACGAAGACGAGGACTTCTTCACGGCCTGTACCGAACCAGCGTCCCGGCGGAGGTCATGGACCCTGAAGACTTCCGGAGATGGGTCCATGGCGGAGAAGTTAAAGCGACGCTGTAGTAGGGAAGCCCTGTATAACTTCAATACTGGTATGTTGCATTGCAATGGAGTCTTTTTGTTCCTCTTTTTGTATCTGAATAGTTTAGGTGAAGGATTCATGACCTTATGCTGAAGAGTAGGGTGTCGTGGTCTTTGTCATGTAAACTATTCAGTTTGTGGACTGGTTTTTATTTCATTTTTATATACGTTGCAGTTGCTGTCCGAAGAGATGAGGACTTCTCCAAGGCCTATACCAAAGCAGCGTCCCGGCGTAGGACTGGTTTTCTCAACATTAAGAAGGAAACAAGCTACCAAGCAGCATCGGCGAATGTCATCGGCGAAATACCCGACAGAAGACGCAGAGTTCATCGATGTCAGTACCGAAACAGCGTTCCGACGAAGGTCATGGGCCCTGAAGATTTATGGAGTGGGGTCCATGGCGAGAAAGGTCATGGGCCCCGAAGATTTATGGAAGGGGGGTCCGTGGCGAGAAAGACAAAGCGACGCTGGAGTAGGGAAGCCCTGTTTAACTTCAATACTGGTAAGTTGCATTTCTCTGAAGTCTTAATGTTCCTCTTTTATAACTGAATAGTTCAGATGAGAGATTCATGGCCTTATGCTGAAAAGTATGGTGTCGTGATCTTTCTCCACTGAACTATTCAGATTGTCAACTGGTTTTAACTTAATTTTTTATGGTATGTTATAGATCTCTTGCTACCGAAACGGCGTCCCGTCGAAGGTCATGGGCCCTGAAGATTTACGGAGGGGGTCCATGGCGAGAAAAGTCATGGGCCCTGAAGATTTATGAAGGGGGTCCATGGCAAGAAAGACAAAGCGACGCTGGAGTAGGGAAGCTCTGTTTAACTTCAATACTGGTATGTTGCGTTTCTCTGAAGTCTTTATGTTCCTCTTTTATAACTGAACTAGCTCAAAAGACCCGGCGTCGCCCGGGTTTTTATTTTGTAATTGGAAATTAACTTATGAAGGATTTTCGATTTTTAAATTCTAGGTCCATATATAGGTATTTATAATTTGAAATATGAAGAACGACTTATTACACTCAAAGTATTCCCTCAGAAAACGCTTGATATAGTTTTTTATGGCTCATAGAAGATGTAGAATTTTGCATCCCATCGCTTGTACAGTGCACAGCATGCCTGGTAGAGAAATTCCTGTAAGATAAAATTGTAATATCGAGGCGGAAAATTTTATATCCCACTCTCATGTTACCATAAAACTGTTTTGGGGATGAAATTAAACAGAAAGCAATATCACTTTCATACTTCTCTCTCCAAAAACCTGCGATATAATAATGTACACATTACCATACCTAGTTTTGTTTTCTCTATGTCCAGGGTAGAGAAAGTTATGTAACTGCATTATTTTCGTGGATTTAATTCTGTAATATTCATTTATAACATTATATTGATAGCTTCTCTTATTTGTCAAACTTGCATTTCATTTCTTTTCCAAGCCCAACCATTGGCAAAAAAAATGTTCTGAGAGTTGGATTTCATAATTATGTGTAAAAAGGGATTAAGTATTCTCAAAAACATTTAATTTTTGGCATTTAAAATCAACATTTTCCAAAATCCTTTCTTAGTGAGCACCTACATTATGAAACAAAGGTACTGTCAAAATTCCAAGTCTCTACCTGTTATAGTTTAGGCTCTACGTTGATTCCTGTCAGTCAGTCAGGACAAAGCCTTTTATATAATATAGAGATAGTTCAGATGAGAGATTCCTGGCCTTATGCTGAAGAGTATGGTGTCGTGATCTTTCTCCACTGAACTATGCAGATTGTCAACTGGCTTTAATTTTTTTTATGGTATGTTATAGATCTCTTGCTACCGAAACGGCGTCCCGGCGAAGGTCATGGGCCCTGAAGATTTACTTAGGGGGTCCAAGACGAGAAAAGTCATGGGCCCTGAAGATTTATGAAGGGGGTCCATGGCGAGAAAGTCAAAGCGACGCTGGAGTAGGGAAGCCCTGCATAACATCTATACTGGTAAGTTGCATCGTTCTGGAGTCTTTTGTTCCTCTTTAATAACTGAATAGTTCAGGTGAAGGATTCATGGCCTTATACTGAAGAGTATGATGTCGTGATCTTTCTCCACTGAACTATACAATTTGTGAACTGGTTTTAATTTCATTTTTCTTATAATATGTTGCAGATCGCTTGCCAAAGACATTTCGACATTATGAGTACCGAAACGGCGTCCCGGCGAAGGTCATGGGCCCTGAAGATTTATGGAGGGGGTCCATGGCGAGAAAGGTCATGGGCCCCGAAGATTTTCGGAAGGGGGGTCCATGGCGAGAAAGTCAAAGCGACGCTGGAGTAGGGAAGCCCTGCATAACGTCTATACTGGTAAGATGCATCGTTCTGGAGTCTTTTGTTCCTCTTTTATAACTGAATAGTTCAGGTGAAAAATTCATGGCTTTATGCTGAAGAGTATGATGTCGTGATCTTTCTCCACTGAACCATATAGTTTGTGAACGGGTTTTAATTTCATTTTTATTATAATATGTTGCAGATCGCTTGCCAAAACATTTCGACATTATGAGTACCGAAACGGCGTCCCGATGAAGGTCGTGGGCCCTGAAGATTTATGGAGGGGGTCCATGGCGAGAAAGGTCATGGGCCCCGAAGATTTACGGAAGGGGGTCCATGGCGAGAAAGTCAAAGCGACGCTGGAGTAGGGAAGCTCTGCATAACATCTATAGTGGTAAGTTACATCGTTCTGGAATCTTTTGTTCCTCTTTAATAACTGAATATTTCAGGTGAAGGTTTCATGGCCTTATGCTGAAGAATATGGTGTCGTGGTCTTTTCCTGTCAACTATTCAAATTGTGAACTGGTTTTTATTTCATTTTTATGTACGTTGCAGTTGCCGGCCGAAGAGACGAGAACTTCTTCAAGACCTGTATCGAACCAGCATCCCTGCGTAGAGCTTGGAAACAAGCTTCCAAGTAGCATCGGCGAAATACCCGACCAAAGACGCAGAGCTCTACGATGTCAGTACCGAAACAGCGTCTCGACGGTGGTCATGGGCCCTGAAGCTTTCCGGAGATGGGTCCATGGCGGGGAAGTCAAAGCGACGCTGGAGTAGGGAAGCCATGTATAACTTCGAAACTTGTGAGTTGCATCGCTCTGGAGTCTTTATGTTCCTCTTTTATAACTGAATAGTTCAGATAAGAGACTCATGGCATTATGCTGAAGAGAATGGTGTCATGATCTTTCTCCACTGAACTATTCAGATTGTGAACTGGTTTTAATTTCATTTTATTTATGTTGCAGTTCGCCACCGAAACTGAATTACCACAACATCCAGAATGGGAGGAAGCTATGGACTGATATTATTTTCTGCATATTATAATTGCAATTATAACTGATTCAACAAAAGCATTCTGGCCCTTTGTTACATCAGTTTACCTGATTTTATTATTCTCATGTTTCTTCTCACAGTGTAATGTCCAGGATAAAGACAGAATGAAACAATGGTTTGTAACCAATAGGCAGACTGAATAGGACGTCTCATTATTTAGGAGATTTTTTTTATATAATAAACTTTATGCTAATTGAATTTTAAAAATTAAACTTGAAACAATGCAAAAGAATTAAGCAATAAATTATTTTTTATCTAAAAATATTGGTTTTAATATAGCTACCAGTAATACACATCTGTTATGAACATAATTAAATATAATTTAGCATATGTTTTAAAATATTATTTCAAATATTTACTAAATTACATGGTACAAACATTCTAAAGCTTTTAGGTTTTTCTGTAAATAAGTACAATGGCAATAATATTGTGTTTGCCAAAAGGTGATTACCTTTATTAAAAAAAAAATTATTTATGTTTTGTAGCCTAGGTAGTGATTGGATTACTCGCAATAATAAAAAGCTGTCTTGATACTATTGGATGATACATTAGCAAAACTCAAGTTTGCCACTAAAACAATAAATTCCGGGTGGGGGTGGCTGGATGGGGGATAAAAGTAAAAAATAAATAAATAACGGGACATTTATACAAAGCTTTGCCCACGGTTCTAAGTAACTAATATCGGGGCCTGCCAATAGGCCTACGTATAGGCTACTTGGAATGCCATATTTTATTAAAATCGATTAACATAATTATATGAATTTTATTATATTATTTATCATCACAAATATTAAGTAAAGGTTTCTCGAACAATATTGTCCGTAAACGAGTAAAGTTCATATAATAAATTTAAGACATTACACAAACAATGCAATTTCCCAGTCCAGCAGTGGAAAATATTATTAAAACTGGATATAGGCGCTTGTTACTTCCTGTGCCCGTACCATAGGTATTATAGGTAGAGGAAGTGTTATGTTCGTCCCCCAAATTCTAAGTTTGTATTTGGGTTAGGTTCCTTCTGAAGATGTGAAATGAAGATTGGTGACAGCTTTCTCTTATTTTTAAGGAGACTTTACATAAAGAAAATTTCGTTTTTGCAATTTTCTCGAGAAAAGAAACCTGTAACGATTTTCTTTAAATTTTGTGCATGGATTGCTTATACTATGAGATAAAACTTTATGTGAAGCATTTTTTTAAAATGAATTCTCTGAAGTTTACTTATAAGCCATCCACTGTTGTAGAATCTAGGTCAATTTAAACTTTGTGAAGTGAATTTCTTGTTTTCTATCTACAGAATAAAAAATCCCAAAACAAGAAACCCTCGGCTCCAGGGCAAATTAAAATGGCATTATGTTCATCTGAATATTACATGGAATAGGTAAATTTTCACGGAAAATAGACTAACTTATTAGACACATTGTTGTTATATTTCAACTTTTACATCGGAATCCATAGGCGTAACCAGGCCGACCAAATGGGGGGGTTATAACATCCGCGGGTCTGGGGGATTGGAATACCCCCCAGGGAGAGGGGGGTCCTCCCCCGGAAAATTTTAAAAATGAAGATGCAAAATAACGAGTTTTAAGCTTCCGGGGTCCTGCCCCGGAAAATTTAAAAATGAAGATGCAAAATAACGAGTTTTAAGCTTCCGGGGGTCCTCCCCCGGAAAATTTTAAAAATTAAGACGCAAAATAACGAGTTTTAAGCTTCCCACGCTTTATACTTGTATTAAGTAATTTATGGGCAGACTTAAAAAAATTATACAATTTTGCTTTTTTTAATCAATGGGGGGGGGGGTTCAAACCCCCAAACCCCCCCCCCTCGGTACGCCTATGTCGGAATCTGCATTGGGACAGACAAAAATCCTTAGCACTTGTCGTGGGCTACCTATAGTATTAACTTGTAACATATTCAATGGCAAATGGACGAATAATTGTCTTATCATATGAAGGGTTAAAAACTCTCATACAATGGAGATTCTATGCATTAGGTACGTAGCCTATGTGACTGGAATGGTAATCGTGTTTTGACATATTTTCTTGGAATGCAGCTGCAGCAGCTGTGTCCCTGTCGTTTAACAGCTTGGACCACCACTGACCTATAAAAACCTCTCCCTGTTACTCCATTTATCCTTGGCCTCTAACCCGACTCAATCAAGCTCTAAGCAGTGAATATTTGCCTACCTGGTTCCTGTGAAAGGCGCGGTCATTTAAATGTCTCAAACAAGTCAAAGACGAAGTTCAAGAATTATTATTGCTCTTTCCCTAACATTGCAACAATAGCAGCCTTACACACACGTTCTCTTAACAGCAGATTTACGGCCATACAGGTGCGTAAGTAAAGAGTCCTTGTTAAGGTAATAAAGACTAGTTTTATTACCAAATAAATTTTTCATAATAAATTTCTTATTTATCTACTTCTGGAATTGTATTGCAATCCCAATACTAGTGAAAACAATGTACAAAGAATTTTATAATCCTTCCTTCTTTTTATATTATAGTACTAATCCAACTCCCATTAGTCATGTAAGAATTTTGTCTGATATGATTTTGTTACTTTTTATTTAACCAGTTTGTAAAAGATCTATTGGGTATTTTATAGTGGATTTCTTCCTTAATTGTTTAGAGATTAAAATAAAAAATCATTTCATTATAAGTTTAAGAGTAGGCCTATACGATAACTTACAACCTGAAAGGCCCAAGTAATTTAGATTAAGTATTGAGAAATTTGGAGGATCCTTTATCACAAAGTCCTAATTTCTTTCCTCGCCAGCTGTGTGTATACTCCTTTTAGCTACGAGGCCATATCAGGAGTTCGGGATCTGTGTCTATACAGTAGAGTAGGCCATGGAACTATTATTTGTCAATTATTTTCTATTGTTAGTGTATTTTGTGGAGTAAATTTCAATTGATATTACTTTAAATGGATATGATACAGGATGATATGGTGAAGATGATTCATGGTATGTAAATATCCAATCCGCCTTTTGTCTTTACGACTGGGGAAACCATGAAAAACACCCACGTCAAATTTGCCGGTCCCGTGATTTGAACCTGGGACCTCCCAAAAGCGAGTCCAAGACGTTACCATCTCGGCCTTTAAAAACATTCTAGAGAGTACCGGTAGTATGTTGGTTTCATGAAATAAGGCCTTTTAAGCAAAAATTTCCTTAATACAACTTAAATAACGGTAAAAAAGACAGCAAAAAAGACGCACTCTCTCATTTAAATAATATCTTTGCAAGTTACCTCAACAAAAATTTGCAAAATCAATTGAAAAGAAGAAAAATTAAGCACTATAGAAATTAACTGAGCCATAGACCATGTCAAAATTTGGGATCAAACAGGTATTTTAATGGTGAATATAGCCCAATACATTGCAGAAGATAATACACATACAGTCTTACTAATGAACCAAGTGTAACATTTATACCGGATGTAAAAATCATGTGCCCGGAGTCCTCCGGGAGGGACTTTAAGCTGGGGGGGGGGGGCGTGTCGTAGATTTACGGCACGTAAAGAACTCCAAGCCTAAATTAGAGCCTCTGGGCAAAATTTCTCGGCCTTTTCACGTCCAAGTAATACCTTAGTTTTCGGAGGGGGTTGAGAGGCGATGGGCTTTCTACCTGTCCCTCTGCCCTCTCTCGGAAAATAAGCGTAACAAAATTAGTATATGTAATGAAGCCTCCACTTGGAGGCCCTACGCCCCACCATAGGGGTTACAGGAACAAGTCAGTCAGTCAATCAACATTTGTACCAGGCATGCACAAAGCCGAAAGAAAATAATGTTAGCGGCACTAACTAGTGATGAGAGTTCTGGTATGAAATAATCGGAATTATTCGATTCTTGAAAGTTCTCGAGATATCAAGAATCGTATAAAAATATTCGAATCATTTAATGTTAGGAGAAGCGTGAAATAAAGACGAGTTCTCAAGTTCTCGCGCAGTTCTCTTCGATTAACTTCATTAACGAGTTATAAGTTTTGCAGGCAAGAAAATAATAAATATATATATATACACACACACACACATACCGGTACCATACGCAAAGGACAATTCAGTGTTGCCAGACTGCCGATTCTTAACAGAAGATCCGAGGTCAGACGAGACAACGAACTTATCTTATGGGTCTTTACTGTGTGAACGCTAGCAATACAATATTTGACTAACGCAACATCCGACAGCGTTGCGTCAAACAAACTCCTATTGATTGGTTTGTATGGGTTGTATGGTAGAGTCACGCCCATTACGGAAACTAACAGCAGTAGATCTTTTATCATTATGAAATTGTCGAACTGAACATTCGAATAACGATTTAAACTATCAGTGGAGTACGTTTTTAATAGTTCTCACTTGGGCTATCGACTCCAGTTTTTACAACTCCTATCGCGAGTTCTCGGTTCCTGCAACATCCGATAACTTTTTCATCAATGGATCATTCCATTCCTTACATTACTCGAGAACAGATAACTCGATTCTTAAAATCAATCTATTCTGCCCATCACTAGATGTCAGGTTTAGACTATGGAGGCGGTCGGGTTCCTTATCCCTTCAATTTATATCGCTGAGTGGTTTACGGAAAACACTAAGTGATGCTATCTCCACAAAAATTGCTATTTTATAGGCAATTCGCATCAAATAGACACTTAGCTACAAACAAAAGAACAGGTTCAATACGAGACCAGAGAGATTTGTGTGGGTGCTTAAACTGTAAGTCAAGTTGTCTATTCGATATTTGATTTCTGAGGTCAAAGGGTCGAAGCCATGACCTCCATTAATGTTAATGTGGTGAACAAGCAGTAGAATCGCTTTTCGCTATGTTTTGCATAGGACTTGGGACGGCGATGGTCAGTCCACGCCCTGTTGAAATATGCGTGACTATTTTAATCTCCTTTTCAATTTACTTCAAACAGAAAGGTCACATTGATTTATGCTCGAACTACATTTCACGTCTTTATTAAGGTACTAGATTGAAGCTGGAACATTAGCGTATCTTTCCCCTCTTACGATTTCTGCTAAAAGGATATCTGTACGATGTTTAAAAATATATTTTTATTTAAATGACAATTGCGGCAATACTGAAGAATCGCATTCATGAATTCGACTAATCTGTTCATCAGAGGTAAAGCGCATTATGTCCATTTATTTTTATTTTTTAGAAACTGAGACCATATGTTATTATTTAGGATCTGAGGTTTTCCTGGCGCAGAAGCTTAGTGAAGTTTTCTCGGGCAGTCAGTCAGGTGTTTGCGTCAATTAAACCCGACGTTTTGAAGGCCAATGCTGCCTCCATCTTCAAAGGCGTTGAAGATGGAGGCAGCGTTGGCCTCCGAAACGTCGGGTTCAATTGACGCAAACACCTGGCTGGCTGCCCGAGAAAACTTCACTCATATGTTATTATGTTCTGTTATTTTTTATGCTGTAGTCTCTTATGCCTAAAAATGACGGAGATAGCCAGCGCAAAAGAGCAAATGTATATTTTTTCCAAATTCAGGAATTTATATAATTATGTTTATTATATTTTCATGCCCTTGGTGAACACCACTATCTGCTAAGTTAAATATAAGCGAATTTAACAGTGAGATATGGCAATTTGTGCTAGCATTAGCCTATATATATATAGTCAAGTACGGAGTATCAAACCTATTATTTCCGAAACAAATACAAAATATCCGTTTTCGAAAACAAAAGCTTAAAATGTTTGTATTGATGTGTATAGGCCTAATATAAAAATCAACAGTTGCTTCTTTTCTTCATTAACTCCATTTTCATGTGTCTGGAAACAGATCGTGGGGTTCAGTATAAATACTTCAGATGACGAAGGTTTAAAGGCTATGAGGTTAATCGTCCGATTGTCAATAAAATAATTCAATATTGTCAATTTATAGTGCATTTTGGTTTTTGCGGAAATATATCAGTAGCATGATTGGTCTATGCTTTAAATACATGAATTTAATTTACCGTTTCCTTTTTGGATTGTAAAATTGCCACTTCTTATCCTCTAGTTTCGTGTTTGTGAAACATTGTCCTTAAACTCCAGCGTGCATAAAATACAGTATAAAATGTAATATAAAACTGTAAATAGCTGACTTCAAAAATATTATATATTATAACCAATAAATTGAACAAAAAATTACAAGAATAATCTAAAATGTAGATAGAATGTTTCTTATTCTCCTTGTATAATCTAAAATCAGGTCTCACTTTGTCATTGTTTAAAATTGTTCACCTTACATCCTTCTCTCAATGTGGTGACTTCATTCTTTCGATTCGCAAGGAGCAGGTTTCAAAGGTGAGTAAGTGGTTGTTAATTTTCTCGCTAACGAAGAAACCACATCATTTTTAAATGCCTGAAGTTGCTTCGATTTTGGAGGAAGATAACGTCGAACATCGAAGTAAACGAAGGCAATTCTAAGGTTTTATGCAAAACGACTGTCATGTAAACCTCTTTTAGATATTCACAATGTATTAATGAGGTGTTAAGTGTGTAGTCTGTTTTGCGATTTGCGTACAATCTATTTATTTTCCTTTCTTTTATTTTTAAATCATTAAATTTTTATTTCAGTTTCTACCACCGAAAAAAAGTATCATGAGATCATGCCATGACATCAGGTGTTACTCATCTTTTAAACGGAAGATTTGTAGGAGGTTGTGGCCTAACACAAAGATTCCAATTTCCCTCCTACTAGGTTCGTCACAATGGAGAAAGGTCATTTTTATTACTTTAACAGATTGGTATATGTGACAGATACTTCAGTAACCTCTATCATCAAATAAGTACGTAAAATGAATCATACAAGCTAGTGAATCGTAAATATCTAGATTCTGAACAGGGAATGCATTATCTTTTCTTTTCGAGTATGGTTTCAATAGCCATTGTGAATTCTTCGTTGTCCATCATATAAGCAAGAAAAGGAGAGGCAATTTTATCGATTACGAGCCATCAAATCAGTTCTGAAAGAATATATGTTAAATAGTCTATAGCCCTCATATGGCTCAAAAAGAAGAGATGTCCTTATATTTCAATCGTAAATAAAAATTTGTTTTAAATAGTTAAAGATTTCTTAAAATTATAAGACGTGTTGGTATTTCGTCTAGGCCAAAAGTCTATTACATGTAATAGGCCTATGACTAATTAATTTGATGTAGAATGACAAAATTTCTAAGGCCAAATGTTTAATTCCTACTGTTGTGTAATGAATTTAATTATAAATATTTCTAAACATCTTTTAAACGGAAGATTTGTAGGAGGTTGTGGCCTAACACAAAGATTCCAATTTCCCTCCTACTAGATTTTGTTTTTTCGTTCTGAACGATTAATGGCAGAACGAAAAATGTTTATATTTTCCATGTGAGAACTACTCTAAACTTTATTACATTAATTTTAGCTTGATAAGTTTTCCGGAATTGTTAGTAGGTCTGGTCCAGTTGGGTTTAATAATACCGACGTTTCACCGGTAACTGGTTCCTTCGTTTTCTGGAGTATTTTGTCTGAAACGTCGGGAACATTAAATCCTACTGGACTATCAATCCAAAAATATTTTGTATGTAGGTTCTTTTCTAGCGTGTATAGACAATAGCAGGAGACATAAAGCGATCCCTGTATGGGCCATGGAGACCCCTAAACTATTTATAAATCAATTTTATTTTGTCTAGCAATTTCAGTAAGCTGGTTGACAAGAATATAATGCAAGTAGCTTCTTTAAAGAAATGTTGAAACTGTTTATGCATCTGCTGGGCAACAGTTGCCGAATGTAATGTTTCTTCTACTTGCCATAATTTTTTCTGCACTATAATATTTATTCAAGTACGTATTTATATCCCCTTGAATGCAGAACTCTTCGATGAAAATATAAAAATATAATCAAATTCAACAAGAAATCAATTTTGACAGTTTAATTTTGGATAATCCCGTTGTTTGCCAAAGAATTGTGATTTTAAATTTGAATTCTAGTCTTGACAGTGATGACTGTATTTGGCTTATAGATTAGTGTGACACAGGAGGACACGGTATTGACGCCAGATATTACAAGAGGTATTAACATCAATCATAGAGACTGGGTGTGGAAACTGGAGCAAAACTCTCACATGTGCCCCGAGGACAGAATCTCAGCCGGGAGGGGCACTGACACGCCGAGGTGGACAGGCCAGATGGGCTTGTGATGCTTACCTCTATTATTGCAGTAGCCACAAGGGCAAATCGCACTAAAAGTCTGTCAACAGAAAGTTACAAGAAAGTTGTCCTATGAAGAAAATGTGGCTAATAGCTTTCTTTTTTCATAAGATCATAAGTGTGTTAGTCAGTTCGACAGTTGTGTACACATAAAAATACAAAACTCTGGTTATCACATTTCAAGGCTAATATAACTTATTTCTTCACAACAACAAATAACATTATTAATTGATAAGCATAGACTGTTTAATCAATATATTGAATTATTGACAACAATACCACTTTTCTTTCAGATTAAAATATCTTAATATGTTATGCCAAACAGCTGCAGAAGAATAAGCATTCCTTTTAGTGAAGTTTGTAAATAAATATTATTGGAGGAATTCGGCACCCCAATAATTGTTTTTGGTGTGCTGAATATGCAAACTGTTGGCTCAATACAGAACGATAAAATATTGGAACCTTGGTCACGAAAACGATCCCCTAGTCCTAATCCTTAATGGGAGGTTCTAAAATTTTAGGTGAGAACCGGAACTTATTGTTTTCATTTAACCCCTGGTTCAATTCATTGCAACTTACTAGTCCAAATGCTTCCCCACAAATAAAATCTTTCATCCTATTCTGTCATGCATTTGAGATTATTATGAAATTCACATTCATGGCACCTAACATAGGTCAGTTACAGTCTTGCAGGAGCTGATAGCCTGACGTTCCAGCGTAAGAAATAGAAACTCGAATGCAATTTGTAAAATGTTGTTCTTGTACAGAGAGATAACATACAACGGATTTATTTGATTGGAATAAGGAAAAAAATTCACCTGTGGGCATGATGAGCTTCTGTACAAGGTATAGAATCTCACCTTATCGAAGCACCATATCTCTTCGCGAAGTTAAAGTATAAATAATTACCAGGAGGAATGCAAGCATCCATTAATATGTACCGTAACATACACCTGCGATGCTAGTAATGCCTTCCGTTCTCAATAAACCTTAATGCTGTATTTTATTTTCCTTACAATGTTGCGCTTAGAAAGTATATAATTTATAGTCGTGTGCAACGTTTCTTCAATTGAATTCTTACCTGTAGTTTTTCCTGTCTGCATTTTATGTAAGTATAAATTCTTATGTAGGTAATTTTCAGAGAAAAATAAATGCATACTTTTTAGTATAAAATAATGAAATTGAGTCTAGCGCGCGCTTGAAAGAGAAAATTCAGGTCCAAGGGGAATTCCATTTACAAATTGTATTAGAGATAAGAATTATATATTTGCTTCCTCCATTCAAAATTGCCTGCGGCAAAACTCAAAGACGAAGAATAGTCAGAAACCATACACATAAAATACAAAAATACAAAGAATCAAGGAAATGGGATGTTTTAATACTGTTCATAGAGGTGAAGTCTCAGCATTTTACGGAGGATTGAATTATGTTTACAGACAACTCCGTTGGGTCATCTCTTCAATGTTGAGTCCTAGGTATTTGCAAAACTAGGCCTTAAAGTGGGAAATAAAATCCCGTGCGCCTAACGTCTATCCATGTATTGTTAATGGTTAAAAGAAAGCACAGGACACTACTTAACAACAATACAGTAAAAAGCAAAGATCTTATGGTACAAAACATTTAAGTTCAATGTAACACAGTTTTAATGGCATCTATTCTTAGAGTCTAAAAACATTGGGCACGGAGTCCTCCGGGAGGGACTTTAAGCTGGGGGAGGAATGTCGTAGATTTATCGCACGTTCTAGAACTCCAAGCTTATATTAGAGTCTCTGGACAAAATCCCTCGATCCTTTCCCTTCCAAGTACTACCTTAGTATCCTCATTTTATTATATTTTAAGATGAATAAATGTAGAATTGTCGTAGAAATGTCATTCTAAAAAATAATTTTATTTCTACGTTACCAGTTAAGAAAAACTGAAGCATAGTCATACTCTATGATCACTAGAATACTAACAGTTTTGGTCTTCTGCTAGGGTTGTGAAGCAATGGGACTTCCACCTGTCCCTCTGCCCTCTCTCGGAAAATGAGCATGGCAATATTTGTCTAGGTACCGAAACCTTCACTTGGAGGCTCTATGCCCCCACCAGGCATACAACCTCAGAAATGTAGTCTTGCGTGGCTTTGTATTAGGCTGAAACAACTGCATTCGCGACCAAGCAATGCAGCCTCTTATTTTCAGAATTATTTGAAGTGACAAAGTTGTATTGTCCATTCTCTTTTAGGGTAGAGAAATTTATGTGAATGTATCAAATTTTTTCATAAAAAACCTTAATAGGCATACGCCCTTTAATTTATGATCATAGAACCAACTTTATACGAGAGAATAAAAATAATACAATCATTAAATAACATTAGATTACTAACATTAATGCACACTAGCTAGAGTCCTAACTTTCTAATATGCAGTAGCTCATGCCTCCCCACTTTAAGCAGATAATCGGAAGTCAGTACTATCAGAACATTCAGTGCTAATTGAAAAATAAGCGTTTAAAGAGTGTCAGAAAACTCTCTCAAGTAGTGACAGCACGGACTGGAACTATCAAGAAATCGCCTTTGGAGAATCCAGCCAGCATGTACGCATTCAGGAATTGAATGAGACTTCCATTTTGAGTTTGTTGTTAGTCCACATTTCAGGTGTCGCTGTGTGACAGCACTCAGTGTTGTTACAAGGGACGGTTCGCATTTCTATTCAGCGAGATGTGAGATTTGTTACGCAGTCTCCATATCTGCCCTCTGCATTATAAAACTGCAGTTCAGGTTCAGAATAAGAGATGATTTGTTGTTTCGGAAGAAAAGGAAGAAATACTAATCCGTACAAGTAATATGGTGTAAGCTTGTGGATCTTCAACTATTCTGGCTCTAGTTCAGGTTAACCCTAGGCCTACCAAGCATGGGCATAAAAAACGCCCATAGGTTTTACTTTGGCATAAATATAATATTTAACAGTTTGAAGGTAAACTTTATTATTATTATTATTTAGTATACTGTTTTAAATTAAGTCCTAAGCTGTGGCGTAGGGGACGCGTTCGCTCTCCTCACGCAGGGGGCCCTGGTTCGATTCTTGGTTGAGGCAAGTTTTTTTAGATGGGATTTCCCCGTGGTTTCTGCTAACTTGTGAGACAAATTTCGTGAATCGTTAGGTCCTTGTGGTCCCCAGACATCACATGACAGTCGTTATCATCTTTATCCTATCCGCGCCTTGTGATCGTGCTCAATATGGCAGTCTACACGTTCAAAGACTTTAGCTACTAAAAGATGGCTAATTTTCCCGTGTTTTATTAAATATAGGCTGTGTTCAGTGTGAATGACAGACGTGATAAGTATAGATGCATCCCAATATATGGCCGATATGGTTCGTTTCTCTTCATTCTATATTACTCTGGCTATAAGGCGTCAGCCGAGGACAGAAATTATGGACTTGAGTCCACCAAAATAAGTTTCTACACACACACACACACATATGTATATATATATATCTTTTTTTACTGTCTATACGGCATAATTATTGCCGAGGTAAATATATTAGTGGGCTAAGAAAAAGAGCTCTAGCACCACAGAGTTCACTAGCCTGAAATGTCAAACTTGGGATCCAAAGGTTTATATGAGGGGTCTATTAGCAAACTCGGCAATCTCCATTTTGATAAAATATAGAGATTCTAACTTCTAATAAAAGTTTAATGCATTTCCTGCTGCATATTTAGTATATATGTTGCATATCAGACTTCCCACATAAGGGAGGAACTCAGATTTTCAACACATATAGGCCTACTAAATATGTAATAGAAAATGTATTAAACTTTCATTAGAAGTTAGCATCTCTATCTTTGATGAAAATGGAGATTGCCGAATTTGCTAACACACCCCTCATAAACCCTCCCACTTGGCTAGATCAACTACCCTTGGAATAAAAATCCGACACAAAACCTAATCATAATACGAGGTGTACATAAACAGTCTCACAAGCTACTATAAATAAGGACAATAAACAAATGTTATACGCTTGATTATGCATAATTATATCATTGTTTAAGAAAGTCGCCTAGTGTTAAGATTACGTCCTGACTATTTGTTCACCTTACCGTGAAATGAAATCCTACAGCAGTTCTCACCTAACTTAAATTTCACGATTCTTCCTTCAGTCGAGTCACGAAGAACAAGAGCAAGAAGAATAGACGGACGTAACTGGACAGCGAAATAACAAATACCTGCAGCTATCAGTTAAATCTCAATCATTTGCCTCCACGCCCATAACTCAAAACAACAAACAACAACACGGTAGTAACCACAGTGAATGACATAAAATGCCAAACGAGAAAACGTAAGTCAAAGTTCATCTCGTTCTTTGCAACCTTGGAGCGGAGGAATTCGCTCCCTTATCTGCATCGTGGACCAATTAGTTGCGAATGAATGACAGAGGAGCCTCTAGCAGTCTGAGTGTGGATGGCATTACCGTTAAGGACATCCAGCCAGAGCGAACAGGCTAAGTCCTTGGCCTGAGCACATATACTGTATGTTTAATCGGACAGCGATGAATCATTTGTGACTTGGAAAGATCGTCTAGTCTTCTAACACAAGCCCTGGACATTTGCCTTAAAATGGACTTACGAGTTCATGCATCATGTGGATGATTAAAGTATGTATGATTTCTTTCGTCTGATTCGCAAGAACACTAATGCCACTGATCATACAAGTAATCATTTTAAAACAACCCCAAAGCAACCCTAAGTAATCCCAAGGTAACCCCAAAGTAACCCCAAAATGAATCCAAAGTAACCCCGAAGTAACTTTACATTAATGTAAAATAACCCCCAAAAAACTAAAAGTAACCCCATAGAGTGGCATGATGCATGTTTACGGGTGATTGATCCTTATTCTATCCTACATCTAGTACATCTACATCTAGTAGATGCATGTTATAAACATTCCATACCCTGTCTTTTCATTTCTATATTTCAGAATTGCAAAACGGTCCCATATTTTCAAAGAATAAAAAAGTTGCCTCGACTTACATCTTTCGTAATCTTTCGTACAATTTGCCAATTAGGCCTATTATAATTTACCTATATACCTAGAAGTACTATTTTAATTTTCAAAATAACAATTTCTTTCACTTCAGTGATCTTTTTTCTTTCTTGTGTGTGCTATTTCTTGGCTTACCCTCTGGACTGGTCATTGTGAGGACCTCACATGAGGGCATGTGAAGCAATTGTTGGTTACCCTCAGTGACGTAATTTTTAAAATTTATCTGTCGTTAAAAGTGTTTCCTTTACCTTCAATTTTCTAAAAACGTGTTTCATTACTTAAAATGTAACAAGATCATAAATCTCTGTTAATATATTCACGAGCTCATACAATATATTAAGCAAACACTGTAAAAGGAAGAGGATGAAACGTAATACGGACGCTCACTACTGCAAATGCACGCCTTCGCGGTTTTACTGTCCATCAGCGTATTTAAGTGTACATTACTTGTTATTTATGGGAGAATATATATTACACTATATTACATGTTACGTGATACCTGGTAATATTGTATATCTACAGGCCATTAAGCAGCGAAATCATTAAAATTTAATGCAATATTACATACTTTAGCTTAAAAAATTACGGATGGAATAGTGTAGCTATGTAGTTTGTAATACTTAGGTTACTTCAACATAAAACACTTAAGCTATGAGTATAAACGTCACAACTGAATTATTGGGGAAGAGCTTAAACATACTGTCCATCTCTGTACGCTTTTGAAGCTTAACCCTAGGTTTTCCGGAGGTTCTGCTCCGGAATATTTAGACAAATGTATATTAAGGAGGTGAGGTTGTCATCCTTTCGTATTGATCACCTTTGCTCTAGGATTTCTGCTAGAGGTTGAGTCAACTCCAGTTTCATAGTACCACTATAAATATTAGGCCATTTTAAAAATACGACTCCAACGGGAATCAAACCCACGAGCTTCCAGTTTATAGAGTATTACTTCACCATATCCTGTTTAGTTTAAGGATGGGTTTTACTTAAGGGATAAAATAAAAATAAGAAGTCATACTACTTTAGGAAAAAAGTATGTACAGTATTAACCGCCTAAATAGGTGAGGTAGATGCTACATAGGATTGGGGGCAACATGAAAGGCGAGAACCCCCCCCCCCTCAACACTCTATCCTTTCAAAAAAATATCTTCGTGTTCTAAAATCATGAACGAGTTTTTCCTGCATTAGCTCGGTTTAGATTTTGCCCACGATCGTTAAACCTTCTTTAACCTCTTCACGGCTACTGGCGTAAAAATGTGTCTCCTTAAAACTTATATAGCAGCAGAGATACAAGATTAGTAGAATAGTGCTTTATACAAAATAATGATATATTATTCAAATATTAGAATTGTCAATAATAAAAACCAGCTATTCCAAAAAAAAATTCCTCACTGATTTAAAACTTAAAGCTCACTGATGATTTTACTTGATGATTACTTATATTAATATATAAATTGAACTCTGAAAGGATTAATACACTTATAGCGTATCAGTTTCTCTTTGCCTGGTGGTACAACTACAACAGTAAACTATCAAATTGTAGAATTTATTGAGAAAGAAATCCCTTCAGCTTCCTCCACCAAGAAGGCTGCTTCAAACGACAAAGCATAGGCCTACCTGACAATACTTGATAAGCATGAGGAAAAAACACATAACATATTACAGAACATAACAGGATACATAACAAACATATAAAATCATGCAGTCAAAATATATGGCAGATATCACAGGATATTGCACATGTATGGTGCATATAGACGATTTTTAACACAGCAATTGATCCTCTAATGACGATGAAGGCCACAGCGTGTGCAGAACTCTACGAAGAGTTGAGAAATTGTATCTCTAGCACCAGTCATTAGACAAACACCTTCCATTGAAGTTAATCATATTTTTCCTAATAGAAGGGAATAGCGGGCTCGTAGATTCCTCACTTCTTCGGGCTGTTCTTCGTGCGCCTCAGTTCTTTAATATAATATATCATAGGATATCATGGCCGGAATATTTAATAATAGACGTATTTTCCAGGATGTAAGCCGAGTTCAATTATGTTTTATTTCCATTCGTTTCGGTCTCAGCTGCGGAGAACTTATTTAGTGGTAGCTTTTTCACTTTTAAGTCTGGGAAACGGCGCCTGTATTAACAGTGATTAGGCTTATCAAAGTGTTAAGGCGTCATTCGTTTATTTTTTATTTACATACAACAAATCTAACCCTTGAATCCATGTCTTTGGAAGCTTCAGACCTTCTTTTTGTTCAAATTATTTGGCTCTTGGGCGTGATAATGTGTTGATCTAGCCAATACTTCTGTATCCTCAAATCTGATGTTATGGTTTTCAGATGTAACAGTATATTCTACCACGGCTGACTTATCTACATGTCCCAGGTGGCAATTCCTTTATGCTTGTAGAAATATACCGCTTCGTGGTTCCAAGTAAGATTTTTCACAGGAACACGGTATTATGTACATCCCGCATGTAGATAGTGGACATTTTTAATATCTAGAAATTCTAATGATCAAAGAAAATGTTGTAAAATCGGTACTGTAACGACGAGGAGGAGAATGAGGACAAAAAAGAAGTAGAAGAAGAGACCATACACACGTGCAAATGGATAACTGAGAAATTGGATACGTGGAACTAGAAACATGCTGCTAACATAGTAAAGATCAAAATGTCAATCCGAGGTCGCGTGTACAGCCTCAAGTTTATTTGCCCTTGGAATAAGAATTAACTGCGTTCTCAGATATTTGAGTTGGACAACAAATCTTCCTGTGTCTGGCCACATCATCGTTCCAGTTAGAACCCACACCCACTAGATACTGTCTCAGCCTTGTACTGTTACATCTGTAAATTTATCTTAAACTAAATACCTGCAAGAAAGGATTAGAATTGAAAACCTCAGAACAGTCATTATAAATTACTACAATGCATAACAAGTATTATACACAGTGAGGTGGCCTGAGCCGGTAATTTGTCTGGAAGTTGCGGGTTCGGATCCCGTGCTTAAAAAAGCGAATTCCTGATTGGACATAGCTTGACACCGAATGTTCCCTGTCCGTTTTCTGCGCATATGTGAGGGATGGTTGTTAACTCAGAAGTTAAGTTAGCCCAGAGTAGGGTTGAATGGCGGCTCATGTACGCGCGGCAATGAACCTCCGGATTCCATAAAATAGAAAATATTCCTTAAGCTTTCGTATGAATTATTTATTGCCATTAAGTAAGTAATTAAACAACACACACACATATTTATAAGCATGCTACATAGGTATAAATATGCTATGAGTAAGTTGATGCATCAAGTTTTGAAAATGTATTCTATTTCTATATGATTTAATCCATTTACATATTTCCCTAATGTTAGATGCAGATTAATGTCAAGCCTTTTCGTACTGTAAATGTCAGTATTGATGGCTTATCAATAACTAAATAGGTCTACTTCTACTTACATTTTAATTCAGTGATCACGGATCTTACTTTGATCAGAAAATATTCACTTTAATGCGCAAAAAAGTGTATCTCAGTTGCAATTAAACATTTGCACATTTCAAAAATAATAATTAAAGTTATAATGATTATTAGTTATGATAATGTAAATTTGCTACCGTCATGAATTGTAGTTAACACAAGAACGCTAGATCAAATATCTAATTACAATGTTTGATCCAAGACGTCGCGATTAGACTCCTATAAGGTTTCGATGAGTCAAAGCGATAAAAAATAAATCAATAAAAAAAAGAATAATGCATGAAGTTAATTACTTATAACCTGGGCCCGGATTCTGATGACCTACAATTGTTTGCAAAATGACCTATAAAATGAGCCTAAATTTTAAAGAAAATGACTTAATAATCATAAAAAATGACCTAAAAACTCACATTTTCTTCATAAAAAATTACTATTCTACAGACGAAGTTATAGACTAATTTGTACATCATTGTAAAACCTGTAAATAACTATAATGTTGTAAATGTTCTTTTCTCATAGAAATTTATACTGGCACTGAGGCACTGGCGAGACAAAATTCGGCATTTCCTTTTGTGGTCTGCCGGATTATCATGTTGTTTATTGAGGGTAAACAGTAGTTTGCACTCTCAAATCCAAGCAGTCTAATAACAATAGTAATATAATACAAAATTTTGGCGTTTCTTTGATTCTCATTTCCGACTGAGACATGACAACACTTTAAAACAGAATTTTTTCTTCTTGCATTAAACAAACAACACATCAAAGACAGCACCGCTAGCGACGAAAAAAAGTTAATACACTCAATGTAAATACATGAAAATGACTAAATAAGGAAGAAAATGACAGGAAAATGACAAAATAATGACCTAAAATTGAAATAAATGCCCTAAAAATTTAAAATGGCATAAAATGACAAAAAATGACCTAATAAAAATGCATTTCTGTAATCTAGAGGCCATGATTAGGATTTATCTACAAGTTGGCAATGTCTATGCAGCATCAATAAAAAGACGACATGTCATTAGAATCCGGGCCCTGCTTATAACCGAACTTTTGCAAGTATAACATCGAATTAATTCCTTCTCTGCTAAATGAGCTTCCATGGTGTATTCGGGTTTTTTCGAGATCCCCCCACTGTGATATGGTTAACCATAACAAGATAGGAGAATGTAGCCTAAGAGCTAAAACTTCTATTTAAAATATTTTTTAGTAAAAAATCCCTGAAAGGTGGTTAGAGGCCATTCACCGTTCGTAGAAACTCAGGCTCTAGGCCTTGTAAGGCTAACAGTGTAGGCTGTGGATGAGATAACTGAATACTCATTCCATGTAATGCAACCTCTTACTCAAATTGTATAGGCTTCATAAGATTTTAATTCGGTTGGATATCCTACGAAGCACTCAGCGTTTCAACGATTTTCTCTTCATTTTTACAACCGCTTAGCATAAGATAATTTCATTTTTCGAAATCCTCTCAACTAGTTCCATAATGCATAATACAATTATAATATATTATATGTTATATACTATTCTTTTACTGAAACTTTTATTTTTAAAAAAACTTGCAAATAAATTATGTGTACGGTAGTTATAAATGTAAATCACTCATTTCACACTCGGGCTTAGTTTTAACTTTTAAAATAGCTTTACTAAAAATGAGGCTCATACAAATGAACGCTCACTACTGTTATTGTTAGGGTAGAGGAAGTTATTTTTCACATCAGATTTTCATAATGCCCATACGGTTGACGTGTTATAATTAGATAATGTGTGAGTATACCGAGTGCAATTTACTCTAAATTAAACAATTTTAAACCGAAACGTGAGAAAACATACAAAATATCAGTGAAAGATTAATAAATATTTCGATTCTTTTGCCAGTTAATGTTCTCAAATTTTAGTTAACATCCGTGAATAGTTAGACTTTTTTCTACTCTTTTTTTCTGGTTTGTTTGTAGTTTGATTACATGTGCACAAATAATAACGTTCTCCTTCCTCATAGCATTTTATATTTTTATGTAGTGTATGTGTGATCCATTTTTTTTTCTTTTTGTCAGTAGTATGTAACCTCATAAAATATTGTATATCGTAATTTGAATATTTTAAAATAAGAACAATATTGCTTATGTATCATTTGTAATGTAAGTCTATAGTTGAAAAGTGAAGGTACCCAATACAATTGTATGCAGTTTAATGTAAATAAATTATTTTGAATTATGACACAAAAATTATGCTAATTGCCTCACAAAAAAATCCACACCCTGTATGAAGACTGACTCCAAGGTTCTCAAGAGCTCCTGGTGCATACAATACAATGCATACTTTTTTGTCTAATCTGGATTGCTGATTTATACTTGCATGTCCTACTTCAATTCCTGATAAATGCATGCAACGTGGTTTGGGCACCCATGTGCATTTTGTTGACAAAGGTCAGATTATTATCATATGTGTTAAAGATTGTTAACATATTGCCTCGTTTTGTACAATGAAAGTCAGATCCTATGCAAAGCATTATTTTGGAAGCTCATTTTATCACCCGTTCTGCAGAACCTGTAAAACTGGCTACTTTATAAAAATATTGCACTACTTTATAAAACAAAACTGTTAAGTTATATTACACTAGCGGCATCACCATTACGTTACCAGGTTTATTTTGTTTGCCAGACTATTCTTTTACGATAATTTAATTATTCTTACAACGTCGTACATCAGTTTTCTTCTATTTAGCCCAATTATTTATTTATTATGCTGAGAATGTAATAGGATCATTGCCCAATTACAATATTCTCTTACACTAATTATACCGTTTTATAAAATGGCGTTACAACACTATGGTGTTAGAACAATACTAAGACTAATATTACAACACTACAGCACTAATATTAGATATTTAATGTAATACTAAAATATTTAAACTAATACTACAACTAAAAAAACAGAAAAAAGAAACAAGAAACACATACAATATGATAATTACACAATGAAGGGAACAAATGAAAAACATATAATAGGCCTACATTAGTTTTGGAGGAAAAATATATAAAGACCTATATATCATATATATATAAATATATATGTATAAAAGAAAGTTTTACACAAAGAAAATGACATGGAGCATATTTTAATAATAGGATTAGACTGAAATGAGATGAAAAGGTCTTTGCAAAAATAATCTAATACGGTAATTGTCTTTTCACTTCTACCTTCTTTCTTCTCTTATTGTCCTTTTCTCTCATCTACATAGTGGGATTTTTCACTGAGTTTTTTTTTTACTTTTAACAGTAACTCTTGGACATTGTGCTTAATACTGTAAGAGAAGAGGCGAAATAACAGCCCCTTAAGTAGCATTTCTTGTCATTTATTTTTATTTTTCATGATATACGTTTCCAGATATTATTGATGACGTACTGGATACGAATCTGAACTCTGTCTTGATGTCTGAGGCTTAAACCCCGCTCAAGATCCTCCTTTAAGACTGATTTACTTAATTTATTAATTATTAATTTATTGATCCAATCTGACCGAATTGGAAAAGCAATAGGCTTCCAGACCAGTTACAATGAGAAATTCTAAGGGTTTTAGTTTTAAATTATCATCGGCGATTTAATCTGTGGATTCACATTAGAGAAAATCCCTAGGAACAGATAATCGGTGAAACTCCAGTATGGTAGTTATTTTGTCTATGGATTTGGAAGTCATAAATTAATTTTTTGTATTTCTTTCTGAACTAAGAGCAGACGTATATAGCGGCATAGAAGTGGTTAATATGAGGAAAGAGAAATAATACTTATCTTATATTTTAGGTGTTCGTGCGGCAATACTTACAATATCCAATAAAGACTTATTACAAAAGAAATTATGAAACTCTCTCACGCATTCTGGGATTTAAACAGTCCCGTTTCCCTAAAATATTCCTATAGTACCTATTGTACGCCTACGGGTAGAGAATGTAAAACCTTGAAGATAGGGATTACTTTAATCCGTTTCGTTATAATATCTGTCCACCTGAAAACAATTACAAAGGTATTTTTTAAACAATAAAATTACTTTCAGCTTCTTGTATACTTATTGCTTATAAAAATTGACTAAGTTTCCTAGATTTTTCTATTAAAAAACTTTATTGAACTTAATTTAATTTAAAACCTTCAAGAATATTGAAAGCTCATTAGCGCTGAATACTTTAAAGAACTACGCCTACCGTTCGATCGCTGCGACATCTACCATAGGCAAATGGGAGGATTGGGAGCATCTGGTCAGTATGCCGTAACCATTAATGTCGGTTTCTGTGACCGGAGCCGCTACTTATTGATCAAGCAGCTTCTTAGATTGAATCACGAGGCTGAGCGCATCCCGTTCCAGACTTACATTCTCAGAAATATGCAAGGAGGTACGGGGAACCGAACCCGAGCCTGCGGATCCGTAGCCAGTTATAGAACTCAGGCGATTCCTTTAAAAAAATTAACAAATATTATTGAATAAAAGTCCGAAGAGGGAAGATGCTGAAGGTAATAGCCTAATCATTAAGTTGAGGTAGTAATACTTTTGTGCAACAATTGCTATTACCAGTGAGGATTATTTGAATAGGAATTTAAATATTAATCCTTTTATGTTTTTTATCTTAATGATAATGCCTAGCCTATAATGTTTATATATATATATATATATATATATATATATATATATATATATATATATATATTCAAATTATTAATACTGTTGTTATTATTTAAATCCCTAAACATAATTTAAATCGAAAAACGGGGTCAAGATAATTGACGATAATCAGTCAATTGCCTTTAACAGACACCATTATTGGCAGCCCTGATAGCAGGAGATTTTCTGAGTGAATTGAACGTGAATCAAAGCTGGAAAATTTGAAAACTGTTTTCACATAGGCCTATAAGCTAAAAAAAATACTCGCTAGGCAAATCTAACCCTTGTGTACAGTGGTAGCCAAATTATGTAGCCACCGATTTTATCATAGGCAATGTCACATGAGATTACGAGTTCATCGAAGCTGCTGATAATCAACTGTTATTATATGATTTGGGATTTTCCTGGCGTAGAATATGAATAAATTCTCTTTAATGTCATAACTTGTTAATGGTGACAACAAATTATTTCTTTCTTTCTTTCTCGTAGTTTAACCTCTCCCTTTTAGGATTTAAGCGACCCAAGCCGCCCGGTCCTTACAGGGCCGCGACCTGTCGGGAGAGGGATTATCTTTGGATCACATGCTTTGACCAGACAAGGACATGGAGGGCCTCTCCGGATGAGTGATCAGCCCAATGCCGGGGCCACCTCCGAGACAACACGAACACATAGGACGAGACACACCATTCACACACACACTCACTCACTCCAAACAAGGCGAGGATGGGATGAAGATGATAATGACGGCCAGATGATATCTGGGGACCACAAGGGCCTAAAGTTACCCGACATTTGTCTCAAAGGTGAGGAAAAACCCCAGAAAAAAACCCCACCTAGGTAACTTGTCCCGACCAGGAATCGAACCCGGGCCCGCTGCTTGAGAGGATTGAATGCATCCCCTGGTGACTACAAATTAAGAATAGAAAACAAACTTATTAATCACGGGTTACTTACACAAATAGCCACATATAACCAAGTTAGCCAATGGCACAAAAAACCTCACACTCTTAGAACTTTCCATATAAACCGGAAACGTTTTGATTTGGGATCGGATTCAGATCGATTTCAATCCCGCATGTGAACGTGGTATATCACTTATGAACAGAAAGAAGGAAAAGGCGAGTAAATGTATGTAGATAATAGCGCATACGAGTAGGTACCACTTTTCCAATCAGTGTTGTAGGCGGCAGCAGGCGTTCGCTAATGATCCGCCTTCTATCCCGCCTTAATTACCCAGACTCGACAACTTTCATCACTACCGGAAACAACACTCTGCCTCTATTCCCTTTCTATAATACGGAACCTATTATTCACTAAATCATATAAAAAATATATAAGTTACTAATTTTAATGTGCGGTTAGAGGCATAAGGACGGAGCGGGTAGCAAATTTTAGAATTTCAATGCGCATGCTCAAGCCAAAAAATAAATCTAAGATCCCAAGTGTAGGTCTGTTGGCATTTCAGCCTGGAAATGGATAGAGTGAATTGACTATACGACTTCCATAAAGTGTGTGTGTATATATATGTGTGTGTGTGTATATATATATATATATCATCCCCCTCTTTCTCGTACTCTCTTCCATTATCTCTCGCATCCTCTCAAACTCTCTTTCCCTCTCTCGCTCTGTCTCAATCTCTGGACATGAGTCCCAAGATCGAACGGTTTAAAGCGTATACTTACAGAACTAACACTTGGGGGCTCGAATAAGTAGTATAGGCCATTAAATGTTTTTTGGTAGGTAGACCTGCCTACCGAATACGTATAATCTTTTTAAACTTCTGAAATATAAAGTTATGGCCAAATTATTTAGCCACCGATTTTATTTGACCACTACATTTAATTTCAATTAAAATCCAATTGAAATAATACCTAATAGCATATTCTCAATTTTAGAAGTATAACGTCTTTAGAAATTGTTAAAATGGAATTTTATGAAAGCTATTTAAATTACTCACTAACATCAAAACAGGAGAAGAAGAAATGGAACCCACACGCCTAAGTATAGATCCCGTGTGTTACCACGATACTATTATTCACCTTCAATAATGAACTATTCGTGCGGGTTAAAGCGGTCCTTTGCTGAATGTAGTGTAGACAAAGCATTCAATTAAATGTATCAGTAGTAGTAACACAAAACTCTTGTGAACCATACCTTAGAAATCCAATGACTTCTGTTCTGTTGTTCTGCCTCTAACCGTAAAGAATTCTTCTTCTTCTAGGCTTACCACTATTGTGGTGTTGGGAGAGTGCCTCGGATCCATCGGTTGAATTCTGTTCTGTCTTCTGCCAATGTGCTCAGTTAGTTATTCCATTTTCTTTACTGAGTCTTCGTCTGTTCTTCATCCAGTTCTGATGCCTTCATTTGTCTCTTGAATCCCATTTTACTGAAGGTGAAGATTAGCCCCGTGGGAACTCGAGTTTTCCCTCAGTTCTTGGGGTGGGATTAGGTCATTTCCTTCCTAATCCGAATTTTATGGCTTTCCCGCCAATTTTCGGATGGTCGATGGGGTCTCCACTTCCCTACGCCATATAGGAATGAATTCGCGAACTTGAAAAAAAAAAAAAATCCACTCTTTCACCAACTGCTCCACCCATTTAGACTGTGAACTTGATATATTTAACGATAGTTTTTGAAGTAAAACTTCTTTAGTGGCGGTAGAGGGTAAATCGAGAAAATCAGTCACACTAAAGCCGTCACGAAATCAGTCACAATCAGTCACACTAAAACCGTCACCAGTGCGGACTCCACAGAAAACAATCAACTCAATGATTAGGAGTAATCAAAGGAAATTTTTCAGACCTTACTTCCTCAATGGCAATAGACAATTCCTAAGCAATCTAAAGGTATATTATCTATTTTATGGAACCCGGAGGTTCATTACCGCGCAAATCCAAAATTAAATAATACAAATTTCCAAAATTTAAAGAAACAAAATTAAAAATTAAAACATCCAAAAATCCAAAATTTAATAAATCATCAATTCCAAAATTTAAAAATAACAAAATTAAAAAATCGAAAATACAGAAAATGAAAAAAATCTAAAATTAAAAAAACTAAAATACAAAATTAAAAAATTCAAAAAATAAAAAATTCAAAGAATCAAAATTTTAAAAATCCAAAATTAAAAAATTAAAAGTTCCAAAATTTAAACATCCAAAAATCCAAAATTAAAAAAATTAAAAATCCAAAATTGAAAATACAAATTTCCAAAATTAAAAAAATATATAAAAATAACATCCAAAAATCCAAAATTTAATAAATAATGCGATTAAAAATTTAAAAATCCAAAAATAAAAAATAAAAAAATAAAAAATAAACAATTCAAAGTTCGAAAATTAAAAAAATCCAAAATTCAAAATTCAAAGATCCAAAATTAAAAGTCCAAAATCCGAAATTAAAAAAGTCCAAAAAACCCAATATTAAAAAAGTCCAATAATGCAAAATTGAAAAAAATCCAATAATCAAAAATTGAAAAATTTAAATAAAGTTTTACTTCTGTCGCGTGGCGTTCCAGGCACTCTTTTGTCACTCTACAGTATTGGAATATACTGGAATATATTGGAATATTTAACTTTTAATGTTTGTTCAGCCCTTGAATATTTACACCAAGTCACATCTGCAATTTGTTACGTTGATTTTATTCCGAATTTATTCCATCGTTCCTATTTTATTCTGTTTATTCCTATATAAATTTATATTTTAGAGGCTTATATTCGTTTTATGACCACCTAAGTGTGCAATGCCAGCCATCTCTTGTGCTGTACGAGCATATTCAACCTGGTTATACAAGTGCAAATATTCCTATAGCCCATTACTTTGATTCGCTTTCCGTGTTATCTAGTTGTTAAAGAGAGTGGAATCTGCAATAGTCAGTATACAGAGTGCATAAATAAGTTGTAATGCTGAACAATCGCTGTATTCTAACTCATTTACTGAGACAATGTAACAATCTTTGCCTTCCTCCATTACTTAAGGTCAACTTGTGTTTTGCAAAGGTTGTATGTTAACTGTTACTAGAAAGGAGTGATTTGCTCTAAATGTCATTTAGCGTTTAACTCTACACTTCTATGCAGTGTTGCCATACGTACGACTATAGTCGTGCACATACGACTATTTCATAGATTTGTACGACGTACGACGCAACCATGTGTCGTATGCCTATTCATACGACTATTTTTAATATTAGCAATTTATACCATTTTGTGTTTATTTTTTAGCAATCTACTGCAGAATTTCAATTTGGATAAACATGAGGATTTTCTTTCGTAGTTAATTTTGTATGTCACTAAATGAATGGCGGAATGTTAAAATATCCATTATCAAATAAAACTCAGTTCATTTATTTATTACAGGCTTTCACGGGCGGGTGCCGCACCTTGCTTAAGTTGTATTGTTGTATTGTTATTGCTACTTCTCTCATTATTCTTTACCAAACATTTTATATTTTAGCCACACGTGTGCAAAACGAAGCAAACCAAATCTCTAAAGAAATTATACCGATAAAGAGCAGCTGGCTCAAATGTTTTTTATTTTATTTTGACCAAACATTATAAACATATCATTGTTATTATTAATAGTAGGTAAGTGGCTGAATAGTTTTCTTAAAATAATATTTAGAAATTTTACTTTCTTATGGATTGTAATTTATTAATATTTTATTATTATTATTATTATCATCGTTATCATCAGGTGTACGACGATTTTAACTAGCGTACGACTATTTTCACTTGTTGGTACGGCTGTTTTACTTTTCTGATCTGGCAACCCTGCTTCTATGCGTGAAATCTGTATCAAATACAGAGTTCATAATTATAGAAAGTGTGAATCGCTCAGGGTTGCCAGATCAGAAACGTAAAACAGTCGTACCAACAACTCAAAATAGTCGTACGCTAGTTAAAATCGTCGTACACTTTGCGAATTGTCAGGATGATGATGATGATAATAATAATAATAATAATAATAATAATAATAATAATAATAATATTAATAATGTAATAATAATGATTGCCAAGTGAGGTACTCTGTACAGACTTTTTTTTCTATAAATGGTGATTAAAATTTGCTTTTGTAAGTTCTATAACGTGCTACTGCTCCACTCACGCATGCTGACTTTATTGTTCACCGCTACTACTCAGATAACTGGTTTCTCGTAACTGTGCACATATACCCATTGTTGTTGGTACTCTTTGTCATCGGCTACCTGCAGATGTTGCAGGAAGAAATACATTTTTAATAATAAAATTACATTACAAACCATAAGAAAGTAAGATTTCCAAATATTATTAAAAGAAAAGTATACAGCCACTTTTGATATAGACGTGTCAACATATACTATTAATAACACTGGTAAACAAAAATCAACTTTTTTTTGTGACATGGATAAAACAAGGCGTACCTTATGTAAAATTTCACCAGAAAGCAGAAAATGACCTTGGATTTTCTCTATCACCCACTATTTGTTTGCTACAAAGTGTTTTGTGTTATACTGAAATATATTATTTTCGGTATGTTCTTAATATTATATTTAATTCAAAATTTTATTATAACATTTTTTTAGCGATATTTTGTCACTGCGGCATCTCGGATTGATGTCCAGCAGTAATCAGCAAGCAAACTAGGACTCCAATTGCCTTGGTATCGCTTTTCCATAGTTGCAACGTCCTGGTGGAATTGTTCCGCATGTTCGTCGCTTACGGCGCCCAAATTTTCTGGAATGAAATCGAGGTGAGCATCCAGAAAGTGAAGTTTTAATGACATGTTACATCCTATTTCGCTCTAGGCACTAAGTAATTCAGTCACAAGGTCTTTGTAGTTTTCAGCTTTGACATATCCAAGAAAATTGGTCACAACTGTTTTAAAAGCTTTCCATGCGTAGTTCAGCTTCATTCAGCATGTTGTCATATTTGCCATCTTTCATAACTTCTCGTTCTTGCAGTCCCACAAATATGCCCTCTTTAATTTTTGCCTCACTAACTCTCGGAAATTTCTGTTTCAGATACAAGAACCCCCTTCCGTTCCGATCTAATGTTTTTAAGCTAAGGTTAGAAGAATCAATAAATAGGCGCAAATTGCTTGGTTCATGTTCCTGCCCCAATGCATCAAATAAGTTGTCAACATCCGTGCAGTATCCTATACCAAAATCCCTTCTTGAGCGAAATAATGTGTAAGTCCTTTTTGATGATTTCGAAAGTCAGTTATATGTACGTCACCTTCGAGGAGATTCATCCTTTTAATCTGGATGCTAGGAGTTCTGACTGTGATTTTGCTAGTTTTAAATCTCGAACTACGAGTAAATCTTTCAGTTCAGCGTTTGAAATCAGACGTGGCTTGGTTGAACATTTTGGTGCTTGAAAGTCTGGATCATTGTCGATTTCCTGTGCGAATTGCACAACATCAGGTGGATCACCTTCGTCCAAACTCCACGGTTCTGGTGGGTTTGGGATAGGAAGTTCTTCACTATGTTTGATGGGCCAGGCTGATGGTAAATTGGGATATTGCACAGCATCCTTGGATTTCAGTCCGATGCCCTGTATTTTAATGAGGCAAAAGTAACAATCTGATGGATGGTCTTTTTCTTCTCTTCCACACCATTGGTACTGCAAATCCAATATTACGTTTTTGACCTTTCAATCAACCTGTTAACATTGTTACACAAGTCTTGCAACATATGTGAGGAGCCCATGACTTACTTGATCTCCTACTTTAACTCCGAAATAAAGTTTGTAAGCTCTTCGCACAAGTTGGGTGAAATTACGTTTTTGCGATTTAAAAGTTATTCTTCACACTCATTACAAAAACTATTGACATTATTTACACACTGCCTAGGCATTGTATTGACTTGTTAATTCACAGTCAATCACAGTACAATGATAAAAATAAACCAAGTATGTAGAACACAAACACGTTAGTAAAGACGACATAGGGAATGCAGTAACTTCATATGCGGGCAAATGCCTACTAATGCACAATCTCATTTGGGTGCGTACTTCTTGAATTTGATATACTGGAATGAACTTGTCTTAACACACTGTTGATACATACATTACACGAAGTGGTACAATATGCATAAAGTGACTCACTAAACTGTTGAAATGATTGCTGTTTTTTTTTTTTTGTTATAATTAAAAAATAAACGCTTGTTACTAAAAATCCGTGGGTGATAGGCAATTTCTGTTTTTAGATTTGTTATTAGGGTACCTCAATACATCGGAAACACCAAAAAATTTCCGTGTCACAAAATGTGTGTTTAACAGTGTAATAACAAGCATATGATTATTATGTTTGGTCAAAATAAAAGAAGAACAATAAGACCAGCTGCTCTTTATCGGTATAATTTCTTTAGAGGTTTGGATTGTTTCGTTTAGCACACGTGCGGCTAAAATATAAAATATTTGGAGAAGAATGAGAGAAGTAGCAATAACAATACAACTTAAGCGTGGTGCGGCACCGGCCCGTAAAAGCCTTAAATGGACTGAGTTTTATTTGACAATGGCTATTATAACATTCCGCCATTCATTTAGCGATATGTAGGCATATTCAAAATAAACTACGAAAAAACAAAAAACTTCATGTTTATCCAAATTGAAAATTCTGCAGTAGATTGCTAAAAACTAACAGAAAATGGTAGTAGGCTGATAAAATGCTAATATTAAAAATAGTCGTATGAATAGGCATACGACACATGGTTGCGTCGTACGTCGTACAAATCTATGAAATAGTCGTATGTGTACGACTATAGTCGTACGTATGGCAACACTGGAATCGCTAATAATTTATTTCATAATAATAACCACAGCGAGAAAAAAGCATTTCAGGAACATGGAATACTTTGAATAATCAGTGTCCAGAAGTTATCTTTATTAACTGCTTTAGCCGGTCACAGTGTCAGCGAAGGATAATATTTAAATGACTGATGATCATTTCAGTTAAAAAGTTTTATTCTATGGGTGATATTACTAACACAGGGATAAAAATTCACACTTTACTATAAAATTTACTTATATTTTGTAAATACTGTCAACTCAATGTGGGCACATTAAATAAATTTTAATTGCTCTCACGGCCACAGCATTGTTTTCTCTGTCAGACGAAGAGAAATATTGCATAAAATTGTGCTCTAAGGTTTGTAAAGAAAGCTCCAGAATCTAAAAAAACATAATCCATAATTGAAAATAATTTTAATATTTTAGGTTCTCTATTTAACTGAACTGTAGGACAACATGGCATGTATAAAACATTACAAACGTTTTAAAAATCAGCTGAATGCTTTTATTTTTTGTTTATTTTTATTTTTTTTGTAAATTGAAAATTACCTTTCAGGCTAGCTGCAAAATAGATAGTAGACATAACATAACAGTTTCTTTGAATATTTTATTCCACACTACAAAATAATCAGTTCATCAATGACTTTATGTGAATAAAATTGCTGTGATTTATTCACTGACAGCCATTAATCTATATTAATAAAAGGAAGTGTCTGTCTGTCTGTCTGTCTGTCTGTCCGCGATGCCCAGCGAAATCTACTGAACGCAGAGATCTGACATTTTATACATAGGCGGACTAAAGGGTCGGAATGTGCACCTCGAAGCCGGAATTTTAATTTTCGCTTTCGTTCGTGAGTTATGAGTGAAAAACTGGCAGAAAACGTGCATTTTTTTGCGTTTTAGAAGCATCAGTTTCAGTAATAAATTTCAATATCAAATCACTTACAGATGGCTTTGGCTATTTTGGTCATCATACCTCATACCTTGGAAATAAAAGCAACGCGATCGCTTGATTTTGTTAGTCCATCCTAGACGATTCATTTGTTTAGAGTGTCAAGGCCCACAGACATATGACATTTTCAACCTACACGGAAGAAGGATAATCAACCCTAAATATGGTCAAACATTGTTCGATTTGAACGAAACTCACTATACAGGGGTTTTCTGGGCCAAGGAACTCGAATCTGAGGTCGCTTTTACCAGGGGACGCTACCTAATCGTGGAATGCACTCCACGTGATTTAGGTGTTAATAATTATAAAGATTTAACTATGCTCTTAATTTTTAGTTTTTAATTTTTCAAACAATTATCGCGGGGGAAGCCGCGGGCACATGCGGGCACATGCTGTTTGTCTGTCTGTCCACGATGCCCATCGAAATCTACTGAACGCAGAGATCTGAAATTTTAAAGATAGATGGACTGAAAGGTGGGCGAATGCACCTCGAAGCCGAATTTGTAATTTTAGCTTTCGTTCGCGAGTTATGAGTGAAAAACTGGCAGAAAACGTGATTTTAGCGCTGTCGAAACATCAGATTTCAGTAATACATTTCAATGTCAAATCAATTGCAGTTGGCTTTGGCTATTTTTATCATACCGTGGAAATAAAAGCATCGCGATCGCTTGAATGTTGTAAGCCCACGCTGGTCGATTCATTTGTTTAGAATGTCAAGGCCCGTAGACATGAAATTTTCAACCTACACGGAAGAGGGATAATCAACATAGACCTAAATATGGTTAAACATCGTTCGATTTGGACGAAACTCACTATACAGGGATTTTCTGGGCCAAGGAACTCGAATCTGAGATCGCTTTTACCAGGCGACGCTATCTAATCGTGGTATGTAATTCACGTGATTTAGGTGTTAATAAATATAATGATTTAACTATTATGCTCTTAATTTTTAGTTTTTAATTTTTGAAATAATTATCGCGGGGGAAACCGCGGGCGCCTTTACCAGGCGACGCTATCTAATCGTGATATGTAGTCCACGTGATTTAGGTGTTAATAAATATAATGATTTAACTATTAGGGTTATGCTTTTAATTTTTAATTTTTTAAATAATTATCGCGGGCGAAGCCGCGGGCACATGCTAGTTATTACTATAGGTTACATACTGCCAAATAACCAGATCTAGAAGTTACCATCGGTTCTGAAAACATTTGAAGACAACAGAACATTCTGAGTCATTTTAAAATTGAGATATTTTGCTACCGGAGAGAATATAGATTGTAGCCTACTACATTTTCAGCATATCCAAGTGAAGGAAACATTAACCTATAGCGCCTATCCAAAAAAAATTACTCTTCAAGGATGTGCATTTTTGGAAAGATCGTTCTATGTCCATTATAACAGAGAAGTCGGTTTCAAATGTTCGTGCATGAAATAACATAAACTACTAACTTATGCTCCAAACAGTTGTTGCAGTTTGATTCTTCTAAAAATCTATTAATAATGGAAGTGGAACATAGTTTGGAAATAAGTAAGAAAAAAAAAACAAAAAATTGAGAAAATCTGCTAAATCGAAAGAGAACAGGAATTGTTCTACTTTTTTATTTTATTTTTATTTTTTTATATATATTTTTTACAAAGTATTTCGGGGAGAGCGTTTGTACCAAGGATGGATAGCGAGTATACTATGTCAGAAGGCGGTAAAAATTCCTATCGACTCATTCGTTACTCATCGTTGCAGGCTTTGTAATAAGCTTAGTTGAGAAAGAGGGATGTTTATTGTAAGTCCTTAGCATGTAAAAAGAAACAAAATACGATGAGGCATTCTTAGTCCTATGTGCACAGTAAATTATTATGTCTCAAGCTTGGGGGAAGAAAGTGTGAAAGTGACATATTCGTTTCATTTTAGCCCCGAAATGATTGAATGACAACATAAAAGTGGAAAATAAAATATCCCGTAAGGACAGTAAAGTGTTATGTTACCAGAATTCCTGTTTCTTATTTCAGTCCCTACCAGGCATGGTGTGTAGAAGCAATGGGTTGCAAAATTCGAAGTAGTGCATGAGCGTTTAAAGGCATGATTCATAAGCAGCGTTTTCTGAAGGAATAGTTTGAATGTGGTAAGTCGTTCTTCACTTGAAAAACTAGATAGGCCTACCTATATAAGGATTTAGAGCTTGAAAATAAAAACTCCTCCATATTTTGATTTCGAATTACACGCAAAGTAAAAACCCTGGGTGACGCCGGGTCTTTTAAGATAGTATAATATTAAAACAATATCAATAATAATGCAACCGTAAATACCGTAGTTTTTATTTTATTTTAATATTTGAATTATATTAATAACCGCAAACTGTTTGTTGATTTTAATTTATGAGTAATGCAAATTTCTTATGACTTGACTGCTGCCTTCAACCAGCAAAAGTACTGTTAAATTGCAAGGAGACGTACATGATTTACAGTGCAGAAGGTTGCATTAACATCAGTAATTAAGAGCCATATAAAATCTTACAAAGTCGTAAATAGTTACATGAGCTTTAACATTATGCAAATAATAAATATCGTAATAATTATAGGTTAAGTGAAAAATGAATTTCTTATGTGCATATTATGGGAATGTTTATTAAGTAATAATTGGTAGAACATAGACGAAACATATAATAACGTTTAACTTGAAGGATAAAGTGTTTAACCTTGAATGTAATCCAAATATATAACTTGCTTGAGGAGTATTAAAGCCCTCATGGGTCAATCCTTGAAGATGTGGACAATGAGGTTGAGAATTTAAAATCTGACAACTGTAAATTTCAAACAGCCTGAGAATAAAATACTCATTTTGAATACCTTTCATACATTTTTTGTGTTAACTTTTTGACATTAAAATATTTTTCTTGTTTCAAATCTGTAATAAATTTTATGTCAAAGGCCTACCTATTACAAAAATGCTGCCACGCCCCTTTTATCATTATTTTAATTCTGGATAATTTAATGCCATACTTTAGAAACTTTAATATCCTAATCACAATGTGAATGCTATTTTTTCCATTTGTATACGTTTTTCCAAATCACCGTGAAGCCATTCGCAGGGATAAAAGGCTTCTATTTGGCATGAAGTATGCTGGATATCCAATCAGCATCCAATAAAAGCGATTTGAACTTCCTGTAACTCATTTTTATTTTATACATGTGTTAAAACTATTAAATTCCCAACCCTAGCATTATCCTCTGACATATTTTACTTGGGGTTCTAAACAGCAAGTAGGCTAATTTGTAAAGAGATTTTTTTTAACATGTAGATGTCACACCCGTTGCAATAATTTGACCATCAAGCCAAACCAGTAGATCTATGAGAAACGAGTTGCAGGGGTAATTATGGGATAAACGTGACATTACCACCCTTAAGACCCGTTTGAAAAGTCTGAATGGCCAGGAACCCTACAGGTCTCTATTCTGTTACTGGAGCAAGAAAAAAATAGATAGTGATAGTAAGACAAAAGTGGTCGACATTATTCTTGTCTGGGTCACCGAGATATGCCAAGTTCGGATATAAAATTTGGTTTGATACGACTAGTTTGTTTACAAACTCTGCTCTTCACACACACATACACTAACACAAGGTATGTGGATACAAACAAACGAATGTAATGCGGGTTAGTATCTAGAAAATTCTCAACCGCTCTCGGAAAAGAAATCTAGACCTATGGGAGTTCCAGTAAATTACCGCAAATTTGGTTGCGAAAAATCTCGGCAATCCGTTCAGCGAGTCTTAGAATCCGAAGAAAACACAACTACATTATACTGGTACAACTCAAAACCTCTTTTATTTAAGTTCGTCAAAATCTAAATGCAACGGTATGCTCCATACTGTTTACTTTAAAGTCTACTTATCAAACTGATGAGTCTTTTTTAATACTAGGCAGAAACATCAACTCAGTTGGAATTCACATTTTTATTTTACAATGGTTAAATTATCTAGGGTAATGCTGTTTAAAAACGACTTAATCTCTGCTAACCAACTTATGTATGAGATCTGATTATTTTGAGTCAGTCCTAAGATATGGATAATTAATATGGGAGGGTTAAAGAAGAATTGGAGAAATCCTGATAATGCTGAAGATAATTCTTAGAATCATTAAAAATGTCCCAGTAGGTCCTTAAACCTCTTTTCGTTGAACGTAATCTTAGAACAGATGTACATCTATAAAGCACTAGAAGACATTCTTGTACAGTATTAAGATTCCAAAATTTAGATCAAGCAAAACAATACATTCGTATTTATATTTAGCTGCCTTAAGTTTTAAAATGTTACCTGCTGAAATAATAATAATAATAAAAAAACACAGATAATTTCAAACAAAATCTCCAAACGGTTAATTAGAAATCCCTTCTATATTCCTGAAGAATGTTTAATCTCAAAAGAGATTGTAAATATGTTGTAATTTTTCATGTGATTTATTTGTGAATTGTCAAATGCCTGTATTTGTACCTAAAGACAATGTAATAAACATAGATATAAATGCCCGTAGTCTAAAGAATGGTAAAATTTTATTACTTTTGTACAAACATGCAGTTTCTTATGACTCAGATACTTTCTAATGTGAGATAGTTAATTAGCTCATAGAGCCAGCCTCTTTGATGTTATAAACGTGCAGCGATCCGGATTCTTATTCAAACAAACACCTCTCCTGACCAGAGTGTGTATGTGTGGAGGTGGACTGAAATAACGCAGACCATCACCACTTGATTAATTGACTTTATATAGGTAATTGACCTGAACTCAAAATAAAGAGTCTCAAGAAGCACGATTAGCGTGACTTCTTTATGCAAACAGGGACCTCAGTTCGAATCCTATCATTATACATCACGCGGCCTCCTTCAGCACCTTCACTTCAATCTGTGATTAAGCTGTAAATGGGAAATAAATTATTTATGAAATGAAAACGAACTCAAATCTGCCTGCCTGGCATTTCTTGAATCCACTTCAATTACTGTAATCATTATTAAAGCCAAACCAGATGATGACTCTCTCTATTCATGAAATACTTTTGAAGAAATAATTTTGCACGCGAGTTAAGAAACCGTTTATGTTGCCAAGCAGCAAAATACATTAAGATGTGCAGCATAAAGGGAATGTTTTTTTTCTTACTCTTCTTTCCTCAACCTGTAGCAAGTCTAACTTAAGTGTCATCGTAGGTTTCCCATCTATGCCGTTTATATATTATTATACATTAATAATAATAATAATAATAATAACAACAACAACAATAATAATAATAATAATAATAATAATAATAAAATTCTAGTAATATTCTATTATTATTTTAAAACTTCAATATTAAGAAATAACTGGCTCAGCATTTGCTCTTGTCAGCTCTTATCCACTAAATAAATATCACTGTATAAAACTTGATACTAAGCAATCTTATATGTGGAAAATTATCAAAGGTGTTCCCCAGGGTTCTGTTATGGGCCATTTATTATTTTTAATTGATGTAAATGATCTATCAATTTATCTATGATCTAACCACTTATTCTTTATGCAGACGATACTACTATTATATCCTTCGACAATGAAAAATAAATCAGCCTCCTCCATCCCCATAATAAAAATAAGAAATGATTACGTCAAGTACTAACAAGAAAATTGCTTACACATCTGAATTATAGCAAACTGGAGCAAAACACATGCCCCTCACATTTCGCTCACTGGGGCTAGTTCTTTTCAGTAATTATTCCTAATTTTAAATAATGACTTTTTCATTTTCTTTACAAAATTCCCTGATTTTCCCTGACCAATTTCAATTTTCCTCACTTCAACTGAGTTTCCCTTATTTTCCAGAATGTGGGTACCCTCACAATGTCTTATATTACCATAAGCAGGGTTCGGCGTAGGGTCATAAAGTTACGAGACTGAGGTTTGGAATGCACGGAGTATAAATGACGTCATGACTCGTGTTTCATAAGAAAGTTCATTACTTTCACATTGAATTTGTGATCCTATAATTGAAGAAACCCTTGTATCCTATTTATGTTATTTAATTATATGCTTCATAATTTATATTAGTGATAATTCTGCTATTTTGGAATTGACCGTACTGAGGAACATGACGAAAATTGCGAGCATGAAGCGTTCTCTTCAGAAGGAACTTACGGAAGGGAATATTTGGATGTGACAGAAAACAACACTAGGCCTATATTTTGCAAATTGCGCACAAAAGATATACGGATAGATAGAACTCGATTGCTTGAAAAACATTGTAATAACAAAAGACACATGGGAAATATTACATTACACATTCAAAGCAGGAATTCAGTATCAAAATCAGACACTGAAGATCAAACCGAACGTTATCGACATTTATGTAGGCTATAATGTTGGTACGTACATATTAGTAACATTTTCAACAAAGTCTACAATAAATAGTGTAGAGTTTCTTGAAAAATATATGGGTAGAAAAGGTTATCGGGAGTTGACCCTAAAAAAAATAGTTCCTTGAGACCTTGATATGACGATATACTGAAACATATTAAAAAAGTGGTCGAGGACCAGAAAATATTCCATTTTTCTAACAAGCCAAAAATTATTTGAGATTATTGAAACCTATGAATTATAAAGTAAATGAAAACACACAAGCTCTACTAACCAAACTATTTCTAAACTAGAAATGTAATGCACTATGATTATGACTGTAAGTGCGAACAATTATTTTATACTCTATTGTGCCTAAATGTTCACACGTTGCGGCAATTATTAACGTCATGCTCTACCCTCAACCTACACAAAGCAATGGTCCGTGCGTTTCTCAACTTTCTTGACTTGGGTATCCTAGACCGAACCCTGACGATACGTTTACAAATATAGAGTATATTATTTTTATGACTACAACTTCACTAACTAGGAATATTCCATTAACAATCCTATCCACTTTACGATTAGCTACTTACTAGTATCAATGAAACTTGCTTAGTCGAGACTTGAGTACTGAATCCTACAGTTCAATATTAACACATCCAACATCTATGACGCTATGTAGTTGTGTCTAATTAATCGTGATATTAAACTTGTTGAATTTTACAGTTGAAAACAAAATCTAATTAAATGGAAATAACATTAATGTATTCGAATAGAAAATACATGCCTTCTTACTCACACTAAAATTTATTTTAGTTTTGCCTTCCTTTATCAAGTTTATTTTATATGCTTGTTTCATAAAATCGTTACTTATTACCGTAGAGTTTATTTTCAGCAAATAAATCCACGTATATTCTAATATTTGTACTTGTTAGTATTCATGACGCGCTATTAAGTTCTTATTTTATGGTAACAACTTAATATATGCCTACCAGTAATTTGCACTTACACTCATTATTAATTTTACGATACCCGTACAGGAGATTTTTAATGGCAGGATTACATTCTTAGCCATGCAGTGCAGACTTAAATGCCCTTTTTCAGCCATCTGTATCTGATGAGTGTCCGTATCGACGCCTAATTATTGAATTATGAATACAGTATAGGCATATGATTTTCCGTAAAACCGCATTGGCACATACGAGCATTATTTTCGGAATTCGTAAATGAAAGTAATCTGTAGCCTATGGGTATTAAATATTAAGGAAAATAATCACTACAGAGTAGATTACATTATAGAGTCAAACAAATTATTTTTTTTGTAATATGACATTTCCAAAGGTAGTGAGTGTCTCGAGTGACTTGAAAATCACCGATAAATTCACGACCGATAGCGAGGAAATTTATGTAGGAGAATTCCAAGTCACAAAATTCACATTATAGCATGGCTATTTCACAGACAAAATGTAATATAAGAAGACTAGTTAATAAAATGTATTTGTTAGTGAAAATGTCATTTTAGACGGAGTCAATAAGCTTACTTCATGACATAGTTTGGCTGTTGTCTGTGAATAAAACACGATTGCAACCAATATTTCCTGAAACTTGGAAGAAATTTTCATAATTTATGAAAATTAATATAATTATAATGCTAAATCCTGAACAAATGTGAGGGTAATTATCTTTATTTACACAACACCTTTTAACAGGATCGCTTAATTATAATATTATTATGGTTCCTAGTGATGTAGGCTATATCGGCAAGATCTGTGTGTCGAAAGATATTATACACATAAGTAGAAATATAAGTACGAGGCGCGTCCGTAACGTAACTTTCCCAGGGGTCGTTTACAGAAACTAAACATAATTTCATGGAAATATTTATTGCAACAGATACAGCAAGTGTCAGCTATTTTTCAACACATTCGCCACCGGAATTGAGACATTTGCCATACCGTGGGACCAACTTTTGAACGCCTGTGTCGTAGAAGTCAACCGCCAAGAATTTGAACCACTGTGTGCAAACATCTCCGCCTCTCTGTCATTCTCTGTCATTCTCTGTCTTTTTCTTTTTTTGAAGTGAAGGAAAATATAGGAAATCTACCAGTCGAAGTTCTGGAGGAGACTTTCTGAAAGGTGTTTCAACATCTCCCAGTCGAACTTCTGCAGAATACTTTGGGAGGTCTTCAAACATCCACCCTACAGCCTGGAACACGCTCCCAGAGATTTCCTTCACTTCAAGAAATGTCAGAGAATGAAAGAGAGCGGAGATGGGTTGTCAAACAGTGGTTCCAATCCCAGGCGGCAGACTTCTATGACACAGAGATACAAAAGTTGGCCCCACGGTATGACAAATATCTCAATTCCGGTGGCGAATGTGTTGAAAAATAGCTGAACACTTGCTGTATCCGTTGCAATAAATATTTCCATGAAGTTGTGTTTAGTTTCTATAAACGGCCCCTGGGAAAGTTACTTTATAGACGCGCCTCGTCTTTCATTGGTGCCATCGAGGTCATGTCTTCATCTTGTTTATGGGAAGTGATAACGAAATTTCGATAAATACCGAGCGAAGCATGTGCATAATTGGTTGATTTCAGACTAATTATTATGATATTGATCCAAATCGAAAGAATTAAATATGATTTAAATAGACATTATAGTACGTTTAAGATTTTTAACTGGACATGTCAACAGCTGTACTGAATATGAAGGAAAAGTTCAAAGTATGTGCAAATTTAGTTGAAAATAAACATATTATTTTCATTTTATTATGGAATTCATTGCAAATTTCAGTTCTCGAAATAACTCAGCGAATGTAACTGCTAATTTCACCTTGTGAAAACTTTTCCTAGCACTCTGCTTCTCCCCGTCCATAAACTCACTCGTGGCATTTTTTATTATTTATCAGGAATATAATTTAAAAAACTGTCCTTCTGCCTTATTTATAAAATGTTTACCAGCGAGAAAACATAAACAAGATCCAATTTGTTCTTCCCATGGATTCTTGACGTGACAAACATACTGTGTGTTCAATTTGATAGTGGTACATATGATGATTGATAACTTGCTAATAGTCTTTGATGTATTGGGTTGAGGAATCAATTTGTTTGGAAGGACATTTTAATGCTCTGAGAATTTGAGAATTCAACTCTTGTCAATAGTAATAAAACTGAAGTAAAAATATTTTGGTATTAATTTCATAAGGAAGAAGATTGAAAAAAAGATATTCAATATGTAAATTTCATGAGGAATTTTAGCCTATGCAGGATTATATAGGCACTTGCATGGAGATAACGGAATATATAACTGAAGCAAATAATTCATAAATAATGAAGATAGTAAAAACCGGATTCTTAAAATAGGTATGCACAGTAAAGAATACGAGGAGAACATTTAAAAATTGGGGATTTAATACTAGCTCCTGAAGCAGTGTTTATTGTACCTGTCTTAGAACTTACTATTAAGGTCATAAGGGGACATAAAGATGATCATAAGTACTAGCATCATAAAATACTTACAGAAAAGCGAACAACGTTTTTTATTAGTGTAGTTGATAATTCAATGAACACATGGGAACGAAGTTAATAAAATAGCGTCTGTTGTTTTCATTGTACTTGATAATTCAACGAAACATATGGGAAGATGTCAATACACATAATTTCTATCCAAGGCTTCATTCTATCTGTATGAATAAAAAATTTCTAAAGGGAAAAGTTACAAGAAAACAAAGAAATTTTATGTTTACGTGGTAAACGCAGAGGTCGTCAATGTCCATTCTTATTTCGCGATTCTCGCTGTAAATAATGGCAGCAAGGATAAGAGTCGCGCGTGACTGAAATTCTTACGTTCTTTAAGTTCTGTTTTCAAAAGAAATTACATTCGTAAAACAACTTAAGCTTCAGTAAAAAAGAAAAGATTTGGTGAAGACGAACATTATGCACGAAGACGTCTGTATGCTACTAATTAAATGTATCGATATTTTCATACGTCAAATGACTGAATCTATGAGCAGTTTAATAGCTCTGCTGCTTATAGATTTTAATTATGTTTTAGACAAGGAATCTCTATCAGTGTGACAATTATCAGAAAGACTGAGGAAAGTTTTCCCTTAATTAACTTCAAGGGATTTCTTATAATACTTTTTTTGAACAGTCGAAGGAAAAAGAAGCACTTTAAACGGTAGATGACACTAATTAAAATGAGAAAATTATGCAACTGAGTGGTATAAAATTATAATATTCCAGGGTTACCAACTTTGATTGCTTCATATGGAAAATATTCTTTTAGTTAAGAGTAATTTCACATGATTATTAAATAGACTCATTGAAAAAGTTAAAATTTATTACGCTTTTTTTAAATGTTAAGGTCGCAGAACAGCTCACGGACAGCTGAAAGTTCCCAGGATAGCTGCCCGGTACAAAATAAAATTATTATTTCACAAATGTCTACAAATAGAGTATGATATGCATAGTAAATTATTTTATTTTTCTCGTAGGATTACTACGATCGCCCTTACGGGCTCGTCTCGCAAACATACGTACTTGCAAAATAAAATATCGTTTTTACTACTTTGTTTCATAAATAACCATTTAGGATCATATTCTAATATGATTGTTTTATATGACTTAACAATATCTTAACGACATACATTAAAGTATTGCTGTCCATTAAAACACAGACGTTATACCAACTGTCTATTTCCAATTAGGTATATCCGATATCGATTAATATCATAGGCCTACGTGGAACAACCTAAGCCTAATAATCAGCAATTGCAGCAAATTAAACTGCACAATCAAGACCTGTATTTAAAATGAAATAAGTTCTCTTCATGTTAAATTTAACATGTAGTAAATTGAGTTCATCTCGTGCATTTTAATAAGTGTAGCTTTGAGGTTAAAACGTCCAAGCGAATGGAAAATTTCAAGAATATAACTGAAAATCGAGTTACATTGACCCCGACGGACTGACCGTTTAGTTAGCAGGTATGAAGCACAGACCAGAATAAAATAGCTAGAGATGGTGGATTTGGACAACAATTTCTTAAGTTATGACGGTGGCAGCATTAATAGGCGTATTAATGACATTGTTCTTTTTAATGTTATATTAGTATATAGATTGTTATGTTTAATTTTTATACAAACATGACTGAAATGCGAATTTCAGATCATACATTTTGATTAAAATATGAATATTCTTCTGTTGCCCATTGTAACAAGAATACTATAATCTAATTATTGTTGAAAAATGTAGTCAGTTTACCACAGTCTAATGAACACACCAAAATCAATTAGAAAGAGGTAGTACAGTGTAATAGGATAGGGGTCCTGGGTTCAAATCAAATTTCGTGGCCACCCAAATTGACCAGTAGGCTCTTGTAATAAACTCATTCGTTCTTCATTTGCTTCTATTGTTCTGCTATATCTCAATGCATCCTCCATTTTTGCCCTTGAGATTGAGGAAATCATGCAAACCCCAAGCTGTTGTTACTATTATTACTATTACTATTACTATTATTATTATTATTATTATTATTATTATTATTATTATTAGTCTATTATTATTATTTCACGATAAAAGTACTAAAATAAAGATCGACCCTGATGCTTTCCGTTCTAGATACTTGTTAGTTTTATGAAAATGTAAGAAGTAAAATTTAATTGTCTCTATAATTTACTTTTTTCTGTCCTAACCTTTAACGAGAAAGTTTGTGCAACATATTTTTGCACCATTTATTTTTTTGAGCTCCCTCTTGAATGATTATTCGATAGCTTGGTAATTATTCAATCTAGAAGGCTGTGGATTGTCTTGAATTATAGTGAAAACTTTGCTGCATAATTACAGCATTTGTTATCAAGGCGTTACTTCATGTTCTTCCGGTGACACCCACAACATCATGGGGTTTTAGCTTTTGGCTGCATTCACACTTGAGTTTTTCTTTATTTTTAGGACAACAAATGAGATAAATTAATATTTTTTATGTTTCATGGGTTTATTCGAAGTATAAAATGTGATGTATGTGTAATATCACGTTAAGCAAGAAGAACAGAAACGGAAAACATGTATAAGTAATTATATGTAATTAGTATGACTTGGATATCATCGATTTAGTTAATAAATTAATGGCGTTTTAATTAATTCGCGCAGAAAAGTAATGTGCGAACGTAAGTGCGTAAATCTCATTGAGAACATTTATTCCTCAAATATGGAAGTGAATGTCAAACATTAAATCACCATCTGATGTAATAAATTAAGAAGAAATGATTATTATGCAAGTAATGCAATCAATACTAGGATATAGAAGAATGGGAATAAGAAGTGAATGTTCCAATACAACAATAGCAATAGAATAGAATATTCTACATAATGAGCTTCCAGAAAAACATAACAAACTTAATTAATAGGCCTACATTCGGAAAAGAAATTTAAAATTGAATATTATTTAAATCAATGGATATTCCAGTTTCTATAGCAATAAAGTTTTTACTACCACTGTATAAGACTTATAGAAAGACATTATTTTTGCGATGTGCCGAGAACGCACGGTCCACGCGGCGGCCTGGAAGCAAGTCGTCGGCCGGTAAAGGCTCATGAACATATCCCCTCAATTCAAGAGCACGGATTTCAGAATTAGGCCTAAAGTCAGAATAATCACCTATCTTTGTCAGAGACGATGTTAGAAATGATCTCCGTCTACCGCCACACATTTCTGACATCTTTTAAGAATGTTTGTATTTACAAACATTAATTCTTCTCGTGAAATGCTGCAATCTCTCTTCTTATGTTCTCTTTCAGTTCATCAATTGTACTGTAGGAGGGTTATTCTTGTACACTTTATTTTTTAAGTTTCCCAAAAATAAAAATCACATACTGTAAGATCTGAAGATCTTGCTGGCCATCACCCCTTACTAATTGCACTCTTGAAACACTTCTTCAATGAAATTTGCATTTTTCCAACAAGACTCCGCTACAGCGCATACTGCAGATCTCTCGTTAGATTTAAGCACTGAGTGTGAAGAAACACGAAGAATTGAAGTGAAGAAGTGAAGTAGCGAAACTTTCGTCTCAAATTACACTTCGCCGCATCCAATGTCTCTGACAGATTCTACATGTCAAAGTGTGCCTGAGTCAGATTTAGGTGTACCTAGCATCTACGAATTAATACTAATTTATTTTGTGATTTCCTTCAATACTGCGACTGCTGCTACTAGCACAATTACAATACTACTAATAAAATATAATGCCTCCTGCCGGTAATAATAATACAGGCAAATTTTATTGCCTCCGAGATCCTGTCAACTTATTAAATTTGATATCTCTCCATCGAAGATATGCTATTGAAACAACATAGGCCTACTTGTGGGATAATCTTTTATTAGGGGGCCCCAATTAAACATTGCAGCCGCCCACTAAATACAGCAGTGTTGTAATGTGTACATTAAAAGCAATCCGAGTAAGGTGGCAGTGATAAGAGGTCGCGGGTTCAAACTTCGTGGTCGGCCGATTTTCTTGAGTGTCATTTGCCAGAAAAACAAAAACAACAACAACAAAAACGCCAAATTGTAGGCAATGTTTACTTTCGCTATGTCATCTAATATCATAATTACCTAACTTCATTACCATTCCATAGAAAACATATATTTTGGTTAGTGGAATATGTTCCGTAATTGATCCGCGTTGTACCTTAATTTTTTTATTATATTTCGCCAATGTCGAGAATCTTTTTAGGGTTAAAATTTTCTTTTAAACATAATTAAGCCTATATAACATTTTAGGAAATTATTAATTAGCCTACCGGTAAACCTAAATATTCTGAACACCCGATAGGACTTATATAAAGTAAAGAATGCATGAAGAAGTTAAGTAATGGTAGTACTAGCAAGAAAAATTGTATTAATAATAATTAAATAATAATTATATAATAATAATAATTAAAGTGAATAGCTGACCTAAGCCTTTATTACTATATTTTCTTAAACACTGTTGACTGGAAAAAAATATTCAGATTCTGTGCTACGTGAGTTCATAAAGATAATCGTCACTTCGGAATAGTAATAAAGTAGCCTGAATCATATATTTGATTTACTTTGTTTATTTTGCACCATCTTGAATAATTTATTTTCTTGATCTTAGGAATATATGGATAGTCTGACCAATTTCTTGTTAAGTTAATAACTTAAGTATGATGTTATAACGAGAATATTAAGTTGTATAAATAATTCGGTGAGATCTCTAGAACCATTACATCTGGAGGTTGGATGTTAATTTATTTTGTCAGTCTTAAAACCACAATAATACAGATCATAACCATAACTTATGTGTGAGAAAGTTTGTGCACCTTATTCTGCATTATTTACTTAAATATTATTCATTTCAGAAAACATGGAACACAAGGCTGGTAAATTATTTCTTTTCTAAATCCACATCCTTAGCTTGCACTTAAAATCAAAGTGTTAGGTATAAAAAATCATATCTTTCTTCCGAATTATGATAAGTAACCTTGATAACAGAGGCAGAATTTTGAGCATTCTTTCAACTTAAAAATTAAAAGTTCTAGTTAAAGCATATTTAACGTAAGGATTGAAACCAAAATGAATATGTCAAACGTCGAATAAGTAGGCCTATTCTATGTCAAAATTGGTACAGCATGTCTCTTTATGTTAAGAAAACCCATAAGGACCAGAATACAGTAAGGTTTTAAGATATCACAATATGACTTCATTGACACAGGGCAGACATTTTGATTTCATCCACGTCTATTCGAGTGAAGAAACCGCACAGATGTTGTTGTCTTGGACTCATCCGGAGCAGAGAAAATTATTCCGTTTCTAACATGTCGGACGTAAACGCTGAGAATGCCAATGACTGTCGTATAAATTTCAGAAGGCTGTGCCCTGAGAAACATTAATTAACACTTAGAAAGAATCTGCGTAGGTTCGGTTACAAGTTGATGAAGTCTCTGAAGAGGACGCTCCCCTCAACAGGAACATCCTCCCTAACCATCTGGCAGTGCAAATCCTCATTATGACCACCATAAAGTAGTGTAACTGCCACTATAAAAACTGTATAGAAGCGTTCTGTTTCCTGCATTTCAACTTAACTTCAATCTACAAAGATGTAGAAATAGTTTCTTGAAATCCTTGAACCTAATAAAGTCGTAAAATATCCCCATCTTCACCTGGAAGGTTATCCACGGTTCAGAAAATACAACATGAAGTGTAACTTAGTATAAGCATTAATACAACGAAAATAAAATGAATTAATAGAATAATTATTGTACTCAGAGGGTGAAAGTGATATAAGCTTGCATATTTTCAGAGCGTCATGTCTAAGAGGCCTACAGGGTGTAACAAAAAGATAGCCAAACTTTGTGGAAACATTCCTTGCATATAGGGAGGGAAATCATGTTATATGGACAAGGTCAGAAGAAGCTTTATTTCCTCGTTAGAGCCCTTTCTCTACACTGCTCCACTTAGCAGAATACTCGAAAACAGAATTGTGGAGAACAGAAAATCATATGAAAAGGTACTCAAAAACAAAACTTTGAGTAATAGAACGTCAAATGAAATGTCCAAAATATCTCCGATAGCGGGCCTACGGATACATACCTCAACCCGCCTTCACATGGACTCCCTGATATGCTGATGTTTCGTTAGACTATCTGTACTTGGGCTTGTTATATCTAGCAGCCTTGCAGAATACGAGTACGGAGACTCTCTGCATATTTCGCCGGTGTTGTATACATAAGAGTTTTTAAATGCCCTACAAATTAATCCAATCTAATGGATTCAAGTCAGGTGAGGGTGGAGGCCAAGGAGTCGGTCCACATCTTCCTATCCATTTATCGCGGAACCGTCTATTAAGAAACCGACGAACAGCGAGGTTGAAATGAGCAAGAGCTCCATCCGAAAGCTTGGGTGAAATATTTCTTACCTGAGCGAAATCCCGGGAAGTTATTTCCAAGAGTATTCGCCGAGAAAATATCCTATTATTTTGAAAAATAATTCGATTGTTAAAGGCTAAGTATTCTTCAAATAAATGAAGAAGCATACCAGAGACTTAGGATGTAAGCACGTTACATAGAACTTAACAGGCAAGCAGGAAGTATGAGCCTGTTAAATTTTTATAACGGTCGAACATCGTACGACATTTTATGTTATTTTGAATTGCAAATTTTAAAAGGAAAATAATATTAGCGCAGTTGTTCTTAGAATAGTACTCTAAAAGTGTTTTGGTAATTTCTTATGTAGCAGAATTATTCAGGCTCATTTGGTTGGCAACAATTAGTTTGGAACAAATCACAAAGGCCTATGAAAACAGTTGAACACCGCAGAAACATTTGCTTAAAAGATTGAACTATTGGTAAAGAAAGGTTCTCTTGAAGTTATAGAAAGTCAAATCACGAACTAATATTGAAAAATCCTTCACTGTGATAAGGAAATGTAGACGAATGAATGGAGAGAAATGAAAGTCGTAAGTAATCTTTAGAGTTGTTGGCTTACGTTTGTGTTTTAAGAAAAAAATTAAACTGCTGGTACCTAGCTTATGGACAAAAATTTTATTGCTGTTATGTTATTTTGAACTGTAAATGATTAACAGATACACGATACGCCTAATGGTAGTAGGGGAATAATAGTATTTGTAGTGGTTAAAATGAAGGAAATGGGTAATTACTTATTTGAACGAAAGGGAAGAGAACCTCAGTGACATCTGGTGATATCTTCAATAAACGCTATAAAGTGCTAGCACCTTTATCCTTACCTTTAGCGGGCTGAGCCCTTAAAATGGAACTTGACATAATTATATCGAGAGAGTTTGTTAAACAATGTATACGATTCAAAATAACATACATAATAAAACAGTACTCCTCATAGAAGAACAAGGCTTTTATCGTTTGTATAACTCTTTATCATTCAGAAAATGATGCGAGCTCATTCACATAGACATTATACTGCAAAACAGCGGCGTTTAAAAAGTATAATACATATTCACCTCACACGGAGATTTCTAGGTCTTCCACACTGGAGGCAATTCTTGCCGTTATCTGCCTAAATTACCCTCTTTATTGTATAATATACGCGTAACCAGAATATATAGGACAGGGTTTTATATTCAGTGACGTTATAAAGCCTCTTGTCTGACACTTCTAAGAAGGCGACTTCAAAAATTAACCATTGTTATTCTTTTCTACAGTTTCTTCAGGACAGTGTTATCTCGGTTTACTTTCTCTTATTTTTCAGTTTAGTAGAGTTCAACTGTAACCTACACAAACAGCCTCCTTACATGGACTGACAATACCTGAATAATAATTGACAATACCGGTACCATCATCAGTTTCCAGATTAATATTAAGGCAGAAGTTAAGTGTCGACTAAAGTCACGTATTGCTTGTTCTAATGCATTCCAGAAACTTTTTATCTTCTCGTCTTCTGTCCAGAAATTTAAAAATAAAACTATAAGATAATTATCAGCCTATACGGATGTGAGACACGGTCCCTTACTCTTCGGGAAGAACATAATCTGAATCTGTTCGAAAACAGGGCGCTTGGGAAAATATTTGAGCCTAAGAAAGATGAAACTGGGGACTAGAGAAAACTGCATAATGACGAGCTTCATAACCTGTACTCTTCAACGAATACAATAAAGGTAATTAAATCACGGAGGACTAAATGGGCTAGACATATTGCGCGTATGGGGGAGGAAAGACATAAGTTTGCTTAGAAATTGTCTATAGCCATTGAGTAAATATCACTAGTCCTGTAAGAATAAACCGATCAGACGTCCGGATTCGGCTTTGATACATTTTGTCCTGTTGTTGCATCTGAAACTCTGGGAACGCTTAAATGCCCCTCTTTATGGAAAATCGACTTTCGATTAATTTCTTGCTGTGTGGAATGTAGTGCGATTGATATGTACTCAGGTATGCATGGTTTGACACGAGAATATCGGAATTAACAAGAGGAATAACAACAACAACAACAAACGCTCATTGTGCATATTCCCCATTATTATTTATTATTATCATTATTATTAATTTCCCGCAATCGTTGATATCACAATATTATTTGTTGTGTGTACATTCGTACAAGTTAAAAAATACTAGAGAAAATAGCATTAGAAAAAGCCTTTAAAAATTATTTTTAAGGATATGTTAAGCCAGGCAACTCATCATAAAGTAATTTTCTATTCAAATCTAAAAGCATGTACTCAATTGAGTAAAGGGTTACTATGATCTGATTTAAAGAAATTATAGGATAATATTCCAGGAGAATATATTTATAATTTGTTGTGTTTTATACCGAAAAGAAAGTAACAAAGCCCATGTTAGGCCATTTATTAGTTTCCAACTGAGTTGTTTTCTGATGTCTTTATATTTTTATTACGATAAAAGGATTAAAGCTGGTCGATCCAGTTCAATAAACCTGGTAAATTGTTTCCTCTATCCTTTTAAAAACAGCCAGTAACGCTTTCTGCCGACTACAAGCTTTAAATCAACTTCAGTTCTTCACATCCTAGATCAAACAGCGCACTACTTGTAAGAGTTCTCCGTTTAAGGTTGAAGTTGATCTCTTGAAGTCTTAACATGAGTCTCGGTTTGCTGTCAAGTGGCCTTCGCTCTACTTGTTGAGTGCAACAATAAAATAATTTACATCCACTTAACTAATTGTTTACCAGTAATTAATTAATTAAATTCACAGGCATGCATGTAGCTATGCGGATTAAACACCTCTGGAATAACAGACAAGCTTTTCAGCGTTAAACTGTAAACTGCATTATAAAACTTCCATACCTTGACATCCTAGTAGCTCCAGTATAACAGAAAACACAAGGATTTTGTAGCCGCCAGACAATATAACTACTTAGAAATCGAAGATGTATACATAACAGAATGCATTGAGTATAAAATAATTATAAACATACATCCCGAGTATTATAGATTGCATAAGTAATTACGAACTGATCACTGATATCACGTATTATTGTAACAAATGTAGTCTTTGTATTAAAAGCAAAAGGACCATTCTAAGTTACCTACTTATGTTCGTGATAGAGACGTACTTTTGCTGATCGACATGAAAATTTATTAGGTGCATACTGAAAATTCAAGGATTCAGGTTTCAGTCTATCAGGTCAATTTTTAAGAGTTTTTAGAGCAAGTTTTATTTAAGAGGGCTAATGTACCAAAATCGGCATGAATTCACGAAGTTTCATTCTAATATACCTGCTTATTGATTTGTACTAAAAATGCCTTATTAAGTAGAGAGGCATAATATTGTTAATTAATCCGTTCACTGAACCAAGATCAAGTATTTAGTTTTGGAAAAAAAGTTTTATAAAATAAATTTTCTTATAAAATGGACAGATTTGTTCTAATAGTCCTTCTAGCTACGGCAATATGAGAAGGGTGGTTCTGCTGGTTTAAAACAACTCAAAACAGTACAATTAAATAATGACTTAATATCTGGTTAAAGTTTTATTTAATGTTTTGAAAGTTAAGAAAGTTAAGAAACTTAGTTGTACATGTATGATGTAATTTCTTTCAAAACAATCATACCAAGAATCATAAAATGATTACAATAGGCCTATGCTGTTTGTTTTGTTGCAGTTATTATTCTGGTAGACCAGAAGCGATGGAGACAAAAGTATTGGATTGAGCTTTCGACTTGATATTTCTGGGACTTACTTTCTTGGAAGTCTCTTGATAATTCCTATGGCTTGTAGAATACAGACCCATTCATTCATTAACTAGTGAAAGTCAATATTCTTCACTTTTGATCTCCGAAGTTCTAGGCCATTACTTGGTAATAGACTCTTTCTAAGGTTTCGGCGAGGAACAGCTGTGAGGGAACTGTGTGAGTTAATTTAAACCAGCGCAGCAGATGGCAGCTCTCCTAAGTTCAAAATATGTTTGGAACTAAAAATGATTCCGATATCAAGAATATTATAGTTACAATAGTTATCACTATTCGCTTATGAAATAAAACGAAACCATAGATTGTGACATGCCAGTACCGTACTTTACTAGTTAAGTTCTATTTAAACAAATAACTCATTATGTAAATACGATTCTGGTTGGCAAGGAAAACGCGATCAATCAGATTGTTACATACATACCTCGCTCTGAATATTAAATAGATAATCATTAAGATATGCATTTGCTTAATCAATTAAATTGTTCCGTTACAGATTGTGACCTTTCCTGATGCATATGCTGTAAACAATGCATAGTGATAAGGTTAGGTTTAGCTTACCGTAGGCCTACTTATTTGAAAAGAAAGTTGCCTGATTTCTTCTAAACTTAAACACAAAAGGGAACTCATAATATATATTCAAAGCTTTAAAATTTAATCTAAACTCTGGATTTAAAATAAGCAGTGTTTTAAATTAATTTTTCGAAAAAAATAAAAATAAAATAAAATAAAATTATAAGAATATTCCATTTCGATACCACGAAGAACGTATTTTTATTGTAATTAATATTATTAATATTAATATTATTGTAATTTTATAACTTAATGTTAGTGACGGTACTATTCCATTTTCCTTACTGTATTTTTCTTGTAATATTTGTATTTTAATTTTAATCCTGGTAAATCAAAAGGGAAGAAAAGACCTGACAGCCGTATCTCTATCAGGCTAGCTAAACAAATTAACTTTTTCGCTGCTATCGACGTGTAAATTCATCCACACAAAACAACTGCATAAAAGCAGATTTATTAGCTTAACAGAGAAATAATTATTTAAATTATAATTTATTTTAAAATATTAGGATTTTTATTCAAGGGTTACGGTTATCACTCGTGTAAACCAGCTAGTCGAATGAATTATGTTGTACTGATTTCAAATTACTGATGATGGCTTATATCAATACGTAAATTCAGCTCTGACAGAATTAATTAAATTTTGATCAATTGTCCGTAACATCAGCAAAGGATGAAGAGGTATGGAATTATTAGTACAGCTAAGATTATTATATTAGTTAATGAATTATTAACTATTTACTTGATTTTATTAATGAAACTCTTGCGTTACCTGGCAAGGGAAGGGATTATTTTTACGATGTATGATAATATTTAACGACATCTTGCAGCATTACTCGAAATAGAGAAAACTGGCATATCAGAGAATATTGGAATGAGCAAGTACCGTATTCTCAGTGATTTGTATAGGGGAGTATATCTTACTGGTGGCTATGGCGTCGGCTCGCTTTGCGGCATGTGATGAAGACGGGCGGATCTATGGCGCTTCACTGATGGCGGAGTTTTCTCTCATTATGCACTACTGTACCTACCTGCTAGTGTTATCAAGATCTGAACCTGCAGGCGAGTGTCAGGAGACCAGTGCATACTGCATCCCATATGTCGTCCATGCATTCCAATGCAAAATAATGCAATTTTTTGCCATGGAAATTACAAATTGTAATAATCAGACGGGATATTGAAAAAACGTCTAGAGCAGGCCTGTCCAACTTTAGAGGAAATTGGTGGGGGTAACTTTATTTAGACAATTCGTCTTCAGGGCCACACCAAAATTACTTGATTTTGATTATATTAATTTAATCAGTTATGACTTAGACGTATGTTCCATGAAGGCTATTCTAGTTGTCATCGATTCATTCGTAAATATTATTAACGAGTATAAAATAATAAGAATTAAATATAAAAGGTTTGCTTTCACAAGATATAGCATTTGTCACACCAGACCAGCTGACTTTTCCCTCAATAAATTGTAATACTATCAAATAAATTAAATTAAATCAAAATACTATTACAATTTATAATACTATATAATACTGTATAATTGTAATACTATTAAAAACTCCGTGGCACTACATCCCTGGAGGGCCTTGGCCTACCGACCGCTGCGTCATCTCCCGTAGGCAGATGGCAGGATTGGGGGGACATGTGGTCAGCATGCCGACACCCACGGCCGTTAATGGTGGTTTTCTTGACCGGAGCCGCTACTTCTCTATCAAGTAGCTCCTCAATTTTGAATCACGAGGCTGAGTGCACCCCTGCCAGACCTCCCTACCTCAGAAAATCCGAGGAGGTACCGGGAATCGAACCCGGGCCGATGGATCTGTAGTCAGCGATGCTAACCACAAGACCACGCCGGCGGACATGTAATACTATTAATTTAATTTCAATTAAACAATTAAATTAATATTGTTACAGTTTATTAAGAGAAAAGTGAGCTGATCTGCGATACAGTCTCAGTAAGTATAACAGAAAACAGTCACTTAGGAAAGTTCTGCAGATATTTTTGATAAATTTCATATTCGAAAATGCACTTTCTCAAAGGTATGTGATTCCGAACATTGGAAAAATCTGACGATCAGAATCTCTCTGCTGGGGAAACTTTAATATGATAGAAGTCAGAAAAAGTTATTTCATCTTCTGTTTGATTTGAATAAATAAATCAGCTTTAAAATCATATAGTTTAAATCGAAACTACGATCGTTCATCCTCGATGTTCACATTCAAGATATCGTTCAGAAGGGACGGCTTGTGTTTTATGTTTTCAAAATCAGTGAGTCTCGAATATAATTCTTGAATAATCAATTCAATATCCCCACAAAATATATATTCATTTGACAACTTTTGACGACAAGGAACACGGCTTGGATCAGATTGAAGTGCAACTTCAGATCTGTGGAAGGCAGTTTTTTTTAAATATTTGGGTCGGTCCAGTGAGCTCTCTCTCAACCCCTTCCATCGCATAGAGCTACAGACAGGTCGCATTCTGTCATCCTTACATTTGTTCAGTGTCCCTAATGTGGCAGAGGAGTGCATTGGCGGGTGATGGCCCGAGAGATTGTACTTAAAATAACAGACGATATAATTTATATTTAAAATGTTGATTATTTAATTAGCTGGTCAAATACTTTCCTAAAATTCACTATAATCAGCTATAATAAAAGAAATTATAAAAAATAAATTTCGTATAAATTGCTAGTTTTCTGCCATTGATAGTAAGAGTAGTACTGAAAGTTTAAAGAGAGTACGGCATGTAGAACGAATACTTACTTAATCAATGGCAAATACACAATTTCTATGCAAACTAAAGGAATAGTGTCCATTTTATGGAACCCAGAGGTTCATTGCCGCGTTTAAATGAGCCTGCCATTCAACCCATTCTGTGCTAACTCCATCCAACCACCCCTTACAAATCTTACTTCCCTTAAATTTATTCTAATATCCTCCTCTATCTATGTTTAGACCTTCCAAGTGGTCTCATATAGAACGAATATGGACCGAAGTATGGAATTTACGAACTAACCTTTAATAACAATTACGTTTATTTGTTGCTTTAGAAAATGGCAAATGGTATAAAAATACTATGCTCTTTAAGAAAAGACTTAACTGTAGGCCTACATCGTAAAAACGCTAAACATTTAAAAAATAATTTGTTATGCAGAAAAACTGGAACACAAAAGTTAGTCCTGAAGGTCTTATTCGGGCAAATCAATGCCTGTGAAATTTTTTCTTAAAACCTTCATGGTGTCATAAAAACATGATGCATTGCCGAAGGTTATTTGCAGGCAGGAAAAAGTAACCTGGAGGCTAACAAAATTCCAGTAGTAGTTGTTATTTCTTATTACTAAGGTAATATTAAGCCATAAATATTTCACCTTTAAAGCTTCTGAGACATTATCCATCGCATAATGCTACTTGCACACTTCATAACAAACAAATGTAATGAGCTAAGACTGGAATTAGCCATGTGAATGGAACATAATAGCTATAGAATTTATGAAGAGTAAAATAGTAAGCGGGCTGTCATAACATCTTTAGGCCTAAAGCAAAAGCTAACGATTACCTAGAAAGATGTACTGGTCATTGTTTTAGCCGCGCAAGTGGGGTAACTGAATGCCAAGCAGACCCCGCGATGTGGGGGGGCACAAGGTCCTAGAAGGGCCAAAAATAAAAACCGGAAAACAATAACAATAATAATAATTTAATTACATCTGTAGCTATACATTGTATAGACAGACATTGTCAGGAGAAATAAGGTTAAACAGTAACTGTAGTAATCATGTATGTAAAAAATCCTTAAAAGAATAAAATGTCTTCTCATACCAATACTCTTTCAGTTTAAGATTAAAACGCCTAAGATTTTCCACATTTAAAATACTGGCTAGTAAATTATTTATAACTTGACTAACAATGTAAATTGGTGATTTAGTGTACCTAAACGTTCGATATTTAAAAATATGTATATCGTATTTGCTCCTTGTGTTGTGCTCATGTAATTCTGAATTTAAAATGAACATATCGTTGTTGTTAAAATTAAATAAAGCAGCCTTGATATTAAATTCTAGTTACTGTTAAAGTATTGTTCTTTTTTAAGATAATTCTTAAAGACTCCCTTCGTGCCAAGTTAAAAATAAGTCTTAAGATTTTCTTCTGTGTAACAAAAGGAATGTAACTACGAGGTTGTCATCATGGGGGGGGGGACATGCAAAACGGAAGATTGACGCTTGATTGAAAGGTAGTTTCTGCTTTGGATAACACAAGAAAAGCCAGACAAAAGTAAAGCAATAATTTTCACCAAGTGTATCGGTAACCCCCCCCCAAAAAAAAGAAAACCGGACAGAAAGCTAATATACATAGGACGTCTACATATTACAGAGTAACTTATTTATGCCAGATTTGAGATAACTAGGAAATAATACTTCTAAAGTATTTCCTAATTGCCTACACTACAACTACTAATAGCAGTAATAAAAATAAAAATAATAATTTTTTACCAATGGAATTATAATATTCATAACAACAATAATAAAATCGCCTAGATTACCGATAATAATACATGTATGCTTTAATACCTCCGAAGCCTTGTCAGCCTATCAAATTTGATATTTCCCGCAATCGAAGACATGATACTGAACTCCCATGCTTGAGCATGAATATTGTTTTGTTAGGGGGCTCGAATTATTTACCAGAGGGGGCCCAATCTTTCTCCGTTACGCCACTGAGCCGAGGAGGTAGTGTACCTCGCGGAACTTTGAACTCTTGAGCGGATTCCAGTAGCAAAGTGTCTTTGTTTTTATTTTGGATTATCGAGATACATATTATTGACTATGATTATAGTACCGTCCTTATATTATAACGATAATCACAGAATAATTATCAGTGAAGCGACCACTGTAATTTATAGCGTTTCACGATAGCGGTGGCTCGCACCTCGAGGGTAGCCTTGCAAAATTTCTGTAATTTTCTTTCAGCTTCATACGGAGGAAGCTTAAGGCGACGGAGTACCTCTTACACACGTATTTATCGTCAGTTAAATGTAGTCTCCTGTTGCTTATAAATAAAGAAGCTACAGCCTTGCAGCATAGTGTAGACGATCATGCCATGCTAGGATTAACGCGCAGACTGCACTTAGCTTATAATGCAAATTTACTCTCGTTTTGGTTCGATGATATGATTCGTATGTGGTAAATAGTGGATAACGAGCATATCATAGTTTAAAAAGTATTAATTGTTTCTACTCATATTAGGCTAGTATTTATAATGAAGGTTTTCGTAGCGGTGTTATAATGAGCAAGGCGTTAAAATAATGAATTAATAGCCTACATTTTTAGTTAGTTATAGGGGGAGGTATAGGCAATTAGACGTATTTTGCTGTACATTTTATTTTAATTAAGGCAATCTAGAAACCAGCAATTCAATGAGCTAAAAAAAATTAAACCGCTTCTAAAATACAGTTAGGAACGAAGTGCGTGTTGGTAAATTAGTGTAGAGGTCTGTTGTTTTTTAGCTCTGGATGGAGACAATTCGTTTCTTAACACGTTTATGGACATGTGGCCAGTCTCATACAGTCATGTGAGAACTAAGAGAGAGAAGGGGGGGATCTTCAACATCTAAGGCACTGGGGCCTATCGAAGATTGTGAGATTTAGTTTTGTAAACCAGTATCAGTTGCGCCCAGGACGTATATTACTTTCAAAGGTAAAAAATACATTTGATAAATGCCCACTATGGGAAGCTCTACGAGAAAGGAAAATAAAAACAGACAGTACTTAAGAATAATTATAATGTAATAACAAAATCACACTCCATGAGAATTAAAATCCAACTGGGCTATCTATTAAGCAGAATTACATTATCTGCATTAGTAGAGGCTATAATTTTATTCATAGATTCCTTTAATTGTATCAATTTTCATATGAGACTTGGCTTTGATAAATAGTTTTAAATTGGTAAGATCAGAACCACTGAAGTGTTGTATTAGCACCTTAGGAAACCATTTATATGTTACATATCCTTCTTAGCCAACGCAAACATTGTACATATTTATTTATCTGTTCAAGTTCGTGATAAAAGTAGGTGTTAGATCGTTCAAATAGTGTTCATGTTTAGCGGTTATCTAAGCTGTTTTGTAAACGTAGTTGTATTCACTACCTCTTAGTTCGGGAAGTTGAAGAAATTTATTTTAATTTCTTTCGGGCAAACTGGTTGAAGATTTTCGTAAATGCATTTTTTAAAGGATTACAATGTTTACGTGCTATATAGGTCGAGAATGAATTAACCTTTTCAAAGCTGCATATCTGTATTAATATATGTAACCAAGTGAAATCATCAGTGGAATCTAAGTTAAAGTCAATGAGGAAAATTCCACTGGAATAGCGGTTTCCGTAAATGACAATTTTAAGTTGTGGATAATAGGTTCTGTCATTTTGCTAAGAACCTGAACCTGAAAGTGTTCGAAAACAGGGTGTTTAGGAAATTATTCGGACACTAAGAGAGATGAAAACGGGAACGGGAGAAAACCGCATAATGACTAGCTTCATAACCTGTATTCTTCACTGAATAGCCCATAATAAAGGTAAATAAAGCATGGAAGACGATGGGCTGGACATGTTGCGCGCATGGGGGAAGAACGATATATCTCAAGTCTCACTGGGAGACTTGAAGTTAGAACCACTAGGAAGATCTAGACGTAGGTGGGACGACAATATTAGGGGGGGAAAACAAGGGAAGAAGGATTTTGGAGGAATGGTTGGATGGAGTTAGCACAGAATAGGGTTGAATGGCGGGCACATGTAAGCGTGACAATGAACCTTCGGGTCCCATAAAATAGGTAATATTCCTTTAGCGTGTTTAGGAAATGTCTATTGCTTTTGAGTAAGGAAGTAAGTAATACTCAATCGATCTTATATCTCTGCTTTTAGGAAATATTAATGTCATTAGCAATGAAAAGGTTAAGTCAAATGATAAATTAATAAAGTCTGCCCTGGAATCTGATGCGTAAGTAGCAGTAAAATTCCTTAAACTGATTAGCGCTGCAATCATCCTTAAAAAAAGGGAGAACTGCCTCAATGTAATGAACCCAGCTATTAATTCATGCAATACGAAAAATATAGTTATATAAATCGTATTACAGCATGCGACGTAATTTGAGAAATAGAAAGGAAATGAGTACACGATATGAGGGATTAAACAAACGGCAATCTTGTTTTAATGAGTTTCCGAAGATTTTAAAAATCCGCTGAATTATATTGTAGCTTGGTCTTAATTAGGGAAGTCGCTCATGCGTGTTCAAGCAGACTCACCCCTCGTAGATTTATAATTGAAGCTCTTCCTATTAGATGGAATGCAATATGTCAGCTAACAGGGCGTACTCCTATCAAGGCCGGGGGTCTGCCGGTACTTAACGTGGACTATTACATGTGAATTAAGACCGCATCTGTACCGGATGCTTGAGGTAAGGTCGCTGAATAACCTTCCGATCACATAGTTCAACGCTATAACAATAAACTAGAAACTCTGGTCAGCTCATAACTTAGATGAAATTTAGTAGGCTATTTCCTATTAAGAGGAGCATTCGTTGAAAAATATATAAAAATAGCAAAATATTCACAACAACATCCCTATTAGCAAAAATAAAATATAGATTTTACCACTTGTATCATAAATGACGATTACCGCAGGAGCTAAGGCAGACCGAAGTAAATGTAGCCGTCCTGTTTTACTGCATAAAACATGCATTGCAATAAACTATAACTAAATCCATGGTGCTGCATCCCTAAAAGGAATATGCCTACCTTCCAACCGCTGCATCACATACTACAGTCAGATGCAGGTTTGGGGCATGTGGTGAACGGCCTTCCGTGATGGTTTCCGTAGCCGGAGCCGTTAGTTCTTTTTCGAGTAGCTCCTCAATTTGAATCACGAGGCTGAGTGGACCCCTGAGAAACATCCGAGATCGATCCTGGGTCTGCGGAACCGTAGCCAGCTACGCTAGCAGAAAATTCCTAATAGTAGAGCCCTAACCTCAAAATTCTCCTTACAATGCATATTTTTAAGCTATCACAGCGGATTTTCTGAAGTATTCTATGCCATATACAGGTGCGGTTAGCGTTAACCCGTATGGTTTGGAGTTTTCCTTAGCAGCAAATGGTAACCATTTGTCACACTTTAGCCAGGAGCAAGTACTCATTTTCAATGCAAACTTCGGTGTTTGTTCTTTACCATTCATGAGCACATGCACTTCACTCTTGCTTCCAACACGCAGACTGTTTGTTAACGAGAGCACAGAGGCGTTCGAAATGGGAGTGTCTTGTTAAACATACCTACTCCGGTTCACTTCGCAATTTCGCCATGATTTAGATTCGTGCATGATAATATATCAGTTTTTGTATTATCACCAAAGAATGATGTGGTCCAACTGCGAACTTAAGATAATGAGCCCACTGATATCGATCGGTTAATTTTGTTTTCCTTTCAGACCAAAGACTATTTAAAATCAGTAAAATATCATGTTCAATTCAATCTTCATGGTTAACTTACTACATGTAATAAATTACTGAAATTGAAAGAACCTAAACTTAACGTATCAAGTTTCTACATCACTCCATACCAAAATCTTGATAAAAAAGTAATAACAAACCTTATACCCTTAACATAATTTTCGTATTAATCCAGTTTCACATTGCACACAGGAGCATATATATATAAATATATATACATATATATATATATATAAATGCATATATATATACATATATGTATTTAAAAAAGAATATTAATTGTATTTTATTCACCACTGTTAAATTAATATAATTGTTGTTAACCCGACTGCCACGAACCTAGAGTTAACTGTCACTAGAACCTACTACTAACTTAGGAAAGGTACAAGGAGCATGGTTGGTCATTCTCCTTAGCATTGTAACTAGCAAGATTATCCATCCTAGGTATGTCCAGCGTCAAATAAGGCATTTAATATTTAAAATAAAATTCAATACAGGGCAAAAAGATGCCGGCTATTGGCAGCATTGAGGAGAGAAAGAACTGATCAAGTCTGAATAAAGTATGACGGAAACTTGCTGAAAGTATAATTGAAGTTTTACATAAATAAAATGCATAATCTTTAAAATTTACAGAATAGAGATGAACCTATTTTTTCTTTGCAAAACATGTAGATAAAACCCGATCGTTTCTAAGAAAAAGGGACCGACCGCTACACAAATTCTGACCAGCCGCAAACGCAACGACAAAAACTGCAATGCTATGGGAAAACAGCGCCCATAGCTTTCATATCAAGCTTACTACGAGGGAGAATCAAATGAAAACTGCAATTAATTTTTTTCTACTAATTTACTGCTGGAAGAATGCTTGCTTGTACATTATTTTTCCACATAGTCCCCTCCCAGTTCAATGCACTTGCGCCATCGGATAGGAAGTGCTTTGATAACGCGCGAGAAAAATTCTTTCGGTTGACGCTGTAACCACTCGTGCACCGCCTATTGGACGTCTTCATCAGACTTGAACTTCTGCCCTCCAAGGTGCTCCTTGAATGGAATAAAGATGTCGAAATCTGATGGTGACAAATCTGGCGAGTATGGTGGATATGGGAGGCACTTGAAGCGAATGCCATCGATGGTTTTCATGGTTGCACGAGCAGAATGAGGACGGGGGTTATCATGTTGAAGCAAAACACCTGCAATCAGCAATCCCCTTCGCTTTGGCACCATCAAACTTCCACATTTTTGGTCCAATAAAGGAGCACCTTGATGGCATAAGCTCAAGTCTGATGAAGACCGTCCAATCGGCAGTGCACGAGTGGCTACAGTGTCAACCAAAATCATTTTTCTCACGCGGTATCGAAGAACTTCCTATCAGATGGCGTAAGTGCATTGAACTGGGAGGGGACGATGTGGAAAAATAATGTACAAGCAAGTATTCTTCCTGCAGTAAAATAGTGGAAAAAATTAATTGCGGTTTTCATTTGATTCTCCCTCGTACAAAATTGCCCCTGCAAAGGAGCCAGTTGTCAAGAACTGATAGAAATCCTTGTCTTAGGTACCTGCATGTATCAATGTCATTAAATTATGATACTAAATAAACTCTTGTTTCAATGAAACAAATTTACAATATTCAGTTCAGATATTGCGTGTCTGCTTGCTTCTGTTAAGAACAAGACCAGCAAGCAGCATGCAACAATGACACTTGCTCTAAGCAACTCCATCCGACCTCGATTTATTGAGGTCGACGTGATGCCATTTCCTAAAGGTTCTGGGGTTCGAAGCCTTTGTAGATCGCTGCCCCGTGCCATATAAACAAGCGTGTCTACGGTGACAACGCCTTCTTGCGGCACCTTTCTGCTACATGTCAGGCATTTTACAAGTGACACCTCTATGTCCTCTTGACCAGCACAAGTCCTTCTCTGTGAAATGTACCTTTCATTTTATGCATGCGGAAAAGGCGGTGCCTTATAATGTGATGTCTCTATCCTGGTCCCGCTTATTTACTTTAATCATGATGTCCCATAGACTTAGGAGCTAGCGTAAATATATGCGAGACAAGAAAAGATTTATAGGTACCGGTACCTAAACAATTTCACTATAATAATTGATGAATTTCATACTGGTTCATTCTGGGGATCGAACCCGGGCCGGGGCTTGATTTCAAACAAGACAGCCAAGGGTAGTTTACAAATTATTACACCTCTCAAAAGAGTTATGAGAATAAATCCAGAAAACAACATTTATTACAGATATCGCTACAAACCTTTAGTAGTCTTCAAAGAATGCTCCTTGAGCATCAACACACTTCTGCAGACGAGTTTTTCACGCTTCATACGCTCCCTGAAAATCAGCAACTGGATCAGCCTTCAGAACACTGGTGCAAGCTGCTTTGACAGCATCCAGAGTTCCATGGTGGTGTCCTTTGAGAGCATTATTCACTCTGGGAAAGATGAAAAAGTCTGCAGGGGTAAGGTCGGGGCTGTAGGGAGGCTGAGGAATCGTTGTGATGCCAGTTTTCGTCAGGTACTCTGTAACCACGAAGCAGGTGTGACATGGCGCATTGTCATTATGGATCTTCCAATCGACGGCAATTTCTGGTCGCACTCGGTTGACCTGTCTCTTCAATCTCATTAACACTTTCATGTAGAAGGCGCCATTGATTGTCTGTTTCAGGCACAAATTCCGAGTGGACCATACCTTTCTTGTCGAAAAACACAATGAGCAATGCTTTGATTCTGGACTTGGACATGTGAGGTTTTCTTTTGTCGAGGCGACTGGCATCTGAACGATTCCTCAGCCTCCCTACAGCCCCGACCTTGCCCCTGCACGACTTTTTCCTCTTTCCCAGGGTGAAAAATGCCCTCAAAGGACACCACCATGGAGCCATGGATGCTGTCAAAGCGGCTTGCACCCGTGCTCTGAAGGCTGTTCCAGTTGCTGATTTTCAGGGAGCGTACGAAGCGTGGAAAACTCGCCTGCAGAAGTGTGTTGACGCTCAAGGAGCATACTTTGAAGACTATTAAAGGTTTTTAGCGGTATCTGTAATAAAGTTTGTTTTCTGGATTTATTCTCATTACTTAAAATACAGACTCTGTATATATATATATATATATATGTCTGTCAAATTGTGTAACGCACCACCTAAGTCAACAAGAAATCTAGATTTCATGTCTTTTAAATCCTGTGTTAAGACTCTTTTAATTCTGATTTTTTTTTACCTGGATGAATATTTTAACTTTGTTAAACTTTTGTAACTTTTTTGTCTGACAGCATAAAGGAGTTTATTTGTTGATATTGGCAATGTCATAGCCTACAATTATGCTCATGTTCGACAATAAATAATTATTTATCTCTCTACTGGTCCGTAGCCAGCGACGCTAACCAAGAGACCATGCAGGTGGTCCATTGGCTCATGTGAGGGTAGATAATATAATATAATGAAAAAAGTCCACTTTATTCTCTCAATGAATATAATAACTATTCAGAAACAATTTAGCAGTAAATGATTCCCACACTAACTCTCCTCTCTATAATGTATTTCGTCTATACAATAATTTGTACAGAATGGGCAATATAGAAATGTTAAGTGTGGGCAATATAGAAATGTTAAGTGTGAATAAAAAAAATATTTTAAGTACCTATAAACAACTTGAATATGAGGGACATTTTAAATAACCTAAAAAATGTATCATAACCGTACGGAATGACTGACTGTGTAAACTTCTAATTACGTTCCTTCCATTTTTATTTAGATCTTCTTTTCACATAATTCTCCTTAACCATTGTACTGTATGTTTTGGATGTACTGATCTGTTCCTCTTTATTATGTATTTTTAGATTATTGTGTTTGTTTTCTGTTTTTAGTATTAGTATGATTTAGTATTAGTAATTTTACTTATTAAAATGCCTGTTATGTTATTAAGACAAATAAATAAATAGATAAAATATAAGACCTGTATGATAACAATAGTTTGTTTTTAAAAAGCAGACTGTTTTGGGTGCATTGCACAGGTGCTGCTGACATTTAGAAACCGCCATGTGCTTGAAACTGCCAGTGCATGCAAATTTTAATCCCTTGTTTTCTCAGTTTCAATTTGCATGTTATTTTACCACATTCAAAATTTATCTTTCCCCAAAAAATAAAGATGATTCTTTTCTTAATCTACTTTACCATGTGTGTGATAAAAATACTGATCAGGGTTCTGTAAAGGCCTTAGTTCCTTTTTTAATATTTAGTATAATCATACGTCAGTTTTATTATAACTTTTAATTTTTCTGTGCAAACTATTTTTTAAAAGAAAACCTATAAACGATATAAAAATGTATAAATAAATTTATGAAGCAAGCATCAAACATAACATTTTCAGGTTCATATTTTAATATATGTCACAGGAGATATTATATTTCAATTTTCAGTTTAAAAATTTATTAAATTAATATATTAAAAAATTGAAAAATGAAAATGAAAATACAACTTAAATTTAAGTTTACATTTTAATTAAGTGCCAATTTTTTTTAAGTTTGTACACTAAGTAGGTTATAAAATCACTCTCAACAGTTCGGTCATTCCTTAAAGGTGAGATGCATGTTTTCCTACTCAATAGTACAAGACGTTCTAGTTAAGAATGAATAGATCTGCTTTTACTGCAGCATGGCTTGTGCTAGCGATTCTTTTAAACAGAAAATATTTCTTCCTACGGTGGATGGCGGCATTTCACTATATAGCATTACTAACATAAGATTGGCTTGCAATGGTTCACAGCAAGTAGTCAATTGAATCAAATGATGGGAAAGGCGGCTTGATAGTATCGTAGTTAAATGCATCCGCCGTCAAATCCGTTGTATATAGCGGACTTGACTTTAAATTTCCTCTTCATGTCACCCTGAACGTCGACTTGCCCCCTCTGGGTGGCCGCCGTTTTATCCACTTATTGCGAACCTTTTTATATCTATTTTACTTGTGATACAGGACAAAGGGTCATATATCCCCTACACCAGTCTAGGCTCATAAGCAAGTAAATGTGCTTATAAGAGGAATAAGAATATTCCTACAGTCTATACTATTTTCAAGTAACCAAAGAAACGAGTGACTATGTTTGAAAACAGGAATCCATAAATGGAAATCATTTAGAAAACTAAGTGAAAAGTGTTAGGCCTACTCCTTCACTTAGTTCACTTAGTTCGCGAGTACATATGTTTTAAAACAGGAATCCAAAAATAGTGGAGATCATTTAGAAAACTAAGTGAAAAGTGTTGCACCTTCACTTAGTTTTTCTGCAGCAGTTTAACATTGTTATCTGTGATAAGATATTCTTCAAAGTTTGGAAATTGTGTTAAGTTCGATGTTAAAATCGAGAAAATTAATATGTATGAAGCTAAGTTACTATTTTATAATTTATTATTAAGATATTTATGATTTAGGCCTATTATTTCGTTAGATTAACTCCTCGCTGACGTGCAAAATGTGACTATCTCTCCAAATTAATATCTTGGTTCGTTTCTGGATTACCCTATTTACAGGTCGATATGTCCACCCCACTATACTTATATATTGTAGGCGATGATGTTTTAAAACATATTGTACGCTATACTATCAATGTAATGAAGACAATTCGTTAAATTTATTTGATGCTCTGTATATTAATATATTAACTTCAAGAATCGCAACATAACTGTTTGAAGAATTGAAAGACTTTTTGTAAAATCAGAATTCTGAACTTGAGAAATTCTGAACTGCAGAATGTATAAAAACGTCCAGTTTACTAGGTCCAGTTTTCGGAGTATGTAAAAGACCACACATACGTAGGACTGTTTATTATAGGCCTACTCAAACATACTTGTTTTAGTAATCTTCAGTAAGTATAATTTTCAATATAGTATTTAGGACATCCTACCATACCTTATCCATAACTATTGCCAACATTAGAAAATGAGATATTTAAGAGCCGGATAAACGGTTGAAATTAAATTAAAAAAAGTAGTTCTCTGTCTTCTACAGAATAGCCTCATTGGAACCTAGGTTGCGAAAAACATTAACAATCGATAACTCACAAAAATAAATTGAAATCCATCGTTGTCGCATATTTTTGTTTAATTCGAACTGATAAAAGAGAAAATTGTAAGCTTTTGGAAGAATAATCAGTGTGCATCATTTGCACCAATAAAATAACTTTTTATTAAGTATTGTGAGCTTTTGAATAACATGTATAGACTATATAAATTATTTATTGCTTTGTGCTCTTTTTAACAAAATACAATTGTAAGACGTTCTTCTGTAATAGGAATTAATCATAAGAAATGCTATCTGGTCTGTAACCAATGTTACAGAATGTTGATATTACCATACATAGATGAATTTTAGTACAACTTTATTTTCTTTTGCTTTTTTAAAAATTTATTTATGTAAGGTCGCTTTTTAACTGCCAGGGTCACCAGCGACCACAATAATTATTACATTTATATTGAACAAGTGCTACAAGAAGTGAAGTATGAAGAAAAACATATGCAACTTTAAATTTAGTAATAAGAACAACATATTAAACATAAAAGGGACTGGAAGTAATTATGGAGCAGTCGGCAATGCAACAGCTATCTGTTACCTAATTAATGAGTGCATAAATGCGACAATAATTTCATATCTGTAGATTTACAAATTTGGTAAAGAGTTGCTGGAAAAAAATTCCATCACACCGGTGATAGTTACAGGCCTAAATAGTAGTACACAACAGGCGTTAAATAACGACAATGAACAGAATTTAGGATATTTCACAAGATTTGAATTTACAGTAATTTACTCCATCATGCATTGTATTGACTGCATTGTAAGTATTTAACTATTCTAAGCTCTTCTAGAAACATGTTTCATTATATCTGATCAGTGGCGGATTGAAATACTTCTGATTTCAATTCGTGATGGTATTATGTTCCGCTAATAGAGAGTAAGCATTGATCTATAGACCATACTCGGTGGTCTACAGCTTCCTAGTCCCGGGTGGTCTACTGGTCTTGAGCCTTAATATGGAATTTCAGGTACTTCAACTGCCTTAACTCAAGCTTCCTTATCACTTTAAATCCAGCTCTAACTGCTCATGTAATAAAGCATTTACATTACATTAATGGCGATCAAACAAGAATGTCGGTATGTTTGCAATAGGAGGCCGCTTCACGGAAAGACAAGAAAACAAATTCGAACATAGTACTTATTGAAGTAACAAGCCTATCGATTCCACAAGAAAAGTGGACTACAAGCGGAAAGAAAGTATTGCTTCATCATTGTTACAATATTACTGAGATATACTTAAATCAATTTCATTATGAAGAATTGGACCCAATCGGTTTCAGATCTAACCACAGTTACTTGTTACATCTTCGCCACCTCCAAGCACTAGCACAGTTCATTTCTTGTAGTAGGTCTATTAGGCCTAATAAGAATATAAATCTTATTTGAAACTTTCATAGTCAAAACAAATATGACAAAGTTAAATATGAAATTTAAATTTTCATATTGCCTAAGCCTCATGCAAATAAATTATTATTCTAAAGGCAATACTTAAAGCAAAGGTTGTCGGGAAAATCGCTATCTTCATAACTACCTTTAGATAGTTTCTATGAAAAAATTATTTAATGTCTTGGTGTAATTAGCAAGAGCATAAAGTTTGAATAGCTTATGTAGGAAATAAATTATATATATATATATATATGGAGCTGTAGGAAAAGTAAGAGAAAGCCGTCGACATATCGTCATAGGCAAATGCCCACTCGAATTCAGAAACTCATTTTTATACCAATTTTTATTTTTCAAGTTATGTTGTTCGCAGACACACAAATATGAATACGAACACATGCACAAACACACACACAATTAAACTTCATTTCTGAACTCAGGGAACCTCAAAACGTGAATTTTGACATTGAATTTAATCTCTGTTACGTGAAGACAACCAATACTGGACGGTTAACTGCTTTATAATAATTTTAAATTGTTTTCAAGAACAAAATTTCAAATTAATTTGTAAGGAAGTAGCCTATAGGTACATTATAGAATATTCAATCAATGTCATAAAATCGAATTGAGAGAAAATGGAAACAAATTTAAACCCTGTAATTTTTAAGGTGGCATTAGGGTTAAGAACGAAGAATTTTGTGACATATATAACAAAGTTAAATATGAAATTTACATTTGCAGGTTTTCTTAAAGCTCCGCTGTTTACAATCATTCTACTTCTTCCCTAAGACATTCCAATTAAATAACACTTATAAATTACAAGGAATTCAATTTATTTTCATATTATCGAGGCAGTACTATTGCTCTGAAAGTTTTCGGACTCGGGCAAGACCGTGTTGACCTCGAAATAAGAGGGTTTCCCTAAAGGGAATTGCCTTTGTAACACGTAAGGGGCTAGTTGAAGATGTATTTCTTATCCTGCAGAAAAGGACGAGCTGTGAGGGATGCAGAGGAAGTAAAAAAGATAAAAAGAGCAGACGCGTTTAAATACTTTTATAGTAATATAACTATCGTACGTCTGAAAAAAGTGAAAGCGTATTATGGACCAATATTCGACACAGTGAAGCTGTCAAGTGTAACGTTTTACGTAATAGCAGCAGTAGCGAATGGACGGAATGTGTGGTCAACTGCTGAACTCTGCCGTGCATGACTGAACCAGAAACCTTCAGTTCAAACGTCTTTTGCAAAACGAAAAAATCGTGACATATGCAAGAAACATTGATTCACAGATAAAAAAAAAAACAATAAAAAGAACATTAGCCATGTGTAACTTGTTTCATTATACTAGCATAGTTTTAAAATAATATCCTTGTGGTTTATTTAAATAGAAAGCTAAACAGAAAATCGTGTACGAAATGGTAAAAGTACGAACGCTATGTGTAGATTAATAAAATATGTTTACATAAATGTACATGCTGTGCAGACCACACTCATTATTCAAATCCTTAGAACGTTAGCCTATATCCCAAAATTCTGCAGACAATGTACTGATGTGAGAAATACAAATATAATAAACGTTTTATTTTCTTTACCAGTAATCAGATCCCTTAAAGGTTACCTGCGAGTTTTACCCGTGAGTCACGATAAGCCTTTTGGAGAAGAAGAAATGGAAGCATCTATATCGATAGTGGTGTGAAATTATAAGTAGGATTTGTTTTAAAATCTGATAGATACCAAGTTGAACTTCACAATGATTTGAATTCTACAATAATATGAATCTAGACATTTAATAATATGAAAGCCAGTCCCTATAAGCTGAACCAGTGGAAATCAGTCCATGTTTTAAGGCAATTAAATTTATTTTTTGTTTATGTTTTGGGGATTGAGAACGATAAAAGTAAATTAGTCGAATAGATCAATAATAAGAGATATGCTATGTTGTACAGTTTTTCAGGTGTTAACCAAAATTAAATTAGAATGGATATGTTTACGAATAAGGGTACAGATTATAAATCTATGTCACAGAGTAGGACTTTTATAGCCTTCTTTGAAAAAATGGGCAACATAATTCCAACATAATATCTTGGCTAATCCTGTAGAGGATATTATTAACAATTTATAATGGAGGATTCATGTGTTATAATTTCCAAATTACTGTACTTAATAAACTAAACTCCAAGGCGCTACATCTCTTATGGCATGCTTACTCTATCAAAATATAGCCTTAAAGCACAATTGCAAAATTATATAGCCTAATACCGGTACATACTTCTAGCTGATATAACTTGATTCATCACTCACCATTCAGGTTCACCATGCTTCTCGTATCTTCTAGACTGTAACAAACACAAAGACATTTCACTTAATTACAGACTAATTATAATTAATTCATATTCCTAAGTTCATTATAGTGCTCTCGTTTTATAAGTCCCCATTCGGCGAGTCAAATTTCGGTATTTACTTTTGCGGTCTGCAGGATTATTTTATTGTTTATTGAGGGTGAACAATAGTTTGCACTCTCAAATCGAAACAGTCAATACAGTAGTAATATAATACAGAATTTCGGAGTTTCTTTGCTTCTCGATTCTGGCTGAGACATGACAACATTTCAAAACGCTGCTATTAACGAGTGTATCCTTTTCCCTATCGGCTATATAGTCATCTCGCTATCATCGTCCCCAGCGGTGCTCTCTATGAAGTGTTGTTTGTTTGATGCAAGAAGGACACACTCGTTAATCACTGCGTGATGAAATGTTGTCATTTTTCAGCCGGAAACGAGAATAAAAAACGCCGAAATTTTGTATTGTATTGTTCTTAGATTTACTTGGCAACAGAGTCTGCCACATGCTTGGATTTGAGAGTGCCGACTACCAACTGTTCACCCTCAATGAACGACAATATCATCCGGTAGACCGCAAAAAGAAATGCAGACGTTTGACTCGCTGAGTGAGGGCGATGAGAACGAGAGCACTATACCAAAAATGATTTAACATGTAACTTATAACTTCTAAGAACTCTTTGATTTCTATTTGTAGTTAACTTCTGTCAGTCATATTTCGAAAATTATTCCCTTCCTTAGGTTCGATTGCATCATACCAAATGAACGAAGGTAACTTCTAACTTAAGTACAGTTATAACTAACAGCCGGATTTCTATCACCTAAAAAATAGGATATATGCATGCATTTATGACCTAAAAACATTAAAATATGACCAATAAAATTTAAAATATGACTTTACCACTTACACATTGTGTATTTTTTTAAAGTTTCATTACAATTCATTTTATTAAAATATAATGTTAATTATTTAAAATATCTGTAAATTCTCAAAAAGTAAATTTACAAAATATGATATGAAACTTCAAAATTTCTTTAATACGAACACAAGTATGCCAAAAATATGACTTAAATATGCATATTCATACTAAATATGCTACAATAGTTGAAAACTTCCTAAATATGCAGTTATATGCACAATAAAAGCCTTACCATTTTCTCCAGGATGCTTGGAATCGGGTTTAAATTAGTCGGAAACCTGAAATAATGCAAAGGAGAAAATATGACATGTCATAGAAATCCGCCCCCTAGTTATAACAATGATTTTCCACTATAGGTCGAGAAGAACAATTTTAATATTAAGTACGAGTATAAATTTAACAGGAACAGAAAATAAATAAATAATATAATTTCATCTTTTAAAATTTAAAATTCATGTAATAACTATTAACAAGCAACATCTTCCACACGATTAGATTTGCAGAGAAAATCAATTGAAGATCGAGAAAAATCCTCACCATTCGAATGCGGTTTGGATCCCAAAAATACTTTTACGTGTAAAAAACTAATAAATGCAATATTGTTTTCTTCTTGGGGAAGAAACAGATCTTACTTATTACTCTGTAAGAACACAGAACGTTCTCACGATTACAATGCAGTTAGAAGATAGTAAGAAAATCTAAATAAGGGTTAATTACTTATTTCACTCCAACGTAGCTTGCCAAATAACCTGTGGTTCACTGCTATATTGTACAGAACTAACCTAAGAAACCGAAACAGAATCGACACTTTAAACCGAGCGTTAGAAGTCTATTGTAGATGAAAATTTTGCTTCAGCATTTTTTTCCTTTTACTCTGAAAGCCACTCGGAATTTTGTGAAATACTGTTTTATGCACATGCTACATCAGGCCTATGTAGATAGTCACTACAATATTAGTTCTGGAATCAAAGACACGTTTCATGTAAAAATCTCTAAAAACATCTTTCTGTTAGTATAAAATCTATTTGATCTGAGAAGTTTGCACATTCGGAATAAGGAGATTTCGCTACTGAAAAAAAGACTAATAGCAAGAGCAGATGACTGCCAGGAGATGAGTTTACTTTTTTTACTTCTATTTGAACATCTTCCTACCACTCAACAAAAATAAACTCTTAATTATAATTGTTGCTGTATCATGTTGAAGTATTTGAAAGATTTCAGCCGGCACCAACTGGTTTCATTCAAAGCATGTTCTAAGGCAAGTGGCAACCTATCTTTCAATGTACACTCGGTTTGGATTTAATTATGAAGATAAGGATAATTGCATAGTTCTCAACACTTAACATTTTAAAATAAAAAAGGTAATTTTTCCATTAATTGGGCCTAACGTTTCGCGATGACCTAAATCATATAAATTATTTTTAAAAGAAGGCAGCCTTGATGTTACCATAAGGGAGCAAAAAATTTTTATTAAAAAGTCATATTACAGGCATGTCATTAACAATTATGAGGTATTTTTACATTTTAAAGGTCACTAAGCACAAGATACATAGACTCCTCCCAAAGCAGATGTTTTATAACAAACTAGTCAGACATGTTTTTCCCCCTCTTGTGTTTTATTTTGCAACATAGAAAAAAACATTCATCAAGAGCAAAAAATTACTGGCAAACGTTTCAATTATTTTTATAAAAAGAAAATAGAATATGTCCTTTTATGGTGCCGGCATGATTAATGTAGAACTTCCTTGCACTTGTTATTGATGGTTTAGTTTAAAAGAGTTGACAGACCAGTGCAGCGTGTGACAGGAGGGCTGGCACGGCGCCCTATCATTTGATTAAATTGCATTACAAAGTGTATATTAATTTTCTAATCTGTTGCAGGTGTCCCACATCTGCATTGTCAACGCACTGTAGTGGATAAAGGAGCGGAAGATTAAAAACATATTTTAATGTTAGGAGACATTATAGCCGGAAAAGCCTGAAAATACACTATGAAAATAATCATGCAACAACTACCAAATGTCAGTATCCTGCGCGGCTTCAAACCTTCCGAGAAATTTCAGAGGAGAGAGAAAAAAATCCCTTTAGGCAAGCCTACAGGCTGAGGTAGATTTCGAAGTGCTTTTGGTTTAATTTATTGTCGCTGCGCAGCACTCTTCTTCTTTAGCCTTGGCATGACTAACCCGCAATAATAACTGCAAAAAAGAGGAAAGAGCACTTCTTCAAACATTCAAATCTCGCCTTATACAACAACTATCAAGAAACTAGTTATTGATTTGTAGAGTACTCATCAAGAGCTTTTCAACGATACCCCACAATACGTAGTTTCAAAAATTTCGAATTTCCATCTCCCCACCCCCTTCCCCACACCCACTCGTACCCCAAAACCCCCGAATTGTTGGTGTCACTGTGAACTCCATAGGGAATACTCTAATTTATTCAAACAAAGTTTCCCTCTATACTTCATAGGGGCCGAGATATAAATATTTTAAAATTTCAACCCCCTCCCCCGACCACCCCCATGGGCCAATTTTGCTCATTAAGGAACTTGTCCGAACTATTGGGCTTAGAAATAACATAATACAATTTGGTTCAAATATCATAATTTATTTACTTTTTGAACATGCGGTGGTTTCGTACTTAGGGAGGCATGAAACGTAAAGATAAGAAAGAATTTTTCGAAAGTCATGACATGGTATCGATTGCAATAAGAAGATTTTTCTTCGAAATCTACCTAATAATCAATGATTATTGCTGCTCTCTGTATGGGTTACAGATAGAAACAGCCTATTAAAATCAGAGAAAAAGACAAGATTTTGTTGTAGGCCTGCCACTTGAAAACAGGAATAAACACAAACTCCTTTAATTTAGATTGAATGAAATTATGACACGAAAAGGCTTCAACTACTGTGCAATGGAAGATTTGTGAAGGAAGAGGATAGAAAATTCAGGAAAGTATAAGCATTTATTAGTGATGGGTAGAATCGAATGATTTTTAAGAATCGACCAATCTGTTCTCGAATCGAATAAACTGTATTTATGTTGCATTTAAAGAGAATTGTAAACATTGTTTGCAGAACTGTATTAAAATATAATAGCTGTAATACAAACTAGGGGTGAGCATCGACAGATAAAACATCGATGGATGTTAAAATCGGCGGTAACCATCGATGTGATGATAATATCGACCTGAAAACATCGATGTATTTTGGCGGAAAAGATCGATGTATATTTTTTTAAAGTAATTGTTTGACAAAATTAGGCAAAATTCATAAATAAACTGAAATATTTAGACGAAATATATCGATGTAAAAGATCAATGTTTTGGGATATTTTCTGTCTATACATTCTCAATATCCGACTCAGTATGCCAATTCACCATGAATTTAACAAAATTAATTTTAAAAAATAATTTAAATATTTAAAAGCATCGATGTCGGGAAGAATCATCGATGCAGCAAAAACATTGGTTGTTTTCTATCGATGTAGAAAACATCGATCATCGACATGAAAACATCGGCCATCGATGCTCAACCAACATATTAGGCCTATATTAAGTCTGGATACACACACGCCTTGCTGTTGTTACTGAGGTTTGAGGTAATATTATGAAATGGTTTGAATTTTGACACGCCGCCTCTGAACGAGCTCAGCTGTTTGGAAGATTAGTTGCACAACGAGTGGGTTACTTTAAATAGACTGAACTTAATCATATGCGGCTTGAATAAATGGGAGAAGTAGTCACCTAAATATTACCACATCAATCTATAGCTAACCAGTGGAATTCAAAGCAAGAAAATAATTGCAATAGCTGAATTATATTATTTCGGGAATAGGTCATGCTTGATTGGAACTGGATTCATTATCTATAGGCTACCATTCTTTACGTTATAATGCTTATGGAGTCCACTTAAATAGGCACTACTTTCTGAGGTTTACTAATTGCCGAGAGTAAAAATAAACCGTAAATTGGTACATGAGTGCTTAATTTGTAATAATATACGTAAGTAACATGTCATGTCATGAATTTGATTTTACTCGTACATCAAAGAAAGATAAAAAATATGCATAATATTTTTTTCTGGGCTTCAAACTAGGTAGTTATTTGGAGGAACTCTAACGTTTCGGGGCCGTTCTGAAGGTTCCAGTGGAGGCTCAGATCGGCATCGAAACATTGGAGTTCCTGCAAAAAAAAAAAAAAAATATGATGTGAACTCACTTAACTTCCTCTGCCCGAATAAAGCTGAAACTCTAAGTATAATATATTGCGTATGGCATTCTGTTAGTGTAAATTAGTTGTAACAATGAGGTGAATGTTCTTACCACATCGAATCGCATCCCCGAGGGATACACAACCCAAATAAAATCTTATTAATATACTCACGTGAGTGAGACCGTATTGCAAAAACCACGTACAGACTTTATTTTTCACAGGCAAGACTAAGTTTCTATAAACAGTGGGTGGCTTCAGAAAAAACCGAAAAAATATTTCAAATTAAAGTTTTGGTTCTTATTATATTTTTTTATTTAATCTGTATTTAATCTGGCAGAGTTAAGGCCTTAGGGCCTTCTCTTACACTCAACCAGAGACAGAAAAGAAGAAACAAACAAATACACTAACATAGTTCTATAAGTAATACTAATACACTAGATACATACATATACAGTAGTGAATTTAGTCTATGTTACATGAAATAAAACTATTTTAGTAAAGTGTGTTATACTAGAGAGAAAAAATAATAATAATAATAAGTAACTTATCTTATATCTACGATATACAAGAAACAATAAAACGCAAATGATTTATACCTAAACAAAAAAGATTATCGTTTTTTGGAGAGATATTCGTTTAGCCTAGTTTTAAATGTTGACAGCGTACAGCAGACCCTGATGCTGTACAAAATTTAAACAAAATCGTTACAGCCTTTTTGGAGTAATCGCGAAAACAAAATATTCTTCATGTAAAGGCCTCTTAAAAATAAGAGAAAGTCGTCATCAACATTCGTGTCATATCCTCATAAGATACCTAATTCAAATTCAATTTTTTTTTCATGCGATTTTCCGTTCTTTAGCTAGGCTGTTCACAGACATACACAGACATGTTTCAGAAAATAGTATTTTTGGATTTTAGGGAGTCGAACACAATATGTTCTCTATCTGTAGTACCTATGGTATGAGCAGATAAAGTAGGCCCAGCTAGGAAAATTCAAAGTACAAAAAAAAAGTTTCACACATTGACCCTTAGTTCTGATTAAGGGGAAAAATCATAATTACATTAGAGTCTCATTCTATGCTTCCATCTTTTACTACTTTTCAAAACTCTTAAAAAAACTTTCGGAACACATTTATTCATTAGTGGAAGAATCATTTGGTAGATACCCGACAAGGATTCTTATACTGGTACTGAAATATAGCAATAATTATACAATTCTTCATAATATTAGTCAAGAGCGATGGAAGGATAATTTATTTCTTTTTCGAAAACAAAACTGTGTAAAATATAATTATTTAAATAAATAGCGTAGGATTTAATGGAGTATGAAGTATGGAGAATAGGTCCTACTGTAAACGACTCTACTTTATCATTCGGATAAGCAAAACACTCTATTAGTCTGGATTCTGTTGCATCATGATATCCCACTAGTTTGCCTCTGATCGTGCAAGAAATGCACTACTTGTATTTAATTAAATGGTGAACAAATGAAATTGCAGAGGAAGTCAGAGGTTAAGTTACAGATAGTTACGCTATCATTAAAACTTCGCCGATATGGAAAACAAGTGCAATAACCAGCGAGCTGAATTTAAATGGCGTTTTATTAATGAACCTGCTCTAAGAACATACCATGATTTCCATCTTAATTAGACGGATTCTGAAGCGTGGATGATGTAATTCGATTCGATAACTCCTTCTGGAAAGAAAAATCATGCAGTAATTTAATATGAGTTTTTACTTGACATAAATTCTTCATCTATCAACCTAATTTTACGTTTGCAAATACACTATAATTTTATTATTACAGTTTATCCATTACAAAGAATACAAAGAAAATCTTACAGAATCATTGAGAAAAAACATGAAATAAAGATAAGGAAATTACAGATTGTATTTTGTGGGGAACCTTGGCGCAGTTTGAGGCACAGGGCTACAAACCGGAGTTTGTGGGTTCGATCCCCGATGACGTCGGTGTCATTTATCTACTGGCCTAATCCTGGGATCGACTCAGCCTCTAACGGAAATTAGTACCAGGAGCAATTCTGGGGATAAAGACAGTTTGTGTGTAAAGCCGAAAATCTTACCACCTTCACGTGCCGAACTTTTCAAACTCTGGGAGCCTCAACCTCCTGGAACCCTACGGACTCCATGGCGTGTACAGGGATCACTTTATCTTTTATGAGCATTGTGTACGTTAAAATAAAAAAGCTCATTACGTGTTATAAAACGTGCTCTCCATAATGTTGATCCTGCATGGGAGAAGGTCTTGTTCCAATTTCCACTTACTTACTTACTTACTTACTTACTTACTTACTTGGGCCTACTCAATTTGAAATAAAGATTTTAGATCACAGTATAAGCACCTCATGTATAAAATTTAAACAAAATCGTTAGATCCTTTTTCTATGAAACCGCGAAAAATGATCTTTCGGTGCAAAATGGTATTAAAAGTAAGAGAAAATTGTTGCAATCTTCGTGTCACATCCACAGAAGGTGGATAAAATTGTATTTTCATACGGTTTTTTATTCTTGATCTAGGCTGTTCAAAGGCACACACAGATACACATACACACAAGGACACGTTTCTGAAAATATAATTTTTGCATTCAAGGGACATCAAATCTCTACATCGAATTTCGGGGTAGTACACAATACTTTCTGTATGGTACGGAGAAGGGAAGTAAAAATATCCCCTGAGAAAGCAATTCGCGAAATTCAATTTGAAATAAGTTATATTGCGGATGCACTCATTTGTCTATAGGCTATAGGCGCGTACAAGTAGGAAATAACAGAGCAGTTGAAGCTGATTTTTAGTTAACTTGTTAGAGATATTCTTGTATGTTTCGATAGGCTACTAGTTTTGAATAAGTTGTGCATTTCTTACAACAATATCAAAAAAAGAAAATATGTGGTTAACTCTCGTTAAGAGTAATAAAAGTGAAAAGATTTCCGGATCATCTATCCCTTCTTAAAGCTCTGGGCATAGTAAACGCTTCCGTATTTCTATCGCTGGCGGTGATGGAAGAGAATACGTAGTGATTGCGATACTAGAGGAATGTGATCTTGCTTTGGGCCGCTATTGCGTGCTTCTTGCAGACAAGACCCCCTACTGTCAAGCTCTGTCTCAGTCATAGTTTCTCTCTTCTAACTATAGCCTATACTAAAATGGACCTATCTTACAATTTTTATCCCCTTAGATTAAAGAAATTGGGAATATGTGTCTTTACGAATGCTTATGTGCGCTTGTGGATCTGTTGACTTGATGTAATAGAAAGAAAGACAGAAAGAAAGAAAAGAAGACTCCCTCCAACATATTCTGTAGTAAGGTTGAGGATCGATGGCCGATATTTTGAAAACATCGATGTTTTCATGTCGATTGTCGATCTTTTCTACATCGATGGAAAGCAACCGATGATTTTGCTGCATCGATGTTTCTCCCTGACATCGATGTTTTTATAATAAAAAATATTAATAGACCTGCCTTGGATCTAAGATATAATTTTATTTACAGCATCATAATTTCCCAAAACATCGATTTTTTATATCGATAGTTTCTATGGAAATATTTCAGTTTATTTAAGAATTTTGCCTAATTTTCTGAAACCATGACTTTTTAAAAATATACATCTATATTTTCCGTCAAAATACATCGATGTTTTCAAGTCGATATTATCGTCACATCGATGGTTACCGCCGATTGTTGTAACTATCTATGCTCATCCGTATTCTGTAGCACACTGTAAGTCTTTTCACGAAAGTTTGTGATATGACCGTCTGACCTCTGAAGCTGCAGTTCCCAAGGTTTCCGAATAACAGCCCTTCGACATTTGCATTATGATTAGGCCTATGAGGTCACTACCTTAAAAAAAATACACTAGACTTTACATCGACATTTTTTTTTTTTTTTTTTTAAGTTGCATAAAAATATTGTCACGTTATTATCAAATTCGTTGCAATTTCGGATACAATTTTTCAAATTACTAGTTGTGCGTAAATCAGGTCAATAAATACAATGATAATAACAGTAAATAATAATATATTATTATAAAATAATATTTAAAACTGAGGAAACAGGTCATTGAAGTTCGCATACACTGGGAGTTAGAAGAGCATAGAGGTTTAGAAATCGTGTCAGCAGCATCTGTCCCATGCGTCCAACCGACCTAAAATTTGACACATTTATACTTTAGTGTTTGCTTGATTTTTTTGGTACTAAATTCTATAATATCCAATCAATTATTTGTCCAAATAACAGTTAACTGTTTGATTTTTTATACAATTAATTGTCAATGCAGTTAACCATTATGCCGTTATTAGTCCCCGCTCTAATTTATGGATGTAATACCACGTATTTATGGTGAAAAATAAAAATGCAGCTCACTTTAATGTTGACCATATTTTTATATAAATTAATTCTGAAAAAGTCTGTGAAATAAAGAATTTCATCGGAGAAGGCGTTTAAATAGCCGCTACTGAAGTCTTCCTCCAGGTTTCACAAGACCAGGCAGCGATGGTGTTGCAGCTTTCCGATACACAATATAATTGACTAATTTTTGGACTCTATACATGAGAGAAGGCAATTGAGAGGAGAGTGGCAAAATAAAAAAGCTACAAGTGTTGCTGCAGTAGCTATACTTCATCTTGCTACAGTTTTAATGCGACGCTCTTACACACACACACATGGACCGGTTCTGCCCACTGCTTGCTCCCTTCCCCTGCTGAGGGCTACAGGTCATCGGGGAAGGCTGCCTAAGTGTAATATTTCATTAACAAGATTTGTGTTAGACTTGTGTAGATTCATTCATTTTCATTGCTCATTACTTGGACAATAACTTATTATGCTTTATTTTTCCGAGATTATGCTTCATTCTATTTTTTTTCTCTTAGTTTTACCTTTCCCGTTGTACGTTTATGCGCCCCCCCCCCTACTCGGGCCTTAGAGGACCCCGACCTGTCGGGAGAAGGATTACGTTTAGATCACATACATACTTCTTTGACCAGACGAGTACATGGAGGGCCTCCCCGGATGAGTGATCAGCTCAATTCCGGGACCACTTCCGAGCCAACACTAACATATAGGACGAGACACATCAGTCGCTCACATTTACTTTCAACAAGGCACGGATCGGATGAAGATGATAATTAAGGCCAGATGATATCCGGAGACCATAGGGCGTATAGGTACCCGACATTTGTCTTATAGGTGATGAAAAACTCCGGAATAGACCCACCTGGGTAACTTGTCCCGACCAGGATTCGAATCTGGTCCCGCTGTAGGAAAGGAGCGTCATAGCGTGGGCAGAATAATTACGCTTCTGTTTCTTAAAAATTAACTTATGCTTTATTATAGGCTACTATCTATGGATTCGATCCTCGACCCTCCTAAGAATTTCTGAAACTGGGAGATCTGGAAAGGGGTGCACTCATTCTTGTGACACCAACTGAGGAGGTATTTGATAAAGTAGTTGCGACTTCCGTCCTGTAAGCCGTTAATAACGGCCGTGAAAGTCAACATGCTGACCACATGCCCCTTAATCTTAGGCAGATGACGCAATAGTCGGATCCCTCAAGGAAAGTAGCGCCACGGAGTTAATGGTACCAAATAATAATAAGTGGAAGTCACTTCCACTTTCCACCTCAATACACCTCTGGCCAACTTATTTTATGCTTAGTTCTGTTTGGTTTTTCCTTAAAAATCAGTAAGGATTTTTATCAGATCCAACAAAATATCGGACCCAATCTTCATACTGCACCTGCAGAAAAATATTGAGTAATGGTTCCAGACTAGGAAATATATCCTAATTTTGTAAAAAAGAAAAGGCTTCTAGAATATCTCACTGATTTGTTCTACCACAGCATTATATTCACATCTGGACTAAATAGGACAGAAAATCACTCCAATATTAGACTATATTTTATTAATCTCTTATGTATAAAAAAATTAATTTTCTGTTTTCTGAAAACTACGGTCTCCAATTTTCGAAACCCGATTAAAGACTTTTTTGAGCTCATTTATCATCATTTCAACAATTCTGTTGGCTAAAGATCCATTAAAATGATTTTATTTTGAGGGAAAATTCGTCATTATTAATTTGGCAGTGGTAGTTTTAATAATTATATATATATATATATATATATATATATATATAAGTTATATGAACTACTCAAGCTATTTCTAATATCACTCTCATCTTAATTCGAACGAAATTCCTGCCGTTTATATTTTAATTTAGTGTAGGAAATATTTTTTAAAGTTCGTATTGAATGATGTCATCTTTTTTACTAGACTATAAATGTATTAAAAAATAAAATAATTCCTATGAGAACTTTGAAATTAGCTACGTGAAAATTTCCATTGATATCCCTAATACAGGTAATTGCATCGGCTTATACCGGATGAATTTTCTTCTCTAACTTTAATTTTGTTATCATCTTTTGTATTTCTATAAAAGTCAATCTGACAAATACATATGCATTAGTATAATTAAAAGAAGTATAAAAAGCCTTAAATAACTATCATTGCAAGATTTCTAATATTTCTTTTGCTGATTTTCCAAACAATTGTTCTATCTAAATTTATATTTACTCAGGATCAAATATTTTGTTAAATGAAAACGTATATACGCAAAGAATAAATGTGGAGATACGAAGCTCTAAGAACAGGTACCAGTATATGAAAGAAATTATTATATCTGGGTTTTTCTATTGGTACTAATGTATTATTTATTTAATTATACTATTAAGTTATCTTCACCATTGCCCAATAATTGTGAACAGTTATAGCATATTGATCAAGTTTGTTAGTTTTTTTAAATGTTCTATTATTTGATAAGAGAATCATGTGAACAGAAGGAGACATGCATCTTCAAATACAAGTACGAGTTCTTTATATAAAAAAAAGAACTTAACCGAAAAATAAAGCAAGCCATGATATCAGAATTTATAGTCATTAATAAACATAGACATTGTGTTTATATTTCGTAAAGTATTTAAGTTATCGAAGCATTTTACAGCATAAAGCTTAATCGGAAATAATATTCTACATATTATGATAAAACTATGCTAGGCAGGCTTGCGTTACTGTGACTCCAGAGAGTACCTACCCTTTAGTTTCTTTTCCAATAACACTCAAGGGGGATTTACATACATACTATGCGTATCAGCAGTGGAGCTACTAATATGAGTTCTTCAAACCGAATTGGCGTGTTTTATAATGATTAGGGTCGATTATACTTAATATTCTTTCTACGAAAGTGCGGAATGATAGGTTTCCTAATTCATGGCAACAGGGCTGACACTAGAATTTTGATTTCCTGCATTCAGTGTGGAAAATATTTTCCACACACACTTTCCGCACTTTTCTCCTAAATAAAATATGAAACGCTTCACATTTATATGAACTAATTACAACAGATTATCCACTAATATACATATCATGAAAGAACACATCTTAATTTAAATTTATATTTAATTGAATTAATTAATTTATACTTCTTATAGAAATTAAATTAACACTAATTAGTGAAACATATCTAAAATAATTAACACGGTAATCAATGATATCTTAGCATAGTGTAAGTTGAACTTACGTTCTTAAAGTTCGTTTTTGTCCAATGAAAAAGGCAAGCAGTACGTTTTTGGTGCGGTGTGCAACTTTAACTTCTCGCACTATATTAAGAATTGCATTAGCTTCGCTATTGTATCTGCCAGCAGATTTTTAGGCAGTAGTTCTCTTGAAGATGTATTCAATATTGCTGCCATGTCTGACCTAACATAAACTCTTCGTAAACTTCTATTCTTCATAACCGTAATTCAGATTCACAATTAATTAAGCACATAAAATAATGTCCACACTCAAGACCTATTTATTTCAACAATGGCTTCCTACTAGCTTAGGGAACAAACCGATTACCGATTGCAGTAGATGGAAACTAGTTTGAAAGTATTTTAATTTTCATAGCAAAGATACTTCCGCACTTATATTAGAATTTTCTATTAATAACACGTCCGCAACATGATCTTGGGCGTCTACACTGTGTCAAGTCCAGCATTTCATCAACTTGAAATATTTTGAAAACAGCAGGCATGCATAAATAATTATTAATTCCGTCTCTAGTTTGCAGAGTAGTCCTTATAATGCGAACTTTGTTGTTAGCGAACGTTAGGTTAATCACCCACACAGATACGTAAAGCAACAAAATTAAAAAGTATGACAGCGATAGTAATAATGATAATAACTATTAATTTTATAACTTTATTCCTAGTTCACTTAGTCAAATATAGGTCACCCATTCAATAAAACATCTTCTGCATCCATCAAATTAAATTACTACACGTTTGCTTAAACTAATTGAATCCATGGCGTTAAATCGAACAATTCAAAAGAAAGAAATTTAAATGGCAATCACTTACAAGCCGAATGCGATTTTCATCCTGGATTCAAACTTGGATAACGGCTAACTTAAGGTCAGTCTCCCCCATCTGCTTAACGCGTTACCAGAAGGCAATTTGGAAAATAAAACGAGATAGAAAGAAGTGATTATTAAACTCAGGCTTGAAAACCAACACCAGCTACCAATTAAACCCATGCAGAGCCTTGCATCTCATTTTAATGGATTCCTTATTATAATTCACTGGTAACGACTCCACATATTGTCCTTAATCGGCCTCGGGGAATATTTGTAACGAACCCAATCCTCATGAGCCGTGATAAATTCTTAAAAATTACTCCCGGGATACAAATACAAATAATTACAATTCCTACTGTCAGTGTTATTAAACTTCTCTGCAGGAACAGAAGTATACTTTGTTTCTTGTAACACACTTGTAATTATTCTTTCTAAGATGTATACCGATAATTATTTCTTGAATTATAAACTCAGTGTGCTCATAGTTGCTCGCATACTGGGCCAGATCACGATACAATCCAAAATACACATTCCATAGAATAAATTTGCACGAGGAGTTCTTATTTTTAAGAGGCCCAACTCTGATTAATATAATGAGGTTTTTCGTGAATCTGTTTAAACTTTTGCGATATATATTCCATTAATAAACATTCCACTCAACATGACAATATAAAACATCACATCTATGTCTATGCACTATGAAATAGTGTCCCATAGCTGCCATGACATGTACCTGAGGCATCAGAGCAACCCACATTAAGCTTTATTTGTCTTATAATTAAGCTTTATATTTTGGTGATTATGTTTTTCTAATTGTTTTTCTTTCATACAAATAAACTAATGTATCATAAATGAATTTTTATGTGAAAGTAAATTAAGTCTGTGTTACAAAAATAATATTAATCCTTGTTTAGTAACATATTTTCCTACTACACTAATGGTAACAAGGGTGCATTTTCATCCTTCATTTAAATAATGTAATTACAGTGTATAATAATTGTTATTAAATGAAATGTCTTCAAATTTAAAAAGACACACCAATGATAATATTACAAACTAATAATAATAATTACAGGGTGTAAATTGTTATATTAGAACTGACTTCTTCGGGAGAATGGTGAATTTTCCCTTGCATTCAAATCAGAAGGTAGCCTACTATCCTACGGTATAACACCAGACCGAAAGACAAGTCCTTCCAAGTTAATTTGCATGAATACGTAAATTTCTTTCTTGTTCATATTTTATTAATTGCCAGAATGGTACTTTCTAAGATTGTATTGTAGACGGGAAAATGTCTGTCCGTTTGCTATCTGTCCGTGTGTCTGTACGCGCAACAACTCCAATACCCTTTATCAGATTTTCATTAAACTTGGTATACTCACTTAGGCCTATAACGTCCAATGGGACGAAGCCTGTTGATTTTGGACCAAAACAGGAGTACAGGAGTGCAGGAGTAACGCCCAATTAGGGGCCTAATTTCTGAAAATATTACACTGAATTCATCAAATGCAATTCGGTTCTCATGAAAACACTAGGCTATATTGTTTGCAGTGTTCACATAGGGCATTGGAAGTTGCAGTACACTGGGCTTTGACAAATAATAGACATGCTAGCGATAGGAATTATCCTACTTCCTTCACATTGCTTATCAAACTTTCTCAAGAAACCGAGGTCTAGAACTCAATAGGTTCCTAAATATGGCCCATTAACTTCATCTGGCACTTTGTTACATCAGTTCAGCCTATCAGATTTTATTTTCAGTTCAAAAGGAACTTATATTTATGTTATATAAGTTCTTGGAAATTTAATTTATCGTGCGAAATACATTAGAATTATTGTGCGTAATGAACTATAGCTTTGTATGCAAACCAACACCAAGTTATTTATTACAAACAGGCATTTTTTTTTTTAATTTTACAGCTGCCTTGAACCTCTAAGAATTCTACCTATATTCCGATACGGAACATTTTCAAAACTTCTGCTATTAGCAGTGAAAGGAGTCGACATTATTATCCCATTCACTAAGATAAACTATAAATTATATATAAACGAACAAATTTTCAGATAAGAACACCATATGACCTTCGATTGTATGGAATATATTCAAGAATTTTTAATGAATATTGCACCATAGAAGTAACAGCATTAAACCGATGAAAAATAAAGCATTACTGAAAAGGTATGCTCAGAAATGTCAAAATTAACATAAATCGTTTTATTATAATTTATTCATAAAACATATTACATCCAAGATGCCAACACTGATATTCGTATTAATATCTGCACTTTACATAAAGTGCACATTAATTTATATACAGGGAGTATTTATGTCACTAAATTACCACTAATAACATTCGTTATTTGAATAGCATTATTAAACTGCTTGATTGTGTAAAATTAACTGTAACAAATCCAGTCTGCCTCTTAAGTTAAAGAAAACTTTTTTTTATGCATGCGACCTTTTCATCTTAACGTCTTGGAGTCCGCAAGACGAAAATCGTTGTTAAATAATAGCGGTAGGAGTCATAAAAAGCACACTGCAGAGTAGTGATTAAGGCAGGTTATTATTACCAGAGATACTGATTGCTTCGATATCGGCAGTGCCCCAGTTAATATCTAGTTTCTGCCTCCTGAAGAATGAATTCTAATTAATCATCCCAGTAATCAATAACTGAAAGTGAAACTTCAGGGCAATCATAGAAGTATTTTTTTTAATCTCCGAAGTAAAGAAAAAGAGATCCGATCTTTTGAATACAGGTATGTTCTGATTGGGTAATCTCATTGTTCCGCTACATATAACAGTTACATTTTTAATATGGTACACTACATCGAGATAAATGAAAAATCGATGCACTTAATATGGCAGAAATTACTATATTTAGCGCTGTAAACCGGAAGGTCGGGAGTTCAATCTCCAATGAGGCTATTGGGATTTTTCAATCGGCTTAATTCTTCTGATGGCACTATGTCCCTGGGGTCGCCTCAGCCTTTAACTAAAATTAGTATAAGGCCCAATCTTAAGGGTGAATGCGGCCGGTGCGTAAGGCTGACAACCTCAGCACCTCCAGGTGTCGAATGTCTAAAAATCTTGGAGATCAACGGATCCTGGGAAGTTAAATACAATATAAACAGTTAAAATACATTATCTCGTATCTAAGAAAATTTATAATAATACAAATAGTGCTCTCATAGTAAGAAACCTACTTTGGCATAAAGAAATTTATTTCACTTTTACTTTACATAGTCTACATCAGGGGTGAACAGCTGGCGGACCGCCAATCGATAAAATGCAAAATATTTATAGTTTTATATTACGGAAAGTTTTGGCCAAGGATATCCTGATGATTTTATATTCCAAACTAAATTCTTTGAGTAGAGAATAATAGTTAAATATAACATTTAAATTACCTTACACAAATCATCCCATTTATGGATATTTATGCATATTTGGAAACACGATCTTTCCACTATGAAGGCAGTAAACCTTCACAAAGTAACAGACTTGTTAAAAATATCAACAACATCTTTGGAAATCGACTTTGTGCACTTGTTACTTCTCAGGAGTGCTCTCTTAATGTAAACTGCATTTTTTTTTAAAATAATAATTTTACTAAAACCAAAAAACTGTTCCCATTAATGTGTTCTGCATTTTAATAAATAATAATTTTTCTGCATCCAAAAAAGTGCTTTCGTTCATGGTAATAATGATTAATAATAAGTTTACTGCATTAAAAATGTGTGGTCCATGACGTCTATACTAATCATATAATTGACCCTCGCATGTAAATAAGTTGGCCATCCCTGGTCTACTTAGTCAAATTCCATATGGATTTAAACATAAAACTCTAAAGCAAATTCATATATAAAAAGGGTATTTGAAAATACATTAGCATTAGCTATAATGTAAGATATATTTAAACAATATAATGCACAAGTGAAAATGAACAATTCAATTGATCTATACTGAAATAAATTTATACAGCGAAAATGTACAATTCAATTGATCTATACTGAAATAAATTCATACAGCGAAAATGTACTGAAGCTCAAGATTAATATGTTTAGTGATTTACCATTACACAAGAATAATTAACTTCTGAACATTGACAAATATCATATTAAAGAGTTCAGTTTGCTAGTTGCATATATTGCACTGTAGATGGCAGCACTTACTGGCATCAGTTACGCTGCGGACTTTTACTATGAAAATCCAATGTGCGATTTTCTACTCACATTTGCAATTTTTTCCATGTTAAATAGATCGTTGCTATAAGCCAGGGTTGGCCAACTGACAGCTCTCGATCTCAGTCTGTGCGCCCCGCGACAGTAATAAAATTTAAAATATTTATAGTTTTATTTATAGTTTTATATTATGGGTAGTTTTGAAGAATTGCACTTGTGTGAATCCACGTTTTCCATTAGGAAAGCAGATAAGTCTTAAAAAGAAAACAGACTTACCGATGCCTATATTCAGGACTTGTTAAAAATAACAATAACATCTTTGAAAATTGACTTTATACTTCCTACGAGCGTCCACAGTTCTCTCTTTAATATGCACTTAATTTTCACAAATAATAGTACAATTTTATTGCATCCATAGAAATGCCCTCATTAATGTGTTCAGAATCTTAATTTCACTGCATACAAAAAAGGCGATTTCAATTATGTGTAAGGCCTACTGCATTTTAATAGATAATAACTTTAATTTTTGGTAATAATTTTACTACATTAAAAAATGTGTGGACCGTGACATAAATACCCAACATATATTGGCCCTCGTAAGTAAAGAAGTTGGTCTTTCCTGCTATAAGCTATTCCTTACTCCCTTCGTTTCTATAAGTCCATAGTTGCAGTTGCTATTATTCTTGTTTCTGTCACATTTTTGTAGTTATTAGATTATAATATTGTTTTAATTGTTACTATTACTCAATATAAGTGCTACGTAAGCTGTAGGGTAATTAATTAACACTGTTCTACCACCAATAACCTATACAGAAACGTATCCCACATATTCAACTTGACAGTTCGTATTTCAACTTATTCATGTAGGCCTATTAAACGAAGCATATACCCTGTGAGATACAGAGGTTGTTTCAAATTTGAATAAAATTGGAAGAAACATTAAATTCCATATAATATTACAGAATAAAGAAAAAGACATAAATGATGAGTCTAATCATTTCTTAGCAGTCCGGCATGGGTTTATAAGTTGTGTTACAAATTGAGTTTTACACATTTATGGGATAAATATACTTCTTTATTTCCCTATATCGTGAATCAAATAGATAATATTTTTCAGTTTCAATTAAAAATATAATAACGTCAAACTAATTCTGTATTACTTAATAGTATTTATTTGTATATAACGTTGATCACATTTCGTGCAACGGTACAAGTTACATTACCATTGCAATGCTGGCAAGTTGGGAATATTGCCCAACATGCATGATGTAGCCTCGTAGTTAGGCTTATAAATACGTATTACACTTAAGGGTCTTATTTGTTTAAAATCCCACAGTCTTATTCGAACATTTATTTGATTTTAACAGGGATCTCATTAATTTTGAGGAAGTACACTGACATATTATTATTCTACTTTATTGGTGCTTTTATTATTGCTACAACTGTGACGTCTGACGTATGTAACTTCTATGTAACTTCCTGGCAATCCTGATTGGGACTTCCATGATTTCCTCAGTTTGCTTCAGGCAAATGCAGGGGCTGTACCTCTAATTAGGGCCATAGCCGTCCGTTTGCTTACCCATTCCCTCTCGATTCTCTTGTCTCTGTGTTTGCGACGTCTCGGAGGTGACCTATGCACAGAGCTAATTACTTTCGGGGGAACTCCTCCGGTGTCTTGTATGAATATAACTTATGTGAGCAAAAAATGCGCCCTTCCTTCACAAGTATTTATTTGGTATTTACTTAGTCCAACTGATCATACATATGATGTGGGACATTTGAAATTACACACAAATGTAAGGCAAACATAAAATATTAAGTTAAATAAGTAAGTTAAATTACGATAGATGCAATTCTATTGAGAGAAAAAAAGAACTGCAGATTGAAAAGATTATGTAAAGATATAAAACGCTGTAAGGCGAGGAAAAATAATATTAGATATTAATAAATAGAAGAAATGAGCAAAACTATTCATGGATATTACCTAAAATTGAAAGACCTAATCGAAGAAAGATGAATCGAAGTATTCACTGATGTCATAAAAAGATAGATTATTTAGTTTCACTGATATTTCAAAATGGTAGGTTTCAATACATGTAATATGCTTTAGCAATGTATTATATAATGTAATATAATTAAGCTATTTATGCTCTGTGTAAATTTAGCTTTAAATTTTCTGTGTTTTTGTATTATGCTCATGTGCTGCATAATTTAATAAAGACATGACAATATTATACTTCATTTTATTTAAAAAATCAATTATAACGAAATTACCACAGGTATTTTTAATTTTGAATGAAGGTTTACAGTGTGCTTCAATATTCACATTGCAAATCATTCTGATAGTCTTCTTACGAAGTATTGCTATTCTCTTTATACTAGGGTCCTGTTTAGGGGATGTAAAGTTGATAACAAACAAAATAAAAGGAGGACCTAGTACTGATTGCGTTCGTGCAGCCTAAGGGTCAAACACATAACCGCTGCATTTAGATTTAGATATCGGTAAGTGCTTAAAATTTACCGTGAAATTTGCAAAATTGCATTGCAAAAAATCCGCGAAAATAAATACCATTTATAAAACATAACCATACCTTGGTATAGTATATATAGCGTTGTAAGTCACTAGGTCTGTCACAATAATCTGCCTTAGGGTTTCAATAACAGTTGTCTTACATACTGGTCATACTTGATTGTTATTATTGAACCATACGCCTCAGAGTATACATACATGCCTCTGAGGCACATAGTCTCCACCATTAATGAGTTGTTAATAAAAGGAAGAGAAGTCAAACAAGCAAGATGGTTAAGCTATCTGGATCAGTAGCCGGCTGGTCCAGTTCTACAGCATCTCTTCCGCCTTTTCCTTTGGCAAATAAGCCATCTCGCTCTTCGCAGTGGTCCAGGAAAAACTTTCACGTAGCACGCACTTCTTGCTGCTTTTTTATTTTAATTACTCTCTCACACTGTTCTTGATGCTTTATGATAATGGGACGGGATAATAATGTACTTAATATTCTTAAGGTGTGCCCCTCCCAGTCGCTGTTAGGAGTGTTTTGATGTGCTGAATGAGACAACTTCCATATCATAAAGTAACCCAAATCCCTGAAGAGATATTCAGAAACCAATAAAAGGTATATTGACCAGCGCTTTCTTTAAAGTCAGACTCTGTTATTGAATTTCCTTCTTTCTCTTGTATGTTCAAAGCACTCTCAAAATGGACGTAGTCATATTTTTAAAAGTACGATTTAGATCTGAGTAATTAATATTTTGAAGGTACTTCTTATATAGCAGGCTGTGCATGAATAAATACCCTTACATAAACAGAGCGGAATTGATTTAATTGTGCACTATTATATATTTATAGGCCAAGTTACTGAAATAAATTTTCGCCCAATTCTAGATGAGCTGGAAGCTTTAATTTTGGCACACATATCTTTTAGCATGTGACCAAGGGGAAAATTTCAAAAAGTTTATATATTTTTTATTATTTTTATCCCTACAAAAATCCAAAGGGCAGACGCACTTTAAAGTTTCTGCTCTGTTCCCATGTCAACAAAATATTTTGTAGTGTTCAGATAGGGCTTTGGTAGTTGCAATACATTGTGTTTTGAAATGATTTCCGTAAACCAAGCGAGGTGGCCGAGATGGTAACATTTTGGAGTCGCATTTGGGAGGTTCAAGTCCCGTACCCGGCCTATTTGACTTTTTTTCATGGTTTCCCCAGTCGTAAAAGCAAATGCCGAACAGGATACTTACATACCATGAATCATCTTCGCTATTTCATCCCATATCATATCCATTTAAATTAATATCAGTTGAAATTTATTCCATAAAGTTCACCTACTTCCAGATGAGCTATAAACCTGAGATATGGCAGATTTTAGCTTATTAAAGAACTTTCCCGAAACCTCAGCGGGGGTTTAAGGGCTGAGTCCCCAACGAGCGAAGCGAGTCTACTAAATAAAAACCAAACTTCGTATCTGATGAACGCACAGCCAACGCCACCTATTAATAAGAAGTATTCAATTATGAGATTAATTGCTATAGGAATCGGGAAGAAAAGAACATTGGATGACTTGGGCAAAACTCAATATGCTGTTTTTTGGGGGGGCTAGGTAACTCGAATGTGAGTCTTTTTTTCCCCGGGCATCGCAAATGTGAAATGTAAATCGAAATCGGGATTTCAGTTTTTTTTTTAACTATCAATAAGTTGTTTTAATTGTTTATTCATGATTTGGGTAAGGTTCATGAGTCTGTGATACGTTTTAATCGTTTCATTTCGAATTTTATGCCCTTACGGAATTACTTATATATTTATTACGGAAAAGCAATAATTAAGAACAAAATTATTTAAAGCAAGAAATATGTAAAGACGCTGTAAGTGTTAATAAATATAACGTTATAATGACTTTTCTGGTAGATAAATTATTTGTTGAGTAAATAATTGCGGGCGAAGCCGCAAAATTTAAACAGAAAATTCAAACAAAATTTATGTCTCTGAGTGAATGAGTCAGCCATGTGGCTCAATACGTTAAGCATTAAATTGTTAAACTTATATTTTGGTTTTTATACAGTTTTTGAGGTGACGCAAATATTCGTCCGGAGCAGTGAAAAGGTGAAACTAGTCGTCAGTTGCCTGCTATAGGCCTACATCTATCCCGCCTTTCCTGAAATCCTTAAGAGCTCACCACCAACCAGAAATAGAATAAGAAATATTCATGAATAGAATAAGAATCAGAATCAATATTAACAATCAATTCAAAGAATATGAAGAAGACGAAGAAGAAGAAGAAGAAGAAGAAGAAGAAGAAGAAGAGGAGAAGAAGATAGGAAAAAAGGGAAAGATATAACTAAAATGAGAGGTAGCGTGCGGTACATTCAAATCTCATCCTCGAAGATAATTCAAAAAAAAAAAAGTCAAATTGATTATTATTTATTAAAGTACGCTGAATCAGAAATTGTCCCTTTGACTTTCCGTCTTTCTGTTTTACTAAGCTTATAAACTTATTTGTGTTATAGTTTACTAAAACAAAATATTTCCTCTAAACATTTTACGGAACATTTTAATAAATACAATATAAATCTCAATATCATCAAGGCCTTGCTCAAAAGGATAAAGAGGAGAGGGTTTGATGTTGATGAAAAGAGATGACAAAATTTTAACTAGTTTCCGGTTAATTTCTTTGAGAGGGAAATGATGTGCATTACCCCTTTCTCGGTCTTTCTGATTTTCCTTAGGTTTGATGTTAATAATGTGTATATTACATCAGTAATTTCTCATGCGTATTATTAGTAAAGATCTGGCACGAAATCTGTGCCGATGAGACCGTTACTCTCTAGAGAGAGACATGCTATTGTGCGAGAGAGAGAGGTAGTTTGGCCTTTACAAATAGAAAGGGAGGTACTGTTGTGCGAGAGAGATAGTTATCAGGCCAATCGACGCAACAGTCCCCACGAAAAGTAATGCAATGACTTAGGCAATCGGCACAGATATCGTGCGGGAACTTTATAAGATTGTTTGGTTGTAGAGTTATTTAACGAAGAATGAATAATGCAACTTAGACCAACGATCGTCGCCGGTGTGCAGGAATTTTGTCCCGCAGGAGTTCTTTTACATGCTCGTAAATCGACTGACATAGACCTGTCATATTTATGTACAGTACACATCCTGGGCTGGGACGAAACCCAAGACCTTGAGCATAGAAAGCTAGTGTCATACTGAACACACTAGCCAGGCCGTTTACTATTACATAAAGTTCTATATAGTATAGCCTATTATTATGTAATGATTATCTGTCAATTGCAATAGTAATGTTTAGTATAAAATAAATATAAATAAATAATTGAATAACCAACTTTTATAATGAGCTCTGCTGCTCAAAATATTCGAACGAAGGTAAAAAATGTCCTTTCTGTATGGAACCAAATAAAATTAGTTATAATGACTATCCCATTCAAATATCATTTAAATTTATTAATATATTCCCAAAATATTAGCATAAATCTCACATAATCAAGAAGCGACACTTTATTATTAAGAACAAGCCCTGCCGATCAGAGCCAGAAGACGATAATTAGGTGTTACAAATATGGAAAATCAGGTGCTTAATCTATTTAAAATTCAGTATCAGCTGATATTAACATCGCTGATTATGAATTGTGTAATACATTTCCGATATAATGGCAGAGAAGTTGATACACTCAAGCAAATGTTATGCAGTGCCAGGCATTCGAAGCGACTAACTTGATATTTGGTCAAATCATATAATGAGAGGCCAGAAGTTAGGACAACCGTATATTCTAAAGCTCCTTTTTCCGCACTATTTTGAATATTTCTAGTATACACAGGGATAACTTTAGGGTGAAAGATAGTGTATTTGTAATGTTTTGTAGACTGACTTGAGAATTAAAAATGATGCAAAAAATTTAACTTAAACCGTAAAGTGCATAATTTATCAGTAATAAAATAAGGGAAAATTACACAAAAACTATTAAAATGCATGTACACTTACAAAATAGTGTACAATAGTGTACTATGAGCCTAATCATTGTATTGTCTGTTTTCATTGTAGTCCGGCACGGATTTATAGTTTGCGTGAGAAATTGAATCACATGCATGTAAGGCTTAAACGATTTTTATGTTCCTTATTTTTATCATGGTTTACCTTTCCCGTTTTACGGACGTTTATGCTGCCTACGCCTTCCTGGCCTTACAGGACACACCACAAGGGTCTGAAGTTACCAGACTTTCGTCTCACAGGTGAAGGAAAACGCCGGAAAAACCCCACCTAGGTAACTTGATCTGACCAGAAATCGAACCCTGGCCCGCTGTGTGAGGGGAGGGAACGCATCCTCTGTACGGGGATTTCATACTGGCGTGCCCTTATACGTCTCTTAATAGTCGAGGTAAGAACCAGGCTACGAATCACGTAATGGAGGACGCAGTGGTCTCTTCAATTTTGCAACAGAACAAGGTGGGTGATATAATATACCCCTTGGCTATTTCTCATATGGGTGATATAATATAATTGTAAGTAGAAACCAATAAATATTAACAATTTTAACATTGTAACATATTATAACTTTGAAAATAATCATTCCCATAACTGCGAATTATACTACGTACTGTACACAGCAATCACCATACAATATAATTACAATGAGAGTAATCTTAGGCCTATATTTATTTTCACAGATTTAACGTATAAATTAAATTAAAAGTAACGCTTACTTGACATAACTTCAACTAAGCTCAATATAATATCTATATATATTTATACATAATTTTTGTTACCAATTAAACATTCCAAGTAGATAACTATATTCATCATACTGCTGTTCAATCTTAGTTAAGTATTGAAACAAGTTTTCAACAGTTTACGAAAACAATATTTATTTCAACTCATATTGTAGTACCTAAAGAAACGTGTTGTATTTAAGTGTCTTCAGCTAAGGGACTATTGCATTATAGAACCAACTTTAGCTACTGTCTTACATGTTTTATGTAAATTAGATATATGCCAGAAAGCATCAGCACACAACTCCGGATACTTCCTAGAAAGCATTGAAACGCAATTTTGAAATTTTCCCCCTTTCCGCACGCAATTTGTAGACACTGTTTAAATTCAGGCATCTGCAAACGTCTGCGTCAACATTATTTAATAAAACGACTAAGAGATCCTTCTAAATTAATTACGAGAAAAAATCCATCACTCTTTTTGATACAACAGCACCAGGAGCCGTAAGACCAACAACGTTGTTTCCTAGAATTAACAAGAATATTATATTGCTGTAAAAAATAAACATTCGGAACTTACGGCCTACGTACATTCCTAACAGTAGATAAAAATACATTCTTCATTATGGATAATTCCTTAAAGTCTTTTTGCACATATGAAGTGATAAGAAGACAATACAACTTAAGTATTGTGATTATTACTTTCGTAGATAGGGGTATTAACTTCTGAACACAATGAAACCATAAAAATTACATTAGCTTTTTGTTTAGGTCTGTTACTTGTAATTATTCAGGTGTTGTTATTACATGAAGACACTCCCATAGCTCATCTCACAGGTAGAAAATTGGCACAAAGGTATGAGCTTCCATCTTACACGTATCATCACTCGTCGTAAAAACATTTTTTTTTTATCCTATGCAAGCAGGCGATTAAATGTATCATAATGAGATGCCGTATAGTGTTGCATGCTAAACACACGTTAGGCTGTGACCGAATAACAACTTCAAAACGCATGCAAGTTGGGCATGATGCTTTATGATAGTTATTTAATAAACCTCCCACTCATTAGAAGGATATCGGCTCAATTGACGTATCTCCTAGCCTAGAAGAGACCTGTGGATGGACAAGTGAATGCCTGCCTCCCTCCAGCTTCGTCAGAGCTCTGCTCGATTAATGTCACCGATCTCTACCGACTTAGCACGTACGATCACCGTGACATTTTACCTCCTAATTCTGATCGATTGGTACTCAAAATAGGGGCGTCTCGAAATCAGAGAATGTGCGTCAGGTACCAACTATGAGACGCAATTAGATAGTTCTCCACACATTGGCCAATTTTTTGTTAGTAGTTTTCGGTCTCCAACCAAGAAGGTACAAAACTTCTTCATTTTCTTGTTTCTTCTTACATGCTCATTGTTGTTTACTTGGCCAGACCTTGCCATGTATGGTCTCATAATTTAAATCAAATGGCAGAAAACATCATTGCTGACTCAGTGGGCATATTGCCCCAACATATACATATATATATATATATATATATATATATATATATATATATATATATATATATATATAAAAGAATATGTAATAAAATTGTTTAGATGTTTTGTTCAAATTATTGTTTATCTGTTACCCATATTTTTTACCATCGAACCATTGTCAAAAATGATTGATTGGTATGCTGTTTCTATGGCAACTTGCTTGAAGCAAGCAGTCATTTTATTCAATAAAATGTTTTCTTCTATTAACTTCTTAAAACTTCTTATAATAATCATTTCAAGTGATGAGGAAGACGCTGTTAAGTTTAATATTTTGTATCGTCGGATAAGAAGGATTCGGAGAGTTCGAGTGCATAGTAAGGTTCTTTCATTGTCAGCAGTTTGTTACGGTAAAAGAATTGTACGAGAGCGGTGCAGAATTTTTGGCACTCTACAGAATGTAGAAAGAGCAGTAGGCCTACATTGGATTTGTGCAAACTGTAGCCACAGTCATTCCGGATGTTTCTTCACTTCCCCTACGAGTTTGATGTTGAACAACTCCATATCCCACGATTCCAGTTACGTTCCACGTTCGATGAACGATCGAGACGCAATCTCATCTACTAACCTCCCGACTGTCAGTTGGCTCGTCGACGGTCCCTCACTCACTTACGTAGAAAGTCGAGAGGAGAGAACCGCTTCGACTATGAGACGCACCCCATTTGAGTATAAATTTAAATTTACTTCATAAAATACATGATTAATGTTTACCCACCTCCAGATGAGCTAGAAACATGAAATTTGGCAGACTTATACCTTTTAGATTGTAACCGACGGCAACATTCCAAAAAGTTCAAATTTTTATATTTTTTACCCCGAAAAAAATCCAAAAGTCTTACGGCACTTTTTAACGTTTATTAAGGCTTCACAGTAATAAGCTATAAAGCACTCTAAATACACGGACTTTATCTCCAATACTGTGTCAGTTGAGAAAAAAAAAGCTTTTCCCGAGAACCTCACTGGGGTTTTGGGGGCGGAGCCCTCATCGTACAAAGCGAGTATCAGATCTTCTCCTACCTTAAACATTTATCTTCATCCCGAATTATGGATCTTACTGTACCCTGAAAATTAGCCTAATCCTCCTGTGGCCTCTAACAGAAAGGAGTACTAGGAGCAATCCTGGGGGTGAAGGTGGATGGTGCATAAGACCATCTTCATGATCCGAATGTCTAAAAAAATTGGGATCCTCAAACTGAAGGCTTATAAAGGGATGCTTTATTTTACTGTATGCTGTAAATTCGTGACCAATAGATTTCATTTGTCATACAACCCTAGAATCAAACCTAACCGCTTGTTTAGCATGCATGTATTAGGTTAGTTCCTAATAGCGTGTGGCCAGTAGAACAATGCCCCACAATTCTTTCCTGTAGCAATACAAAACCGGCAGGCCATTTAATTCCAGCACTTTTAAAAGCTACCTATAACCGCTGATTACGACATAAACACCAGCTTCTATAAGCATGCCCCTGAGCAGGTAGCGTCCAGTATTAAGAAGTTATCACTGCTTCACCGGATGTGTGAATGTGAAATCATATGTACATCAGAAACCCTACAGCGCGACCTGTAAAAGCGGATCATTCAAACTGACGGAAGTCATTTAAAGTAAAATGACTGGGTTTCTAGTTTCTAAAATTATCGCCTTATGCAAACAGAAGTCATTCTCACGTGATAAGTAAAGATGTTTCTTGGGAGAAGGAAGTAAAGACAGTGATAGAAAAGAAAGAAAAATCAGCGCAGATGTTAATTGTTACAGGAGAAGCTTTCTTTAATGATCTCGAATTGATTACGTAAGGTCTTATCCAAAATAGTTCTCTCTATTAAATAATATTTAAATACTATACAATCCCTTGTAAAATGACCAAGAAACAAGACTTTCCAGCAGGTTATGGAAAGTATGTAGAGAAATAAAATATACCAATCAAACAGAGTCATATGGATCACGTATATCTTAATTTCCTAGCTCAAATAGATCTTTGACATCTTATTTAATACTTTCTCTACCCGTATCGTAGGTTCTATAGGTAGAGGAAATATTGTGTTCGACTATGAAATTCTATGTAGTGTTTTAAACGTAGGCTAATAACGGTACACATCTTGTGGTATCCTGAATCTGAAACTATAATGTTCAGAAAGATCTGTGTGTGTGTGTTGTTAGTTTGTTAGACCGTCTTTATGTGTCTGTGAATAGCACAGCGCAAAAACGAGAAATCGTAGCAAACACGATTTTCAATTTAGGTCAGATATATTCGTTTACGTCCATTTCTGTCTTCCACTCCTTTCGTAGGTTATATGTTGATCTGTCATCCATTGAAGGGAAAAGATAACATAAAATCACACAAAATTATGACATGGATTTGGTACCGAATGTTTTTTTTTTTTAAACAAAATCAATTCTGTACGTGTTAATTTTAATATCATACTAAAATGAATTCATTTCATGTTGTCAAAATCCGTTGGTTTCAAGAAAACGAGCAAAAGGAAGCTTCGATTTGACCGACGCTGTAAGCTGCCATCTGGCTTGGAAGACAAGAACTACAACAACCAGCAGCCAGCGTGGGCGTTTGTTTGTATGAATATATCATCTACAAACTTAAACATTTGGACTATTTATGGTCGAACAAAAACAGTCGTATGCAACTTGCCTATGATGGTAATTAAGATACTATTTATCTTACTAAATGTCATTATAGGCTTGTTGCATTATGTACTATAAGTGTTCCCTATACAGGCCATGGAGGCCCAGAGGGCTCCAGGAGGTTGAGGCTCCCAGATTTTGGGCACGTGAAGGTGGTAAGGTTGTCAGCCTTACGCACCGGCCGCCTTTACCCCCATGATTGCTCCTGGCACTCATTTCTGTTAAGAGTCTGAGTCGACCCCAGGGCCATAGTGCCACCAAAAGGATTAGGTCAATTGAAAAACTCCAACGACCTCATCGGGAATTGAACTCGTGACCTTTCGGTTATAATGTACGATACTGTTGTGATAATTATATAAATGCTTAAAATTTATTTCGTAACCAACTATCTTCTGCTTCTCCCATAAAAAATAAGGCCTTTTGTTGAAATTAGATCTATTCATAGCTAATTAGAATCATTCATTTGCAACAAAAAGTGATTTTGGAAAATGCTTTTGAAGCTTTGTTAGAAGGAGCAAAGGTATATCACATCATCATAAAATACTTCATACGACTTCAGGAAATAACCATCACACAACTAATAACTAATACTGATAAGATATAGTTTTAATACTTGTATGTTAGGTCTTCCTTGCATTCTATTCTTTCAAGTCTTACTTCAACTCCAACTAGCTGGAAAACATATTATGTCACCACAGTAGAACTCTGGATTTCAACCAGCGCAGTTTCGAATTTTCCGTACCAAATTACCCGCCCACGAATATTTAGGAGTTTGCTGTCTCATATCTTAGTTTATTTAAACTTATGCCTTACATATTTTCTGTCAGTGTTAAGGCCCATTACTACAGTTTAGATTTAAAACCAAATCCTGTTTTGTAACAAGACTGGCTATGTGTAACCTGCTCTAATTCAGAGATCGTATATTATGGAACGTAACTAACTCAGCTCCTAGTTGTCAATTAAAATCAATTCATGGCACTAATTAATGCTATCAAAATTTGGGCTCCTTCGTCAAATTAATACATATCGGGTTCTTTTTCTTTTTTTCCTATGACTGCACAACAAGTTGGTCATAAAAGTCGAAATATTGGTAATTAGTGACTTGATTGACAGGACCATTAGCTTCAAAGTAGACATAATGTTTCATGTAACATAAGTGACACAAATAGTAGTCCATATTTTGTCCGTTACTCGTTTCTATGTAAGCATTTTAGGTTAGTGAATTTTCTAAACCACAAAGTAGGAAACATCATACAAACTTCAATCTATCAAAGATTTAAAGACGGTTTGTTTGGAATAGATTCCCACAATTTGATGTCAGACCGTCATCGACCGTTGGCCCTATCTTAGTCTGAAAGGCGCGATGCTTAATTTTTCATATAGTGTACAAATCCTTGCCTGACGCAAAGAAAACTTTACACAAAGATTAGTCCTACAAGTACTTGATTTATATGACATTTCAATAATTTTTAATTTCATTACAGATATGATAAACTACTTGATTTATATGGCATTTTAATAATTTTTCATTTCATTACAGATATGATAAACTACTAACAATTTATGGATTAAATTTTTATGTAAACTTTATTTTATGAGCTTGAAAGACACTATGATAGTCAACTAAAATACCCCATATAGAATTAGATTGTATGTAGTCTGCCGACCTATGCGAAAAATCCGGACTAACTGCATACTCTTTCATTACCAATGTTCAAGTTTGCTAAGTGGATGGGTGGAGAACTTCTAAGTCCAGAAAGAGAAGTCTGCTCCCTGTAAGCCAAGTCTGTATTAGTCAGAAATTTCTGACCACAGGCTGATCTCATGGGATATATTCACTGGTAACTCATGAATTTATCGATAAATTATGAACCTCTTGTTATATTATAAATATAGTATATGCTATACAGGCCGTGGAGGCCCTTAGGGTTCCAGAAGATATTCAGCAAATGAAGGTGGTAAGGTTGTCGACCTTAAGCATAGGTCCTTCTTACCCCTTGGATTGCTCCTCGTAGACATTTCTGTAAGAGACTGAATCGACCCCAGGGTCATAGTGCCGCCAGAAGGATTAGGTCAAGGGAAAAATCCCAACAACTTCATCAGAAATCGAACCCGCGACCCTTCTGGTTTGCAGCGCAGTGCATCAACCAACTACACCACGGTGTACTCCTCTCGTTGTATCACCTAAGATAATTTCTGTATGTGCTTAAGCTCACATTCTAGCTTTCCAATCGTTCTGGTATTTAAGACAAGAAATATTAAAGATACATAATACCCCTGCGCGTATCTTAGCGCTATGCAATATGTTACATGCAGATTCTCGACAACCCGTTAACAAATTACAAGAGTATTATGTTTATCTACTAATTTTTCAAGCATCATATTTCAGTGATAAGATCAAAATAACATTAATTTAAAGCCTTGGTGAAATCAGTGAGGTCTGCAACATAATTTATATTAAGTGAATGTATATTACTTGTTCGTTTCTATTTGTCAAGGGATTTAGCCGCTTGTATTTATTTGGTAACATTACTGCAGTGGTATCTAGCATCGGACTGCGGTACAACAGACAGACTCCTCGTAGTTTCTGGCGTCCCGTTGTGCTTAGTGAAATAAAGTAAACGAATTAAGTTATATATTATAATAACCTGTTAGGAGGAAGTCCCTAAACATTAAATTCTGGCGTGTTGATGTCACAGAACAAGCGTATATCTTCTAAAATGTGATAAGAATAGCTAATGAGGGGGCATACTAACTTCAGCTCAATTATGACCTTTTCTTACTGCTACTGTATATTGTTGGTTGAAAATGTAATAGGTGTTTACAGGTAACTGAGTTCTTTATAAATAATAAAATGGCGAAATCTAACCAAATATATTTCTTATTTTCACATTAGTTTTACGGCTTTTGTGGAACATTATCGTTAATATTACCGTCTAGACAATAATAATAGTTTATGAAACGAGCCTATAATTACATTTACTTTCATACGAGTGTCTTAATTATCATTATAGGCAAGTTCCATACGACTTTTTTCGACCATAATTAAATGTCTTAAGTTTTGAATTTTAGAATACCTTGTAATTCATGAAGCGAACGACTCGGCTGACCTCGCCGATCAGTTGTTAGTATGTTTTCGTCTTTGCCAAACATGGCAGGCGATAACGTGCAGGCAGCTCAGGATTTGTCTTGTCGTTTTATCCTCGAAGCAACGCACATTAAAACACAGGAAATAAACTCAATTTAGTACAATATTAAAATCAACATGAACAGAATGTATTTTATTTCTTATACAGGTTGTTTATTGTACAGTTTGGCTTGCTGCTTTCAAGGGAAGAAGATTGATTCGTGTATGATATTAATAGATACCGGTACCAGAACAGTGTTTTAATGAAATTCTGTATCATTAATATACTGTTACGTCACATGTACCGGTAGGCTAATAACCGTATTACAATACAAGAATGTAATTATAAAGTACACTTAAAGCCAATGGAGTTTAAGAATTAAGTCTTATTTACTTTTGTCTCTAGAAATAATTCTAACTAGTTAATTAAATATTTCGTTTACCAAGAACATAACAAATGCTAAGAATCAGAACTGGCAAGTCCGAACAAACCAGGGTTTTTTCGTACAAATGCAATTTCACTTTTCAAAATATGATTTATAATATGCAATCTTTTTAGTAATTTCAAACTCTTAAATTTATTGTTATGTTTTCATTTTTAAAAAAATATTTTACATTAATCTAAAAATGTAATTTTTGTGACTTCTTTCAGTAGTTTTGAGATCATATTCTTTAAATTGTAATTTCCAAAAGTTTTGTAGTAATTCAGTATTAATTTTCAATTTAAATTAACATTGTAATATAAATTTTAAAGTGTTTGTACCTTTGCATACATGTAATTGAAGTCTAGCTTGATTTTTCGTAATTTAGTTTTATGCAATTTTAAGTGCTTTAACTGGTAGAGCCGAAGAGAGAGCGAATTGGCAATATCTCTGCCAGAGCCAATAGCAAAATCAAGAAAAGGACATTTAAAAATCATGTTTTAAATATTTTTTCACATAAATACATTAACGTACAGTTTATGTTTTAGACCGCAGAAACGTTTGTATCTACATAAACTTTCATTCAAATATTGTCAGAAAGACAAAGAAAAATGATTTTCAGAAAGCAAAGTCACCATAAATTAGCAAGAAAGTCCAGCAGCAATTGACATTTGACAATATAATATCCGTGAAGGCGGAAAGGGTCGAATTTAAACATATAGGTCAACAAAATGAATAAATCGTACATGAATGAAATAAATAAACCAATAATTTAAAAAAAAATCTTCCAGAAAGTTACAGAAAACTTTATCCTAGACAAATATGCCTTAAAATAAATTGTTTTGGTAAATATATTGTATAACTTATGTTGTCACTTAGGTATGTTGTATAATGCAGTATCGCTGCAGTCTTGAAGTAACCTATTTTATATTAATCCTCTGATCACGTATCGATGATTCTGCTATAATATATCGGGTTTCTCGGAGTGAATGATAACATTACACTGTCATGAACATAGTGTTACGTGTTTTACACGGTCGCAGGACCAACTGCAATTCTTCACATCAGTAGTCGGCTTCATTATATGGTAGGGTCATGACTGGGTCCTTTTTATTTCCTCTGAAGCTGCAAGGGGTCTTGCAAGATTTGCTACGTAACTCAGGAGATACTAATGAAACAAGTAATCAGTGCTATAAACGTCTGCTGAATTAATAATTCTTACTTACTACCTCTGTTCTCACGAATTCTACAGTTAGATTGTTTTATGTTTCTAGTTATTTCATTTGTTTGTTTTTATTGCAGGGTCACAGAAGGCGCGGGAAAGATTTGGTATCTTCTTCTCCATGTCGAATTTTTATTTTGGTTATAAACACTACTATAAAACTTTTTGCGAACGGCTATTCCATTCATACACCGTGTATTTGATATTTTACAATAACGTTTAATAATTCCTCGGTTATCGACCAATCACGGTCGATGGTTTATCATGCATATGCTTGCAAGGAAAAGGATTTATCTGATAAAAGTTCCCTATTTGCTTAATACGTCAAAGTATCAATATGCAGTTAACTAAGTCACCTATCTGAAATTTTGGCGGTGAAAGAAAGAAAGAAAGAAAGAAAGAAAGAAAGGAAACAGAAAGAAAGGAAGAATGAAAAACAGCAAAATTTGGAAATTGAAACACGATTTCGATTCGGTGCAAGCCATTTCATGTCAGCTTTTGGGAGTTTTAGAGTTTTAGGCAATTCTTCCAGTTGGATTTGCATTGTAACCATTTCATTCTTGACTTGAAACGACTCAAGTAAGGAATTTATTATTATTATTATTATTATTATTATTATTATTATTATTATTATTATCATTATTATTATTATTACGATATTGTTATTGTTATTTTTATTTTTGAAATGTGCTACTATTTGTTTTGGCATAATCTTAATAAATCTCATTCGAGGTTATGAAATTCATCAAATAAATTCGATAATTCGAATCTATCAATAAACTCGTATTCTCGCGTGGGAATAGTCCTTCCTATGATAATCTATACAGCAAAATAGGCTATTTAAAGAAATGCATTGCGTTGCGTTTAACCCTTTAATGCTTTACCTTAAGGGATGACCGAAGTGTTTGAGAGTGATTTTCTGAATTATCTGTTCTATAAACTTGAAATTGGACAGACTAACTAAAACCTGAGAAGAAATTGCAGCTCTTAATTTCAGTTTAGAGTCTCAATTTGTTCCTGAGATATTACGCCTAATTAATGTAATTAATGACAACAACAGTAAATTCGTTAAAATATCTTATTCGGGAAAAGAGCATAGAAGGTTCTCATAAAGTATCATGAAGGAAAAAGATAACCTGCACAAATTTGTTTAAAAAACCTCTCTCGGGCCTAAACAACCACTTATTCTTTAACAGCAAATATTGAAATCATAATTCATTATTATAGCATAAGAAATGTACAAATTTAACGACGAACCACACGAGGAAATATTATATTGATATATAGGTGTCTACAAATTGATCGAGCATATAAAAAATAAAATATTTCCAAACAACAAAAGCTTAGTGCCGTACATAAATATTATCAACTTATATTAACAGTACGAATTGTGATACAATTGTCACATCGTTATAAGTACAATAACCTGCAAGCATGTTTGTTACACATATGGTTTATTTGTTCTCACTGTATATGACTACACAATTGAATCAATTGAACTTCCATTAACAACTAAATCAAGTGTGACAACGACAAACCGCTAGCGACAGTTGGAGTCAACTTTCATAACATTTGCGTAAAACCGAATATTACTCTCCTGGGTTTAATGCATATAATTACGTTCTATAGATTGTTCAACCCAATCCAGTGTATCACATACAATATTTCAGAACTAATTGGCAATTCCTTTTAATACGCTGCTATGCGTTTTTAACAAGGCGTAACCAACCAACATGATTTCTAGCTGTGAACAATGTTAACGACCTGTTTTAAATTGCCGTGAAAATGTCATTCATACAGTGGTATAAATCTTTGCAAATCTACATATAACGAAGTGTGAAATGAAAGTAGACTCTCTGGAATTTCTGTCCTCAGTTGCCATTCCGGTCTTCTTGTTTCTATATTTGTGATTTCCAATATCAACGTTACTATGTTTTATTATTTACTTGAATTAATATATTTTTATTCGACCACACTATAGTACGCCGGCGGTCGTACTAAGACTGCAAGTAATTACCTGATCTGTGGATCATTATGGTCCAAAGCTTCTACGAATTTTAATCGCTCCTAGTTCGACGTTTAGAGGATGAGCAAACTTTATTAAGCAACTGAAGCAATGGTTGTTGCATTGTGTTCTTCCTTCCTGGTTCAAAAGTTATCGTGGTTTAAAGAACGTAGCAATGTTATCCCGTTCACACAGGAAAAACGGCAATTCTTTGAAAACCTATGCTGTAGATCAACTACGATGGCATCCTTTTTTTACCATCTTTAATCAGCTTTAAGTCATCACATATTTCCCACTTAAATCTAACAAAATTTATGGAATTTTAAATACATATTCCATGTTTTGATATGTCTCATTCATATTTACTGCGAAGCTAAAAACATTGCCACGAATTAACTCGACATTGGACTACATTATTTACAATTGTTATATTATATAATTAAGAGTTTGAAATAAGTAGTAAAATATAACTCATTTCAATTCCGTAACATTGTGGGTGTGTCCAGAGATAATGTTATAATTATTTATTAGTATTGTTATCATTATCAGCGGCATCATTGTTATTATTACTATTATTATTATTACCATTATTTCGTTTATGAGCAATGGGAATCGTCGCTTAAATATAAAAATACAACAAATGACTGAATGCTTTCAACCAGAATACATGATACGAATATTAATATTACTTTTATGTCACAAAACGTGATCTCACCATCACTAAGAGACAAAATTCCATTAACCATGGTGTTAAAGAGTATTCGGTAGATGTGAATAATTGATCATGATCCTTCCGCAAAAGCCACTTGTTTGAAATGGCTTGTCTAAATATAGAGCGGCTACCTGTTGTCGTTTTTTGCATGTAACCAGACTATTAGGCTTGGAGGTCGCATGTAGAGTAGCTCCTAGTAGTCGGACATGGAACGACACAAGTATAACTACATAGCAAAGCGTCATCCATTCATCAGAGGGGATGGCTCGGATCTTTTGTGCAAAGCCGTTCTCGATATAAAAAACCGCATAATGATTCCAATATTTTAAACCACGACACAACTGGAAGAAGCTGTAGCAGAGAAGATTGCAAGAAAATGGGAATAAAAACTAGTAGTTACTAGAAAGCAAAAGTCGTAAGAAATAAAGGTAAAAATTCAGTGTCAATAAACTCAGGATAGTAAACAGTAGAAACATATGTTATAAGAGTGAATTTCTTTCTTTTTTTTCCACGGTATCCCGCAGAGTTTTCTGAATAAGATTCAGAAGTTGAGAGTATTAAGAAGTGGTTTTTAAAACAAGTATCAGCGGGGATTATCTTCCAATTTAAGAGTACTGTGACATTCTATTTCAGTTGCTTATAAAGTAGAAATAAATAGAACTTTAAAAGAAATCAATTAAAACAGTAATTTAAAAAAGTGCCTACAGTATTTAAGATAGGTCTTTTCAATGAAAGTTGGTAAGAAAAGTGGAAAAGATTCGTTATTCGTTTTGTCACTCACGTTTTAGTCACTACCATCAAATTAAGTGTTCGGAAATCAGTTTCAAAAGAAACGGTAGTTTTTAGACATGTAATATAGACGTAGTATAATTTGTTTAACTGAATGAGAAACAAAGTTTAATTGCAGTAAGTTGTATTGAAATATATTGTCACTATGCTTATCTTTTAAAAAATAATAATTTTGTAGAAATAGATCTTCAGACGTCTTTTTTATCACTTGAAATTGAAAATAAATTAATAGGCCTAATACTTAGGGCAGGCTATGCGCAATCCTCATTGAAAACATAAATGACTGGTATTCATCCGCGACCCATCATTCGGAAGAGAGTAATAGTGACCTCCGAGTAGAGGTTTCATTACTGAACACTAAATTAAGTTACCGTACGCTTATTTTCCTAGAGAGGACAGCGGGACAGTTAGTAAAACCATCATCTCAACAAGCATTCACATGAAACTAAGTATTACTTGAACATGGTACAGAGGCTCTAATTTAGTTTTTTAACGTGCACGAGTCTATGACAAGGGACTCACAGTTCACAGTCCATCCCGAGGACTCCGTGCCCAGAACTTTAAGTCCTGAAAAATCCATCGACCCCGGTTAAGATTAAAAAAATAGTTAGTATTGTGTTTTAAATTTGGTGCATCTTGAAATGAGTGGTTAATGATTGACTATTTTGACCTTATTATTAAAAATAATATGAAGGGTCAGGGGAAAAAAGCAGGAGAGTCAATGTTTTTACAAACTGAGAAAAAGCGATTTTAATGTTCAAATTGTTATGACATCAATGTATCTACACATAAAATAATTATGATTTCTGAAAAATGAAGTCTTGGATTCAGGAAATGTGGAATCATAGCTGTTGGAAACCAGTTTGTCCCCATAAAGATGTAATTCCACGAAACCCTGTCAAAGGTACCTTTTGAAGTGGAAAAAAGCAGGTAAGTCAAGTGGAACAGACTCACATCACTTAGACATTGTGCAGCTGACTGAAGAATTTGACAGCATGAGGACTACAAAACTTCATAAGATTTTGTATATCTTTAAATTTTTTTCTTGGAATCGACAGGAGACCTAGAATAAAGAAAGAAAATATCTGATAAATTGTGATAAACTATTGCAGGAAACAATTTTTTTTTTAAAAAAGCTACACATACCATTATAAGCTGGAATTGGAAGTTCAAATAGCCCATCCTCCAATGGTTGGCCTTGTCGAGGTGCCCTTATAATCCCAGTTCACATCCCTCCATAGTATGTCGTGCGATATTGCAGCATACGGCTGTGGTTGGATGCAGAAGATATTACTTTAATAGGCTGTGTTTTGAAAGGGCACTTTGCAGCGTACTTTGAGTCCAACATTGTCTTCCAGTCTAGCACCATTTGTTGGGTAACGTTGACCACAGTGAAAGGGGATGGTTTACATCTTGATGCTTTCACCATTTCTTTGAAATCCTCAGGTGTTTCCATCAATGCTTTTTGATTCCATAAACCTACGTTTTTATCGCACTCCAAGTACGAATGGTCGCGGATACGGAATGTCAGTGTGATTTTCTTGAGGCCAGCAATTTGATTGCTTGTTATATAATTAATGAAGCCAGTTGAGACACCATTGACTCGCCTGCTTCTTTCCTCTTTGCGCTTGACTTCCCTAGTTCTTCCCCCTTACAGTGAAACTTTGACTGCTAATTTCTCCCGACTGGTCTGCTTTTTTTCCACTTTCGACCTTTCAGCTGATGGGTATGATGAATCTGAAGCAAACTGTAACGATATCTCAATTTTTTTAAAAAAGTGACTTACCTGGTTTTTTCCCCCGACCCTTCATATGCAATACATTTTGCATTTTTATTTGTATAGGCCTGTTAGTCTTTTTATGTACTCACTTCTTGTTTAAAAACAAAGTGTTTATTATATACTAGTCCTTTGGGCTACCTCCGATAGAAGACAGTCGTTAAATAAAAAATAACTGAATCTCGAAGATACAGAAAACTTTACTTTGTCTCATTTTTCTAACTTTTTCTGTTATACACAAAATTTTGAGAATTTTTGCAACAGAATTTTGCAACATTCTATTGAAACATTACAATTATTTATAATGTTGTATTTATAGGAAAGTCAGAACTTCTGGTATATATAATTGAAGGATATTAATTGAAAATTATCACAGAATACTTCCCTACATTAAAATAACATCCTTTACGAAAACTGCCGAGTTTATTCATTGTTGAGGAAGAAAAAATAATGCTTGGAAATTTATTATGAAACGTGGAAAAAAGCATTTCAATACCAAATCCAGCAAAACCTTTTTCTGTTTAGATCATATTGATAACTGTGAATCTTTCCAGTGAGACACATTGGGTTGCTTACTTTAATTGTATTTCAACTAATTTAGTCATGGGCCAGTTTTCCCCCTACCTATACCGTGGGTCAATGTTACATTTTTAAACTACAAGTGGTTGATTAATGATGTTGCTACTGTTACTATTAGGTCCATTATAATTTTGATGTAAACTCCTTTAAAATGCCTACAATGCCGTCGCTTCGCAGGTGTGCCTAATTTTCCCCCAGAAGTTCAATCTAAACTCATGAAACTATCGCATTTATGCAAACACACGCCATCGACATGATGCGGAATCGAACTATGAACTTGGGAACATTCTTCCCTTTATGCCTCACCAGCCTGGCTGGTCTTAGGCACTAGGGGGAGGGGAAGGTGCTTCTGTCCCTAAAGTAAAAATCCAATCTACTTTATTTAAAATTATAGAATGAAGCGCAGAAGTGTCAACGCACGGAATTTTACCTAAGTCAAAACTTATCTATTCTGGCACCCCTTTTGAACGTTAGTTCTATAATTCGGTCACCTTAATGTTGGAGACTTAAAAATAGCGATCCTATACTATATTTAAGATTTAAATAATAATTTTAATAACCTGTTAATAATATTTTTATTTTTAAAATAAACATATACTAGAAGACGTAATTTACGAATGAGTCGATGGGCCGAGAAAAATTCGTTAAGGGCCGCGTATGGCCATCGGGTCGACAGATGGATAACAATGTGTTAATAGATGGATTTGAGAATAGTGTGTTTTGAAATATTAAAAACTAGAGAACTGATATAAAAAGAAGAAAAGCAACAATAACAAAATCTAAAGAGACTGTCAATAATCCCACGAATTAGAAATCAGTACCATCATACTTTATCATCAACGGACAATATGTATTATTTGCTTTCGAATACATCCACTTCTCTTATTCGCCCCCGTTCCATAACCCCGCACATGGTGTTGGCCTATCTGATCTTTTCAGACCGCCTTTACTCCTATAGAGAGCTCCTACACAGTACAGTACAATCTGAAACGTGACCTTTCCTGCAGGAATCCGGAAAGATTCACATATGGCAATGTCTGATTACATGTGTTATTGCCTTTGTCTGTTGCAGTTGGTGTTGATAGTATCGACACTAAATGTATTACACCGATGTGCAATACATGAATGCAACCAGATGGAACGACATCTGCTGGACATCATATTAAACTTGGTATCAGCTAAAAAAGGTCTACGAAGTGACATTATGACTACATAATGGGAATAACTACTCAGATTTTTTCTTGTACACAACAAAATCATCTGTGCATCCCACAGACTATTATCTCTTAGATTTCTAATATTCTTGTAGTTTTAAATACTGGCGAAGACATATGTCTTTAAGGCATAACAATTCAGAAGTCCTTCCTTCATAACGGAAATAAAACTGTAAGGAAATTAGCCTAATATGAGGTAATTTTTTTGTTTTCACAATATCTTCGGGGTGTCAGCAATTTTTAAATTCTAATTGCAGTGCAATAGCATGGGGCCGACTCCGGACTTATGGCAATGGAGTTGAGTAGGCTATTCAAGTCACCTTACTTAATGTAGATGATCAAAATGTTGTAATTCTGATCTATGAATTTATACATTTCAGAAACGACGTATCAAGTTCTGGAACACTACTTGAGGCTCTGCTTAAAATATTTGGCCGACTTTTCTTGTTCTTCAGAATTCATTTCTACGTGGGGATTACCTGGCAACAAATATATGTGGCAACTTGCTGTTTTAAAAACCCGTATGTATAAAAATCACACAAATCTGAAGAGCGATATGGACATAGTCCGCGACTAATCATTCTCTCGTCTTCAAACAGTGCACAGAGAGCAGCCATTGAGTGATTTGCCTTATGGGCTCTGGGGCTGTTGCTATGTCCTATAAGTACTGCCTTTCTTCTTCAGTCAGCTTAACAAAAAACGGGGGTCAACACTACACTCACATAACATGTTTATTTATTATTTATATTTTATCAAAGCATATCATAGCATTGATTATAGCATTTATTATAGCATATTTAATTCTTAAGGTAAACTCATTTTGGCTAATTTTGTGAAGATTGTAGGGGCAGTTTAATTTTGGATTTATCATTCACTTCTTATAGCAAAATTATATTCGCTAATTTTCTGGACGTTGTAGGCCTAGCTGCTTTTCCAATGATTAAATTGGATTTATTAACTTATTAAATTCTTATAGGAAACTCATTTTGGCTAATTTCCTGAAGATTGTAGGCCTAGCTCCTTTTGCGTTAAGTAAATTGGATTTATAATTGAATGCTTATAGTAAACTTCTATTGATTAATTTTCTGAAGTTTGTAGCCCTAGCTTCATTGGTAATTGTCACATTGAAGTTATCTAATTTTTATTCTAAACTTACTTTGAAAAATTCTAAAGATTATAACCCTAATTTATCTCGAGTTTATTCTTTGGCTTTATATCCAATTTTCAATCATTTATGCCGATAAGGCATAATTTTCATTAATTGGTGGTATCGGAGAATTCAAGGATCTAGAAGACCGGGGACCTGCAAGCTGTACACAATCGGGTGAGAACTAAAAACTATTGTGGCAAACGATGAATCTATGCCCGGTGACGGCCACAAGGAATACACGGTAGAAGTTCAGTGGTTTCATCTTTGGTCCGGACTGTATTTATTATGCTAAAGTATACAGTAAATATAATGCTTATTAAAAAAAATTAAATTCTTTCTCTTTAAATGCAACGGATCCTAGTTACTTCTTCGATTGTTCCTTCAACCAAGAATGCGTTCCAGATACGTGTGACAAGTACAGGAAGAAAATCTGATTAAAATTTACACTTAAAGAGAATTCATAAACTGTAAGAGAGTTTGCATACAAAACTGCCTCTACAGTAAGAGTTTTTCAATTGCAACTCTTTTATGGCCGACGCCGTTAATTCTGCTCGATACACCTGTGAGGACAACTTACGTTACAGAAATATGCAGGCATTTAGTCCTTGTTCAAGAAATGTTTATAAACTCGACATAGAGGCCAGCTGCCTAATGAATTATGTGTCAGATCTCGAAGTTCACAAATTAGAATTAATTTCTTGTAGGGATTTGCATTTTCACATGTTCAGTTTAAACAACTCTACTTTTTCCTATGAATAATTTCCTCCTATATAGGTAGTTATACTGTAATAATAAACACATCATATTAATCTCACTTTCTGTATACCATATTTACGTCCATTCAGAGGGTGGGCATGAACAACGTTTTTCCTTTTTCTCCCTTTAAATCCAAGAATGTAAATATGTGTGTGTATATATATATATAGCAAACAAATCAGAATATACACCTATTTCAGTTAAATCAGAACCTGCTTTCTTTTTGTCTTATTTTTCTTCTTTCTTTCTTTTCATTTTTTTTTCTTTCTGTTCTACCTCTCCCGTTGTAGGAACTGATTATGCAGTCCAGGCCGCCCGGGCTTTACAGGACTGCAAGCTTTCGGGAGAGGGATTAGCCATTGTAGCCTATCACATACATACTTTCTTGACCATCAAGGGCATGGAGGGCCTCCCGGATGAGTGATCAGCCAGATACCGGGACCACCTCCGAGACAACACCATCACATAGGACGGGACACCACCCTACAAGGCGCAGAAAATACCCGGGGACCACAAAGGCTTAAAGTTTCCCGACTTTCGTCTCAAAGGAGAGGAAAAACTCCATGTAGAAAAAAGAATATAATAAAAGTACAACTCATTCCGTAATTTAAGCGATTTTCCCTCCCTGAAAATAAGAATCGAACAGCTTTAGCTGAGGGTGGCGCAGAGCCCAGCAGAGAATAGACAGCGATCTTCAGATGCTGCTGAAGGAACCAGGTGCGTGCTAAATGATCATCAGTGATATCGTAACCAGAAATCCGCTATTATTTATATCCCGTACAATTACGAGATATTGGCGTTCATTACCCCGAGCACTCCATATCAAACTATTGTTAGCAGAGTATCCTGCGTCAGCAAAACAATACGAATCACAAAGTTTATTACTACGTAAATCTGCGAAACTTATTCTATCAAAATGTATAAAATCTTGCCGAACTGAACAAAAATACAGTTATCATTAGGCTCATAGTTTACTTTTCATGCCTTATTTTGCAATTTTAATAAAATTTAAACTTTTCTTCCAATTTCTAGAGTGATAGGGAAGAAGCAAATAAGTCAAAAATCCAAAGTTTCAGGAATGACAAAAATCAATTTATTTCCACAGCATTTTAACAATATTTAGATCAGTCCACCCATATATTTTTACACAGTATCTTATACTATGTAAAAATATCTGGTTGGACGGACTAAATATTGTAAAAAACGCTGTGAAAATAAATCATTATTTGTCTCTCCTAAAACTTTGGAATTTTGACTTATTCGTTTTTTCCCTATCTCTCTAGATTTATTTTCTGTCTTTTTATTATAAATTTTTACAAACTATCGTATCAAATAGAAAACATCAATTTAAGGATTAAAAACAGTACACTGTTTGTACAATTATAGTATAAAATAACTAGGAAATTTTCCCCCCTAATCACACGATCTTAATGAGGCACTACACGGGGTTTGAGAGTTTTTAAGTGTTCAATAGTAATCGGAATGCTAAATCAGCTGTTTTTAACTGACTAGCTATGTAATTAAATCTGGGAAACGCCGATATCATTAAATTTTATTTGGCAAGCATTCCTAAGGAGCCCCAATTACCGAAATGTATACGGCTGGGTATTTGATCCTGCATACCTAAGCGCAGAAAAATAGTTTGCAACAGCACTCACATGTGTGCTATTATTATGCGCGGCTTGAACACCTGTTACTAACAAAAACACAAACAGAGACACACGATTATCATCATCTCCAGTAATTTGTGGGCACAAAATATTTATAATACGCACCTAATACGCTTTAACACGAAACCATAATCAACTGTATTTATGAAGTCAGCAATCACAAAAGTGAAGTGAAGTGAAACTCAGGCACTTAAGTTACTTTTAAAAGGGTCTAAGTGCCAAAATCATGATTTTTCAGCTGATAATTTTAAATTGATCTATTTGCCCAGACCAATGCATTTTAGAAGGGTCCAAGGTCCAGGGAAAACCACGTTCTTAGCAATAAATTCTAAAGGACAGACGCCTACTACACTCCCTAACTCTACTCTATCATATACTTAATAATACTGCACCTAATTATTTAGTCTCCCGTTTCTCACTGTTATCTTCCCAACATAACCGCGACACACGATCTCAGAATAACAGTCTACTGTCAATTCCACGCCATCAAACATCTCTGTACTCTGCCTCATTCACAATAGCCATCACCCGTATCTGGAACTCCCTTCCGCCGGACATCAGGGGTAGTCGGAGCTTACAGATCTTTAGGTCAAAGTTACTCAAGTATCTCGCTGATAACTAGAATGAATGTCTCGTTATCTAGCCTAGGTAAATTTATATTGTACACGATTTTCATGGCACCTAGCCTATATTGCTTTTATTTGTTAATTTCTTAGTTTTAAGTTTCAATTTTAGTGTATATTATAGTATAATATTATAATTATACACACATCCAATTATAATATAATTCTTTAATTCATTTTGTTTTCTCGGCATATTATTGGACGCATTTTTGTCTTATGTTTTAATATAGGTACTTCAATATTGTATTATTATTTTATTTTTAGCATTTTGTATTATGTATGATATCTATTGTATTTGTTTCTCTATAAATTCCTTTTAATGTATTTTGTCTTTATCCTGGTTGAGTGGAAGATAAGGCCCTATGGCCTTAACTCTGCCAGGCAAAATAAAACATTATTATTATTATTATTATTATTATTATTATTATTATTATTATTATTATTATTATAAATTCCAAGATGGGTCTATCTCCAGCACGTCTTTCTGTGGCTGTATGTCTCGTTTTCTCGTAATAATGATTGTGGCACTTAGACCCTTTTAAAAGTAAAAGCTTCATTTATAAATGGGCGGATGGGGCATTTCCCATTTCGGAAAATCTAGGGTTCGCCAATTTTTAAGAGTAATTTTATATTATATTAAACAAAGGATTATATTTAAAAAATTTAAGCTACGTATCCATTAGATGTAATGAAAACTCGTGCTTCAAAGACACTGATTTGATGCGTGAAGCTTTGTGTGTTAAATTCTAAGTAATAAAGTTATGTTCGATAGTCTCTCTACTGTATGTAAAAATTCAAAACGAAATTAATTGGACCAAGCGAAATCTAGTGATTAGAAGTGCGGTTCGTTTGTGTGATGTTCAGTTTTTAAATATTAAAATTGAGATATGTTTCTTTGATATAATAGCCCGTGAATCTGAATATAGGAATACGTTAGGCCTATATGATAAAGAATGAACCTATGAGATATGTACAATAAAATCAAAATCTAATGTAGTGTTGTACGTTCAGACATTCAAATTTGTTTTAAATGAAAGTCTAATTGAATAAAGAGTCCTGACCTTTTTCTTTCTCGCGGGGGTACGCCGTAGCGTAGTGGTTGAAGCGTTGCGCTACAAACCGGAAGGTCGCGGGTTTGATCCCCGTTGAAGTTTTTCAGTTGACCTAATCTTTCTGGTGGCATTATGGCCCTGGGGTCGATTCAGCCTCTAACAGAAATGGGGGTAAAGGCGGCCGGTGCGTATGGCTGACAACCTTACCACCCTCATGTGCCGAGTGTCCAAAATCTGGGAGCCTCAGCCTTCTGGAACCCTCAAGGCCTCTCTGGCCTGTATAGGGAACACTTTACCTTTACCTTTGTTTTCTCGCATATGACTTATGTAATATAGAGAATGTATTGCGAACATGACAACAAATCGAAATCGAAATAACACCGGGAAATGTTTCACGATGCCTTGAAATCGAAAAAGTATTTTTGAAATGACATCTGTCTGCGCATCTAAATTATATGTCTGTCTTTCCGTCTGTAGCGAGTAAACGGTTAATTTAATATAGGCCACCTTTTAGTGACTTTTTTGGAAAGTTATTGGACCGCCCAGAATTTGGTTCTTAGAACTGAAATATTACGGGGACTTTTTTATAAAAACTTTTCCAAAATTTTTATTTTTGAAAAATGGCTCTAACAATTTTAATAAAAATTTAAATTTCGAAATTTCTATCACTATAAACTGGCTATGTTCGTTTATACATAAGAATTACTTACGGGGTAGTTTAATTGCATCCATTTTCGATTTTTATAGACTATCTCTATTGCAGTAGATGATGCATGAAAACATATCACAGTAAACACGAAAAGTGTGTAATTTCATGGCTACTGGTTTTCTTTTATGAATTATAGCAAAAACTCCAATTGGCAGTGTAAAGAGTTAAAAGTTACACACATTGAATAGTTCCTAGGTATTTGAATTACAAAATAAACAATCAACAAGTAATATAAATTTAGCTTCGACCGCCACCTATCTAGAGATGCGGGTGGCCTAACATTTTGTAAAACTGGTCCAGTCGTGTAATTCCATCCGGGAATTTTGCAAATATTTAAGCCATTTTTCTATTCAGCCACGCCTACAGCATTATTAAAGTCCTTCGGCGATTATCTTTAACCTTTTATGTACAGTTTTACGTCTTTGAGACCTAGGGAATTATTTTCCCGAATGCTCAATTGTTTCGGTAGCGATAGGATCAACGCTGGGAGCACTGGCCAAATGACCGCTCTTATGCAGTTTTACGTGTAATAAATCTACTTACATCACTTGGTATTGCATAGTATTCTAAACTGATATTCCAGAAATGACCGAGTGGCAGGTCTTTATCGTTCCAGCACGTTCCAAAAGACGCTTATTGGGAAAGTATTATATGCGTCCACTTAAGTGCACCAGGCGGGACATTGATGAACGATCCATTCTTCTCGAGGTTGTTTTATCTGTGAAAACATGTATTACTAAAAACAACACAGTTATCTCCTTCTAAAAGAGCTTTACATTCCGCTATTCGCCGCGCATTGCCACGTATTAAAAGCAAATAAGGAACACGCTACAATACCAGCTTCTCTTCCTCGTGTAATAAAATGCAGTGGTCCATAAAATGAGGTCTATGAAGTGTCATCATAGTTAAGATAAAGGGAAGTACATTATCATTAGTTATATATTTACAAATAAGTTATTTATCTTGTGACATTATATACACTTTCGAATTCAACGGCTGGTCATTTGATCTAGTATTATGAGTAGAGCTAGTATTTTGAAAATACGTAAACAAAAGTGTAGTGAGAAATAATTCCTCTGACATTGGGATTTGAACCCAAGACCTTTGACTATCCGTGCCAATGCTCTACCAACTGAGCTAAGCCGGAGTTCACTTCACAGCACCAGATGAAAACTCTCTCCTATGACTGATTGCCCTTAATGGTCTACCTCACTGACAGAAAAGTTGTGTCATATGCAGTACTGTGAGGCACACTAATTAGTGATTTTATGACCGGGCTTCCACCGTTTTTGTACAGTTAACATTCAAGATGGATATAATTATATACATTCATGAACCATAGATTGTTGTCTCTGTTGGACATTACATGAGAATATTATAGGAGAAAAATTAATTCTCTGACACTGGAATTTGAACCCAAGACCTTCGGCTATCGGTGCCAATGCTCTACCAACTGAGCAAAGTCAGAGTTCACTTCACAGCGCCAGATGGAACCTCTCTCCTATGACTGATTACCCTTAATGGTCTACCTCACTGAAAGTGTCAGTTCAAATCACAGTGTCAGAGGAATTATTTTTCTCCTGTAATATTCTCATGTAATGTCTAACAGAGACAATCATGAATATATATATAATTATATCCTCCAACACATGGTTGTTAAGTTAAGAGCCAGTGACGTATAATTTTATTCATCCTTTTGTTAAATGAGAAACAAACCATGTTAACGTATTAAATTACTTTCAACTGCTACCATCTCTACCTAACTGATTCTGAAATACAGTATTCCTGTTGCAGGAATGTAGCACGGTAGAGAATTGGAAAATATTTGCCACCGAACAAGCAGATCGTGACTCGACCCGTTCCAGTATCACTTCCTCGTGTTAATTGTTTAGAGCGGGTCAACGTGAAGACAGCGCCGGAACAGCTCGCATAATAGAAATCAAATAAACAGGAGAATGTGGTTCTCACAGAAGAAACATGAGTGTCCTATCCGTTCCGCTGTCTTTTGTGTTGTCCAGAATACAGAAGAAACTTGTGAACTCGAGAATTAATCCCTGAAACGATTTACATTTTCCGGCAAGGTTGAAAATTGAAGAGACTGCATTTTTAGATATCACAATATTGGCCTCTATAGAACATTGCTAAACAATGCCTAAACATTCATTTTCAGGATAATATTATAGGAGAAAAATTCCTCTGACACTGAGACTTGAACCCAGAACCTTTGGCTATCCGTGCCAATGCTCTTACCAACTGAGCTACGCCAGAGTTCAATTCACAGCGCCAGATAGAACCTCTCTCCTTTGACTACCTGCCCTTAATGGTCTACTGAGGTAGACTGAGTTCAAGTCACAGCGCCAGATAGAACTTCTCTCGTATAACTGACTGCCCTTAATGGTCTACTGGTCTATCTCAGTAGACCATTAAGGGCAGTCAGTCGAAGGAGAGAGGTAGACCATTAAGGACAGTCAGTTATAGGAGAGAAGTTCTATCTGGCGCTGTGAATTGAACTCTGGCGTAGCTCAGTTGGTACTGAGGTAGACCATTAGGGCAGTCAGTTAAAGGAGAAAAGTTCTATCTGGCGCTGTGAATTGAACTCTGGCGTAGCTCAGTTGGTAAGAGCATTGGCACGGCTACCAAATGTTCTGGGTTCAAGTCCCAGTGTCAGAGGATTTTTTTTCTAGAATATTATCATGTAATGTCCAACAGAGACAATAATCTGTGGTACATGAATGCATATGCATATATCTATTCATTTTCAGTCCCCTTACATTTTTGTGCTTTCCCTTCATCTCTCGGAGCACCTCAGCCACAGGATACAGCTCCGAGCGCTTTTTATCACTTTTTTGTGTGTTAGTTTTACTTTCTTGCCAACTTTCTTTTTTGAATGTTTTGAAGTGTTTTGTCAAGTTTTTTATTTTACATTTCCAGGTTCTGGCTAATTTTCCCTCTTGTACATTAACAGTTGTCATTTCAGTGTCTTTGTTCTATATATTGTTTTGTAATTCTTCATTAACATGTCTTCTCATAGTTGACACAGAGGTTGGCAAAGGTGATCACGATTAGTGCGCTAATCAAGGTTATGTACAGACGGCTGCAGAAAATAATGAGCCGACTCTTATTCGTTAAAGTTCTACGGAGCGGCGCACAGTTGTGCCTGATGCAGAGGTGAAGTCCCCGCCTTCTGTACAGAAGATTGTGAGTTTGCTTCCAGGTAGATAACTTTTTATCTGTTTATATTAAGTGTTCGATGACATTCGTTAATATAAAATGTTGTGTTAATCTTTTTAAAAATATTTTGGGTGTTGATGGATCTCTAAGAAATGAACTTCCTGAAAACTGAAATAAATAAATTGTATTTTTCTTTAAAAAAACCCTTAAGCGAAAATAAAAAAATTAAGATGTTCAGATTCGTTTGCTAGGTATTGTGAGAAGATACTTGAAATTAAAAAAATGTAAATGTCGATTGATATTCAAACCTAGAGCCAGTATCGCTTATTTGTTTCGCAGGGCAGTGAATTAACGAGCAAAGTCATTTTGCTTGCTGATAATAGAACCAGTATTGGCTCTATTGTAGATCAGTATGTAGAAAAATGAAACAGTGAAATACCCGAATGCAATGATGACATACAAAGGCTTTGTTCTAATGAGAACATGATCATACTAGAAGAGCTAGTTGTTCCCTTGGAAAAATTATTACCAGTGCCCATTGTTCTGCTTATGGTCAAAAGTAGACTATTGACCTTCACAGAGAATTGAACCCTCAACCTTGCATTGTCTAATGTACATCTAGGAAACGCCAATTAGGAGGAAGAGTAATTGCGATAATTGGCAGAGCTTCAAAACAAATCAATCCGCTGTACATGGGCAGCCCTTAGTACGTGATAATCGCTTTATTTTCATCACAAGAGGCGCTGCTAACACTGTTCGCTGGATTCCAAGATTTTTAAAAAGAGAAATCCAGTTTTCTCTAAACTCGTGTTTCACTAGTTAGAACTTGACTCAACTATATAATGTAGGGGCACGCGATTAGTCACAAAAATTGTTATAAGACCGGAAGAAGACGTACGTTGTATACGTTTTAAGGCACTGAAACGTTCTCTGTTTCGTTTTTAATACTGTTCTATGCTTTCGTTTCCTGTAAAATTAGTAGAAGTGGTGCTACCTTGTTCTTTGTATAGTCGCAGAATGTAGTAGGCCTATCTGTTTGGAATGATTTAGTATGTTTCATTTTGCCGTTATCGTTAGAGAATTTCTGCATGTAAACATGGGATTAAAAGATAAAATGAGTCTATGCCTTCTGATTCGCTATGAAACAATTTCTTTATCCAAAAATAGAAAGTTACGGCATGAAAACTCTTCACTCAAGTAATTATAATTTTTCTATGATAAGAATCGAAGTAGCTTAATCGGAAGCTAGGAAGCTAAAATTTTATAAACTTGCTAATTATAAGTTACGATAAATCACTGAATAATTGTGAATGAATCCATATTTACAATATAAAATTAGCAATTAATCAACACTATATTAAGTATCACATAAATTTACAAATTATAAACTATTGTTACACTTTATTTTTTGCTTTTTTAAGTGAGGTCCTATTGGGAAAATCATTTATGACTCTACCTTTAATACACAAAAAAAATATTACATGTATTTTTAGGTGTATTAGAGCATGTTTATAGGAGGAGGATGATTTTGAAAAAAATGACTTTTTTTAAAATAATAAGTAAAAAACATTTAAAATAACGGCTAAAACTTAAAGGATTGCATTAAGTCGTTAAGAAAATTTCGAAAATTAGATCTTTATTACAAGAAAACGTGTAAAAACTATATTTAACTATAATCTCCCTTAACCGTTTCGTTTGAACTGCATATTTTGCAACATATCAGTGGAATCCAGAATTAATGGCTGTTCTGATATTTGCATGATCAACAAGGTCTCTCCCATGGACATGCTTCAAGTATCAATAAATAAGATCACTAGAACGACATTTGCATCTGTCTCCTAACACATCCATATTAATTGCAAAACTGGTTGCTGGGTACATCACTATGTTTTAGGTAATATGGAGTAAGTACTGACAAGGAAAACAACTTAAAGTGTTTCTCCTGTTTACCTTGTAAATCAGTCGACAGAGTGGGATTTTTTTTACTTTTTCTTCCTTGCCATCTTTTTCGAATTCGATACGCATGCACGAACGTTCTAATAATTTATACAGGCAAAATAACGTCGAAGATATTGTTGCATACTGCTTGCCAAGAATTCGCTTTTTATAATAATGCATTTTAAATAATGTAAAATGGAAATCTTAAATGCATAGTCGTATGTGGAATTTCTTGCCAATAGTTAACTTATAGGTAACGCTGGGGGATGTTATTATACGAAGGTGCAACTAATCGAAAATCGTAAAATAATGTTTTTGAGTTCTACTGGAGATACCTAAACATTTTAAGAATATTCAGTACAAAACATGTTGCTTTTAGAAAAATATGTATATGTGTGAAGATATTTCGTCAACGGATTCTTAATTTTCATATTTATCCTTCTGGTTTCTTATGGATATTTTTTCCATAAGTTATGTTCATTAACTATTCCCAACTACCTTTTACAGTGAAATTAATTACAATCCAAAACAGTCGTTCATTTATTTTTAGAAATTTTATTAAACCGGCTAAATAATGAGTCTTTCTACATTAAATATGGGCGAAATGACCATGGATATTAAATCTTTAATCCGTTTAAATTTGAACAAACAAGTGTGGACGTACACTTTTTTAGTATAGTCTGAGAAAAAACAATTTGGATGAAACGTCCTGAAACGTATATTCTGTCTGCGATCATTATTTAGCTCAAAAATAAAATTTCGCTATTAATGCAAAGTCATAATATAATTTTCCAAGGATACATGCCTATAAACTAAGTACATAATATGACAGTTACAAATGCAATAATACACACAGATTTAAGTATGGAATTATGCCTATCATTTATACATTCCTAAGAAATTTCTAAAATTTCAATTCATACATAATTTTTTGAACTACCCTTTGAAGTAATGTGTTTGAATAAATAATATTTTCACTACCTAATTGGAATTTTGAAATTTTTTTGCAATACCAATCAAAGAGAGGCTACCAAACGGTCAAAGATTGCGCATTTAAAAACTTTAACAAATACTTTTCCCAAATCTTCCTGCACATAAGACGAATACCGATTATTTTTTAACTTTCACCAAATTTATTAACGAATACAAAATTTTCCTCTAAACACAGAGGATACCTAACAGACAAAGAATGCGGTAATTTTTTAATATAACAAAAATTCTCTACTTGTTGAAATTAACAAATCTTCCTCTATCACAAAGTCTGCCAAGCAAAGAAGAAATATCATAACGATTCTGTAAGCTCAAATTCATCTATCTTTAAAATGAGAATGCAATCTAAATACCAAAGCTCCAATTAAAACTATCGAGGTAAGTCTATGATCTTTAAGAGGGTAGAAAAATGTTAACATGCACTGAATCACCGGTAGAAGAGTTATTCTTTCGCCGTGTTACACATACGAAACGAAATACTTGTATTCACTGAGCATACCTGTATAACTTCTCCTCTACCGTATATACAGAACCGATACTCTAGCAGTAACATAAAATGCTTGGCACGTCTAGAGTTCTGTGCGAAACTTGAAGGAGACACTTCAATAAATCAGTCTTAGTAACTTGTTACAGAAAACACATTAATTGACATTTTTCGAGTGCAACTTCAAGAGCCAATTAAACAAAATAACGATATACTGGAGTGCAAGGTTCAACTCTGCCGCCATCTACCTCATTATGCTGATTCCATGATAGAGGAAAAAATTCCTCTTACGAAATAGTAGTGAAGTTACCTAACTTGGAAAAACTACATCATAAATCCATAAACTAGAGAATATTTATGATCAAGCTAGGCTACTTCGACAAAGTTCAGTTTAACTAGCAAATTTTATAGTTTCTGGACTAGCGTTTAAAGGATGACCGAAGTGCTGAGAGTGATTTTCTAAATTATGTGTGCTCTAAACTTGAAATATGACATATCGTGGTTAGAAATTACAGATTGGGATTTCAGTTTAATATCTCAATTTGTTTCTGAGATAGTCTAAATAGGGATTAATTAATTTTAGTGTTTTAAAATGAAAATTGAAATCTGTCTTCTCCGGCAAATATTAAAATATGAATTTTAATTTTTATGTAATATCATGTTTCCTTTACCAAATTACTGGCGAAATTTTAAATCTTATTTATCATTTTTGTTTTAAAAGTATTTTACATAGTAAAATGAAAAGTTTAAAAAAAGGCATGTAATGATACAATACTTTAATTTTAAAAAATCGTAATAGTAATTTTATAGCACACATTGTGAAGTACATTGTGAAAAAATTCAAAATCAGTACTTTTATTTTTGTGTGAAACGATAGATTTTGATTCTGAGTAAGTAGATTAACATACAAATTGAAACTGAGAAAGAGATATATTAAAGTTTGCATGCACTAGAAGTTTAGAGCTCAGGGTACTTTAAATATGGCGTCAGTGAAAACTTTTCCATGCGCCCAAAGACATTTAATGTTACAGAGTGACACTTATGGTGTGCAAATTTGTTGACATTAAAATCCAAAAATAGTTTTTTTTTTTTAACCAAAGTTGCTAAACCAATACATCTCTCATCCCTTAACTTAGTTAATTTACAAGCGTCCTTTTCACAGGGGATATACCTGTAGATCGAACGTTCTGAAGAAATATTAAAAACATTATCCGGGCTTGTGAGCCGTGGTCCAGTTGACATTTACGAGTATGTGCCAAAGTTTCGTCCACAACTAAGGCAAACATCCTCAATGGCGGTGGAGTCTCGGGTGACCAAAACGCTTCGCCCGAGTCTCCACCGCCACTGAGGATGTCCGCCGTAGTTGTGGATGAAACGTTTGTCACACAAATGTCAACTGGACCACGGCCTACAAGCCCGGATAATGTTTTTAATATTAACTCCAGCCGTCAAAGCCTAGAATGTTTTGAAGAAAGTTTTTAAAACATGCTTATCATAACGAGAGTTATATTTATACTATTTATCAAATACTTAAAAAAAGAGCATATCATGAAAATATAAAACCACAAATATGTATAAAACACGTCTGAAACCGCCATCGCTATTAGTGTCATTGTAAGCGTGACCATCGATATACCTTTCGAATAATATAGGCCTATTGACAGCCGAAGGTGAAATAATCGATATATTGTAGCGATGGTCACGTTGCGAGACGTTATTAACAACACTTTTCGTTTTGGAAATCGGATGTTTTATTTTTAGATTCAAACTCCATGGCCATGGCTATGGCTATATTAATTGAACGAACAATTATTGAAGAAATCAGAAATTAAATATAGATATATAAGCATTCATGAGCCACAGATTATTGTCTCTGTTGGACACTACAAGAGAATATTATAGGAGAAAAATTCCTCCGGCACTGGGACTTGAACCCAGGACCTTTGGCTATTCGCGCCAATGCTCTACCAACTGAGCTAAGCCGGAGCTCAATTCACAGCGCCAGATAGAACTTCTCTCCTATGACTGATTGCCCTAATGGTCTACCTCACAGACAGACAAGTTATGTCATATGCAGTACTGTGAGGCACACTAAGTAGTGATTTTTGTGACCGGGCTCCCACCGTTATTGTACAGTTAACATTCAAGATAGATATATAAGCATTCAGGAGCCACAGATTATTGTCTCTGTTGGACACTACATGAGAATATTATAGGAGAAAAATTCCTCCGGCACTGGGACTTGAACCCAGGACCTTTGGCTATTCGCGCCAATGCTCTACCAACTGTCTCTGTCTGTGAGGTAGACCATTAGGGCAATCAGTCATAGGAGAGAAGTTCTATCTGGCGCTGTAAATTGAGCTCCGGCTTAGCTCAGTTGGTAGAGCATTGGCGTGAATAGCCAAAGGTCCTGGGTTCAAGTCCCAGTGCCGGAGGAATTTTTCTCCTATAATATTCTCATGTAGTGTCCAACAGAGACAATAATCTGTGGCTCATGAATGCTTATATATCTATCTTGAATGTTAACTGTACAATAACGGTGGGAGCCCGGTCACAAAAATCACTACTTAGTGTGCCTCACAGTACTGCATATGACATAACTTGCCTGTCTGTGAGGTAGACCATTAGGGCAATCAGTCATAGGAGAGAAGTTCTATCTGGCGCTGTGAATTGAGCTCCGGCTTAGCTCAGTTGGTAGAGCATTGGCGCGAATAGTCAAAGGTTCTGGGTTCAAGTCCCAGTGCCGGAGGAATTTTTCTCCTATAATATTCTTAGAAATTAAATGATGAAAGAAGTTCCTCTTCTTTAGATATTATGGGCGTGTGGGTAAAGGAAGACGATGTTCTTGATGTTGCGATTATGTTTACGATTAATCGTTTAGGTGAAAGAAACTATAAATATATTTCAGTGCGCTGGCATGAATATACATAGAAAAACAATTGAACGTAGAGGCGATAAAAATAAAATATAGGTAGTTGCAATTTGACATATCTTATACCGGATTAGCCAATGAGTCATATAAATCTGTGATAGACGAAATATTAGCGTGAACCATTCCCATTGAAAACTTTTTCTACCAGCAACATTTGACTTCTAAGAATTGGAACTGCTCTTCATACTTACAAGTTGACTAAAATAGTATAGCTGTTGTAAGAGTGGATCTGTCGAGGTCTTCAGTTTTAAGTTGGGGTTACATGGATATTAGTTGGCAAATTAACTCCATGAACGTGGTTGAAATTTTTGGACAAATGTTCGACTTGCGAAATGTGGATAGGCGATGCAACTAGATGAAAGGATACGTAAAGGAATGCTGAAAATCTGTAGGCTACTTAATTTGAAGGGCGAGTTGACGAGTTAGCTGTTCCTACACTCGCAACTCTTGCATTAATATTTTGGCCACTTTAATAAAATTAATTCATCTCATTGATGCACAACCATAATTGAACACTCCAATGGACTAGCTCCTAGCTCCAATATTATAATATTCAATTAAGGACATAGTTCAGTTCTAGTAAGCCACAGCCAAATGAGCCAACAGACAAATGTACAGTTTTGAATGGGAATAAGTCACACCACTTTTTTCTGTGATAATCGATTTATATGATAATGAAGTTTCCAATCGCTTCTGGGCGTTCCAGTTGTCAGATACGATTTTTTAAATTAGCCATTCACTAGAGCTGTGCAAATCGGCGAGTTGACTGACTCTAGCTCATCTATGTGAGGTGGGACTTGAATGAATATTTCGAGTTTCACTCGTTCAAAACTCTCCTCTCCGAACAGTTTAGGCCAGTGATAGATGAGCGATCCGATGATGGTAGGCTCCCACAAAATAATTATGTTAATATGATATGTAAATTCCCATACTCCTTCATCGAATTCCTACAGGAGAAGTGAAAATATTGTATAAAGAGAAGGAGCTACTGCTGCTTGCATTCAATTGCCATAGGTAAGTATATAGGTCTACACAGTATTTACACTGAACAATACTAATGTCTTTTTTTAACAAACATATGGGTCTAATTTATGTGTTTTAACAGCAAAGAAAGCTTATCTTCTTCTCGACAATGCCTATATAATGCCTATATAAGCGGTGCATGACTCGCGGATTTCATTGAATTTAGATTTTACAAAATGATTCATTTAAATAGCAATTAATTTATTCGAATTATAACCTGTAGTGTAAGGAAGATATGAAACTAAAATACGTTATTTTACAAATAGTTTAATTTTTCTCAAATTATTTCATAGGACTACTTACTGGTCGAAGGATTTTTCAGGACGTAACAGACATGAAGACAAGTAATTCGGAAGGGACTATAAGCAGTGTGTCTTGTGTTGTATATTTATGGTATATTAAAAAAAAACTCGAAAGTTTAAATCAGATCAAATGTCCCAGCCCTTTCACCTTACTTTAGATTCCTAGATGTCAGTGGAGGGAATGGGCTTACTACTCGTTACTCGATTTTGTTGGTAAGTAAGTGTAAATTTCATCTCCTCCTGTAATGTTGTTATCCAATCGTTATTCTGGATTGCCCTTGCAGACTAATATTCGGAAGATCGCGAGTTAAAATCTCGGGGAAGCCAATCTGAGTGTGGTTTTCGTTGTTTTCCTAACTCGCAAAAAGTTAATGTTGGAATGGAATTTACAGTACTTAACCTGCACATTCTAACCTTTTATACATAAACTATGAAGCCTTATGAAGAGGACCTGCGTCGTGTTTCTAGGTATGAATTTATTTTATCCAAAGGTTTGTCCTTCCCTGAGGGCATTGATTTTTAATTCCCAACGAAAGAGATTAAATAAAACAAAAAATTAAAATAAGAATCAAAGAATGTTAGAGTGTTATCTAATCATGCAGAAATACTTAGCCTAGGGAATACTTTATTATGCAATCTAATATCTAAAAAATTTAAACATATAAAGAAACTGGTCTTTTATTTCGTGTCACAGACTTTTTTTGCAGTTAATGTAGCTTAATGTAGATGACCTTCTACTGCACCAAAGGAGATTTCTCTCGGCAATCTTGGTCTTCTGTATATAGAAACAAACTTGTTTAGATTTATCCATCATTAGTATTCATTAAGGGAATTAGCATGGAAACACGGAAAAGATTATTTAAAAGAAATCATGTCACAGTCACTTTGGCATGTAGGAAACTATGTTGAGAATACTGATGAATTTATTAGGACAACACTACCTGTCCAGTCCTTCGTTTTTTTATTTTGATGTTTCTCCGATTATCATCTGAACTGACTCTCGAGTTTTACAACAAGGATATTTTTGGAAACCTGGAAATCACATTATTATGCGATGAATTCTATTGCTTTAGACAGGCTTTATGGAGATCACGATAGGACACGTTCGAAGTAGAAACTGATTTTTTGCAAGTATGCTGCCATCTGCTTATGGTAGATGACGCAGCGGTCGGATGGTAGGCCTTGTCCCTTCAGGGAAGTAGCGCCACGGAGTTAATTAGATAGTTATGCTAAAAATCAAGAATAACATGATAATAAAACAATCGCGGCACTTCGCGAAATATGGTCTCAAATCGGGATGTGAACATAATTGAGAATTATGAATATAGCCTAGTGTCTTTTTATAACGAATTTCACATTTTTAGGCTGTTTGTTACTGGACAGAGTTTTGTTGCTTCCTTGGATTTGTTAAGAAATGTATAAAATATTACTGAGGATGAAGCATTTGCATGAAGGCCTATCTATTGATTGTGAAAACAAGTGCTGATATTGAACCGTATGCGATGCTACAGTTTGGGGATGGGGATACTTAAACAAACCGTTAATATTTCTTTATCTTAAATTTTTATTTTTTATTTATGTTTTCAACAGGGTGTTTTTCCTAAAGATATAAAATGAACCGTAGTTATGCCTCTATATAAATCCGGTGATAAACATAAGATAAATAACTACCAAGTTAACTAAAATTTTCGAAAATGTATTAAGGACCGATTCATTTCATAATTTAAAAAACACCTTAGTATCCAAAAATCAGTTTGGTTTCCGAAATAACCTAGGCACAGAATAAGCCTATAAAGCAGGTTATGTGGCAAATTACTAGTAATCTAGACAAAGGAAACAAATGTTTAGGGATTTGTTTAGACTTATAAGAAGCTTTCGATATGTCAATCATAATCTCCTTTCAGAAAAAATACAAGTACTAGGTAAATGAACCTTTTCTGAATGACAGATGTCAGATGGTAAACGTTCATGATCAATTTGTGTAACTAGGAACATAAATGCTGGTGCACCTCAATTAACAATTTAGGACTTATTTAATTCCTTGCATACACACATGAATTACTGAAAATTAAACCAGATTAATTTTCTGGATCCAGCGACTTCTATGCTTGTTACGGTATTGATTTTTTCTGGCTCTTGGAATGACACAAAATACGAAAGTGTCAATAAGTGCCTCAAACCAAACAAAACCAACAAATGGCTGGACTTAAATATACTTTTTAGATATCCCTAAAAATCCTTATTACCTTTCTCATAAACAAAAGCAGGTCTTCAAAATCTGAAATCTTCTAAAAATTCCATTAAACTGTACAATCTAATACTCAAAATTGTTTCTGCTCCTCCGTTTAAGGACCAGCAACGACGTAAAATATTTAGGAAAAATTATTGATCAAAATTTAAAATGGGATAAACACATATCATTACGTAGTCTATCGAACAGATTGCTCAGTAAATGGAAGTCTGATGCTTATTTTATCTAAGCCTAATGGATAATTGTTTTACTGAAGTTTCCTACCTTTTCCTTTTTGAAGATGAGTATGCCTACTTCATTATGAAAAAGCTCATATATCCACGCCCCTTTGCGTTGACTAATAACTCTCTAAAACACTGTCCAAAGAGGCGTACACGCTTCAAAGATGCTACATGATCCATAATTGACTACCTAAAAAATTATGCCTAGCAAAAACTTATGTAAAAATGAAATTTCTTTTTCACGAGCGGAATAGACTGGTTTAAATGAAGACAAGACAGCTGCAGGGCATCGCACGTCTACGAACTCAAATAAAATAGGTGCAATCATTATGAATATTGTAAGCAGTATCGTCCGTTTTAATGAGGCACAAGATAGAAAATGTCCTGGTAAGAAGAAAGGCAATCTGCTGTTGCCATTCTAGGAATGCTGATCACTTAGTTATCAAATTAACAATAAACTTAATAAAAAAAACGTAAAAAAGTTTTATACTAATTTGAATGTAATCTATACCCCCTTAATCTGAAATCTGATCAGTTATATTCTTTCCATTCTGTACACTCTGACATCAGCAAGGGATCGAGTCCCGGTTCATAAGTTAGATGTCATGTGTAGGCCTAATCGTCTAAGATTCGACAAATGCCAGAATGTTTAAGAAGGGCTAGTATTAAATCATTTAATTCCATTTGAAATTGTACAAAAGTGTATTTCTGTTTACTGCATGGTTAGATAATGTATTTAAATAGGTGAGAATACACACTGAAGATCTAAGATTAGAAAAATCGTGAAAATAATTGACCGGATTTAATTGTTACCTTAAATTTATGTCTGCCTATTTAATGGACTTGACTGATGTTTAAATTAGCGTATTTCTGAAACCCCAGAGTTATGTAACATACATTCCCCCTAAGGCTTCAGTATACAAGACGAATAGTTCAACTCGCTGCCCTGAATTTGATTGAAATCAACTTTCGATTGAGAATAATAGAGAGGACGAAGCTCTTTGTCAAACAAGGTTCCGTGGCTTCCGTGCACGAACTTGTGAAATGAACCTCGCCTAATCAGATTATTGGTTTCCAAACAAGATCTATTACTCTACCAATGACAGAAGTGACGTAAATGGAATTGGTTTCTCTTCAATCGTTGTGCCTCATTTTCACCATAATTAGCATTACTTCTGCATTCTATTCGTCCATCTGTCGAAGTATAATTGCGTCGTACATGCCGCAACTTAAGGCGAATTTTCACATCTGGGCTCAGAATTGTCACAAATAATACCAAGAGCGAGTTTCATCTCGTCGATAATACTAGAAATCTAGGGCGCGAATACGAGGCACTACGACTGACAAGCGTTGTTTAATAAGAATAATGCCATTAAAATAAAATAAATAAATAAATAAATAAGCCCGTCACAATCCCTTATAGGGCAAGGGCCTCCCACCATGGTAGGACTGGCTCTGTTTTACTCTCCCAAGGTGAGCTATTTCCTTGGAGAGTTGGGTTTTTGCCTCCTGGTGGGTTAAGACCTATATATTAACAACACTTTCCTAGGACACTGTTTTCCTAATGAATTAAATGCTCTATCATTTGTTTCCAGTTCACTTTTTCTATGACCTATCCTGACCATCTCGTTTCTGCCTCCTCCCCGAACTCTTTTTCCTTTCCTAGATCACTGTTTTCCTAATGATTTAAATGTTTTATCACTTGTTTCCAGTACACTCTTTCTTTGGCCTGTCTTGTCCATCTCATTCTTAACTCCTCCCTGAATTCGTCCTCCCATCTGCGTCGAGGTCTGCCTCTGCTTCTTTTACCCTTCCTCTGGTCCCAAACAGTTGTTGCATACGCCCATCTTTCTTGATTCATTCTGATGACGTGACCTCCCCAATTCCATTTGGTTTTTCTTACAACAATCGCTGCGTTTTCCATTAGAGCATGATAAATATTTTAACATCAAAATGAACCACGGATAGGCCTAAGTATCCCATAGGCCTATACCGTAAAATCCTATCGGCTGTAATCCCTTTTTTGTGTGTCGGTGATATCAAATAAGAAATTAATATGGTCCTTTTTTTTATTTTACTACATTTAAATTACGATACAACTGTGTACGCACTATTTTCAAAATTCAGACCACAGGGTATGTTTTATGTGATATAATGAAATATACTAAAGCACTATGGATGTATTTTTTTAACAATACTTTTTTTGCAGAAAATTAATTGCTATCTTTGTAACTGGTACGTTACGTCTTGTAAGTAATAAGGAAGATGTGTTAATTCCTAAATGATGATTTTAACCCATAGATAGAGCAAGATAATTAATAGAGCACTATCTTATAGTTGCTTGCTTTTAATGGGATGAAGTTCACTCAGTCTCCGCTAGGTATACGTTATATAGGTATTCGTTAACAAAAGAACATACAAGGCCAAAATGTATGAAAATTTATTCTTATAGGCTGAATATGTACATTTACTCTACATCTTGTTAATTTGAAATACTATTTCTTATTTTACTTACGTATAGAATTTATCATCTTATGTTATTTTGGATTTTCTATTTGATGTTATAAATAGACCTCGTAATTTTAGGCATACAAATTTATTTTTAGGCACCTAAAATAGGTTAAAAATGAAGTAATTAGACACTATTCTTTAATTTAGGAACTATTTTGTTTCTGCTATTTATTACATTTATTAAATGACCTATATTGGGGCCAGTCCCTATTTCTTCCTTTTTATGCCTAAACTTGGCTAAGCAAGTAATTTGTAAGAATTTTTTTAAAAACAATATCAAGAACGTTTATGATATAATAGGCCTATAGTTACTTAAAACTTATTTATTTTTAAAAATGTCTCAATATCCGCTACTGTATTAATTGCATTGCATAGCAGAGTGAAGAGAAACAATGTAGAAAGCTTCTTTAATTCGTTCCTGGGTAGTGGATTGTAATGATCTTATTTACGACGGGAAAATAATTTTTATCGTTTAGTTAACAAACAAGTATTAATTATATATTTTCTTGGTTACGGTAGGCAAGCCGGTAACTAATGTATTAGTTTATTGTTTTCAGTTATTTAAGCCTAACACTATTTCACAAATTAGCCCAAGTCTATTTTTAAGAAATGTAAAATCGTAATCCTTTTCTTCTTATGAGTTACAAAAACTATTATTATTATTATTATTATTATTATTATTATTGTTAATAATAAATAAAAAATTACATGCAATAGTTATAGACATAAACATAATAATGTAAACACAGGTTTATGCATAATCGTTTTGTGGCCCAATTTAGAAACTATCTATATTCGAAAACTGTGGGAAATAATTTACGCATCCAATTGCACTACGTGGGAGGCAATTTAATAAAGTACTCTTTTTTTCTTGGTGGAATTTCTTCTTTTCAGCAAAAAAAGGGGGTGAAATTTAGTACAATGAGCCCAGAGTTCAAATAATGTTCAGTTATGTTTGATACTTGAGATTTGATGGAGCTTTTTATTTTTCTTGGCCTTCTATAATAATCTTTTAATAATTATTCTTGTCTTCTTTCGGCCTTGGTAAGATTTTATTCAAGGTTAATTTTTCTCACGGCCTTCTAGTAATTATTATTTTTATTGTCAAAATACAATCTTTTGTCTTTATATTGCCTAATCGTTTTTATCTTCGTCCAATGGGATTGATTTCTTAGTATTGTTACAAGTCATTGTTTTCAATTCTAAACTACTTCTTCATTCTTCTTCCTTCTTCGTCTATTGTGTAATCCTCTGAAAGGATTTTCAATTCTCTCTAGATGCAGCTAGCAGCAGCTATTAATACTCATTCGTCTTGGTATCTGTTTACAACGATTCAAGGAATTATCAACATTAATTTTATCTGCACAGAAGCAGTTCTAATTATTATTCGCCGCTAAATGGTGAATTTCTTCTACGTCGCTGCTAAGCTTATCTACTAGCTTTAATATAACTTTATTGGACTTCAGGATTATTTCCTGTAGTGATATTCGTCACAAGAAGGAGTTATTACACAAGTGAGTGTTTAAAAGATTTTAACATTCATAAATATTTGAATATATTGCTTTGACGCTACTACACGCAAATTAATTTATTGACATTAGTTTTGCGTTTGTAACTTGAGATTTAAAGACATCACAAGATTACTGTAAATCAATTTATAGCATACAATTGCTATATGTATATGCTTGATTAATAATTACAAGTTCTCGACGCTTCAAAAGTCGAGTGGTCCTCTGGAAATTTAAATAAATCTATATTGAAGCCAACAAGGTTTTTTATTGGGCGGATTTCAATCATCTCTGCTTCTAGAAGATTATCAAGACATCAATCAAGAATTAGCGAGTGATTGTGCTAAGAAGAATTCAGTGTCGTGTTACATCGCCTATGGTCTTTGTTTTCTTATATACCTATTATTTTATTTTCTATCGGAATGTATGGCGTGCATTTTGATGTTAATCAGCCCTAATTACCTATCATACAGTCCGCTAATCGCACGTTATACATTTTTGGTACCTTTCCGGGCCGGATGGAACCTCTATTGTAACAGACTTATTGTAAACAACACTATTTTTTCATTCCGCCCGGACTTATTCAATATAAGTTCATTCTTTAAAGCTGTTGGTGCTCCAGATATTGCTGTTTGAGCACTATATTTAACTATATTATTGACTATTGAAGCACATTGTTTTCCTCCTGGCCATTAAGGTCAGTTTGAGTGTAGTAGATATTACTACATCTTTATCATTCAAGCTAATTTTTAGTGCTTCGCCTCCGTGTTTTACACGTGTGAGGCCATTTTCAACAGCTGATTTCAGTGAATGTTTTCAAGGGTATTTGTATTTACACACCTGTACTTACCTTTGTAAAACCAGTTACACTTTTCATGTGTTACACGCTTGTACTTACCTTTGTAAAACCAGTTACACTTACATGTGTTTTGTCCGATACGCGGGCAACTATTAATCTTTGTTTTTGTCCCGAATGCGGGCAACAACTAACCTTAGATTTAGCTCAGGTTCCCAGCTTCAATAAGTGAAGTTTTGTGATTTTTTGGACTATTAATTACGAATATCACATCATGGATAATCCTGAGGCTATTTTAAAATCCCTTAAGGCTAAGCGTACTCCCATAAAGGCGAAGATCACACGTAAGGCTAATGATATCCTTAATTCAGTTATTGATGATGAAGGATCTTACCAAGACTTCTTGATTTTTAAAAGTAAACTAGACCAGTTTGAAAATGAATATGATAAAGTTCAATCTGAAATAGACGAGTTAGCTTACTCTGAACATGAAGAAGCTTACAGATTAGAAGTAGAGCAAGTTATTAAGCGAGCTACTCAATATTATAATAAACAGATTACTTCTTTCAATAGAGCTATTGCCGAACAGGAAAGAGCTAAGGCTGAGCGCAAAGAGGCCGAAGCCGCAGCTAAGGCTGAGCGCAAAGAGGCCGAAGCCGCAGCTAAGGCTGAGCAAGAAAGGGCCGAAGCTAAGGCTATTGCCGCCGAGGCCAAGGCTAAAGCTCTTGCTAGTTTTGAACGGTTAAGGGTTCAACTCTTCAATACATTTCAGACTATACATGAATTCGAGATTCAAGATAAACTCTCATACCGTAAGGCTTTGTTCCATCGTTCCGAACTTCAAAGGCTTATGGATAGATATAGGGATGAAAGTCCTCAATTTTTTGATGTTTCGGATCAGGAGGCTGAGCAGCTAGAACAGCATATTCAAACTGAATATGCTGCTGCCTTCTTATTTATTGATTCGCTCATTCTCGACAACAAGTTATTGTATGAGTCTGAACAATCTCAATCGATTAGTCAGCGTTCATCGCTCGACTCTCATCTCCCTAATTTGCCCAAACTCCCGGAATTAAAATTACCTCAGTTTTCCGGCGATCCTAGGAGTTGGATTGAGTTCAGGGATACCTTTACATCCCTCATCATAAATCACAGCCACATTTCAGATATGGATAAATTCCAATATCTGAAATCATGTTTGTCACCTGAAGTGATGACGGTTATACAAAATATTCCCGTTTCATCTGCTACTTTTGAAGTGGCTTGGAAAACCTTAGCAGAAAGGTTTGACAATGATCGTTTGATTGCAAATACGCACTTAGATCATTTATTCTCTGCACCTTCCATAGTAGGGTCTTCCGCAGAGTCGCTTCAACGCTACTTGGACCATTTTGTAAGCACCGTGCATGCTTTGCACGCTTTGAATACTGAGGTTTCCTTGTCTGACCTCATCATTTCACGTATAATTGTGGATAAGCTCCCTGTGAGTCTAATCAAGGATTGGGAGTCCTCAATTAAACTTGGTAGGCTCCCTAAACTCGAAGATTTGTTTAGCTTTTTGGAGTCGAGAGTCAGGGTGTTGCAGATGACGGAGGCAGCCCTGCGTAGTCAGTCTGCTAAATCTGCGCCTGTTTCTGATCTCACTACCAAAGCTAAGGTCAAGCATCAGCCCACGAAAAACAATTGTATTTGTTGTCATAATGCGCAACATCCTCTCTATCGCTGTGACAAGTTCAAGACAATGAAATTTGTGCATCGTGATCAATTTGTGAAAGATCACAATTGTTGTCGTGTTTGCCTTGGCGCAAACGGCCACGAATCCAATTGTAGTAACTTCCGTTGTAGTATTTGCAACGAAAAACACAGTAATTATTTGCACAATCCTGCTGCTAATAATTCGCAGGCAGGAAATATAGTCAATGTAATGTCCTCTGGACAATCACAGCAGAAATGTCTGCTTCCCACGGCCACTGTGGTAATTATTGACATAAATGGTCGTGCTGTAGAGGCTACAGCGCTTCTAGACAGCGGTTCTGACTGTAACCTAATCAGTAAGAGGTTATTTAAACAGTTAGGCTTGAATCATTTACCTAATCGCACTACGCTGGCTGGTGTACTATCCACTAATGTAAGCACACAAAGGCTTGCACCGATATCACTTAAATCTTGTACCACTCCTTGGCACTATGATACTGAGGCTATTGTTATCCCAAAAATCTCTACATCCAAGTTTCCAAAACACTCAATTGACATTCAGGGATGGAATATTCCCCCCAATCTGCAATTAGCTAATTTGCAGTTTAATAAACCTAAATATGTTGACCTGCTCTTGGGAGTTGAAATCTTTTCCCAAATCATAGTTCCTGGTCAGATATCTGCCCCCAACTATCCTACCATTCAGAATTCCAAGCTAGGCTGGTATTTATCAGGTAATTTACCTCCTTCTCCTTCTTCCCAACGTCCTCATACTCATTTCACTCATTGCGAGAAGCAATTCAATCAGAATAAGTCTCCCATATTCGAACCTGCTAATTCCGAGGAAACCTTTGCCAATTATTCAGCCTTCTTAACTTCTAATGAAGATGTTAGTAATCAACTCGCTAAATTTAGGGAGTCAGAGAAGATTTTTAATTGCGCTCCTTTCCCTGACGAGTCCTTCTGTGAGAAGCATTTCTTAGACAGTACCCAAAGAGATTCTGATGGGAGGAATATTGTGAAGCTTCCCTTTCCGGTTGCCCCAGATACTTTGGGCAGTACTAAAGCCCAAGCTTTAAAAACGTTTCATTCTTTGGAGAAGCGATTATCTTCTAATCCCTCTCTCCACTTAGAGAATTGCAAGTTTATGTCTGAATATGAAGAACTGGGTCATATGGAACCTGCTATTGAGGATTGTACTGCTAAGTATTCTCCTTCTCATTCTACTCCGCCTCCAGATCTGAAGGTTATAGCTCCTATTGAGTCTGATATTTCTGACCTTAGTACTTGGTTAGCTAAGTTCAGTTATTTAAAGACTGTTCGCATTATGGCTTTCATTTTGAGATTTGCCAATAATTGCCGTAAGGCTCGGACTCGATATGAAGGTCAATTGTTACCTATTGAAATCGAGAATTCAATCAATTGCTGTGTTAAAATAATTCAGCGTCAAGTTTATTCCAAGGAGATTCAATCTCTTTCCACTGGTCTTGAAGTATCGGTTACTAGCAAGCTACATCAGTTTAGCCCTTTCATGCTTCAAGATGGTATCCTTCGAGTTGGTGGACGCTTCAAAAACTCCAACTTAACGTTTGAACACAAGCATCAGATGCTATTGCCAGCTAAACATGGATTTACTAGGCACCTTATTTATTATACTCATATTAGATTATTGCATGCTGGACCTCAACTAATCATGTCTCATTTAAGAGAGAAATTTTGGATATTTTCTCTTCGTAAGACTATCCGCAGTGTTTTGAGAACCTGTGTTAAATGCTTACGCTTTAATCCTCAGCCATTTCAGCAAAAGATGGCTGACTTGCCCTCTGAAAGGGTCAACTATGCATCTGCATTTAATGATGTTAGCGTTGATTACGCTGGGCCGTACTCCATCAAATATGGAGGTCCTCGCTCAAAGACTCGTATCAAAGCTTACATAGCTAAGAGGCCAATTGTTAAATTGGCACCTTTATATATCCATGACTCAGAAGACTAATTAGCTAGTTTGGTCTTCTAGGTATCTAATGTATTTTTAGTTATTGTTATTTTATCATATTTGTTTTTGTTTTTGTCGTTTTTGTCTTTCTCAAGGTCAAACATAACTTCGCATTCTAGTTAGATTATTCCACAAGTGGAATAATCGCGGGCAATATGTTCAGTTATGTTTGATACTTGAGATTTGATGGAGCTTTTTATTTTTCTTGGCCTTCTATAATAATCTTTTAATAATTATTCTTGTCTTCTTTCGGCCTTGGTAAGATTTTATTCAAGGTTAATTTTTCTCACGGCCTTCTAGTAATTATTATTTTTATTGTCAAAATACAATCTTTTGTCTTTATATTGCCTAATCGTTTTTATCTTCGTCCAATGGGATTGATTTCTTAGTATTGTTACAAGTCATTGTTTTCAATTCTAAACTACTTCTTCATTCTTCTTCCTTCTTCGTCTATTGTGTAATCCTCTGAAAGGATTTTCAATTCTCTCTAGATGCAGCTAGCAGCAGCTATTAATACTCATTCGTCTTGGTATCTGTTTACAACGATTCAAGGAATTATCAACATTAATTTTATCTGCACAGAAGCAGTTCTAATTATTATTCGCCGCTAAATGGTGAATTTCTTCTACGTCGCTGCTAAGCTTATCTACTAGCTTTAATATAACTTTATTGGACTTCAGGATTATTTCCTGTAGTGATATTCGTCACAAGAAGGAGTTATTACACAAGTGAGTGTTTAAAAGATTTTAACATTCATAAATATTTGAATATATTGCTTTGACGCTACTACACGCAAATTAATTTATTGACATTAGTTTTGCGTTTGTAACTTGAGATTTAAAGACATCACAAGATTACTGTAAATCAATTTATAGCATACAATTGCTATATGTATATGCTTGATTAATAATTACAAGTTCTCGACGCTTCAAAAGTCGAGTGGTCCTCTGGAAATTTAAATAAATCTATATTGAAGCCAACAAGGTTTTTTATTGGGCGGATTTCAATCATCTCTGCTTCTAGAAGATTATCAAGACATCAATCAAGAATTAGCGAGTGATTGTGCTAAGAAGAATTCAGTGTCGTGTTACATCGCCTATGGTCTTTGTTTTCTTATATACCTATTATTTTATTTTCTATCGGAATGTATGGCGTGCATTTTGATGTTAATCAGCCCTAATTACCTATCATACAGTCCGCTGAGATGCACGTTATACAAATAAGGAGGTGATATTTTCAACTAAGCAAATCTAATATGTCTCCCTCTTCATGTATTACATTCAATTCTTGGTGAGCAGATTTCGTGGGTTAGCGGGTACCTTAATTTAAGAAGCTATGAATTTGTGATTATTACCAGATTTCCACATCACTATGTTACAACAGCATCTGATAGGTATTCCAAATAACGAAATTCACAGGTTCCTTAAGTGTAGCCGTATTCCTACAACCTTGTATTAACTGACATCCTGCACGAATTTTTCATTTAGTAATTGACTTTTATTGCGGTCTTGCAATTTTAGTGCAATAAAAAATTACCAAAAACTTGATCGTTTATTTCATCCTGTTTTTTATTGCCTAGCCTAGATAATTGGTTGGATATTGAAGAAGACTTTAATGGAATGCGATGACCCCATCTGAATAATACGATACTCAATAATCGATCGATTAATTTCAGCTTTTTGAAGCCTGCTTCAGAAGGTAATTTTACCTCATATATAATGGGTAGTTATACAAGATTCTCTATCAGGTCACTTCCTAAATTGATTGAATACTGATTATTAATTAACTGTACATTCCAATGAATTCTGTAACCTGTTAATATGAATTCTGTAACCCGCTAATTTATATATACCTAGATATATAAAACTTTCGTGAAAAAAATAAGCTGCTATAAGCCTAAACTCCTTCCTGAATTCTTCGACTTTAATTTGCTCTTATTTCTTGGAAATCCTATTGATAACAGGAATAGAGAGGAATGTTATGACTAGGCCTATCTCTAGACAGTATATTATGCATCGAGCGTATAATGGCATTCATTAAGATGCGAGCGTGTTATGAAACAAGCAGTAGAATAATTTGCCATTGATTCAAAGCTGCGACTTTCAGAATATGAGTAAAAATAACGAATGCTAATTGAGTTTATTGGTTATTGCTTTATCATTTTCCTCAAAACATACTCCAGGCTTAAGTCTTTTATTGTATTTTCGAAAATACTTATTTTATCTTATTCTTATCTTATTTTTATTTTACTTTAATTGTACATTTAATTTAATCATATATTTGTAATTATTGCCTTCTCTTCATACATTGGAAGAATTAATCACATGCCTTCTAGCCTATTCTACATAGTTATTGACGTGGCTTATGACTTTCAGATTATGCCAGGCTTCAAATCACGGTAGTCTTTCATAGATGCAGAAGACCTAACAGGATAAGCGAGCTAAAAGATAAAGTACCCATACAAGAAATGCCTAGGATTAAAGTGGCTTACAAGTGAAATATGCTAGTACTGGCTCAATGAAGATTATTCTGGCAATTTTGACATGCCGTACACCTAGCATACCATTCCAAATAAAATAAAATAAAATAAAACATACATAAAAAACAATCAAGTGGGTTTAAACTTTCGATATCTCCAAATGTTTTCTTTTTCTTTTTGATACAAGTACCTGCTCCCACGTGATGTTACGCCAATTCATTGCACCTTAAGTGTCAACTTTTTTTGCGCAGTGACTTAATTTCTCTGAACGCATATCTCTATGTTTTATCTCTGATGTGAGTCCATTGAACCAACCACCAACAGACAACTGAAATTGAACAGAAGCCAAATTTTCCTGTCTCTCCTATGCATTTCAGGTAAATTAGCAGGTTCATTTCACTGCTGCAAATACTGCGAAAGTTGTGCCCGACATGACTGAATAGGACTTAAACGTGTTACATGATTGTGTATTAAATCTGCTATTACTGTTAGGCTTCTTGCTATTACCTCAGATGAAACTTAATTTGGACATCGCAGTTTATAGTAGATTGTCTAGAGTTATTTACCTATTACGCCAATTAAGAAAGTTAATCCACAAATTTCTATTAAAAATTCTCATTATGCCTTTTTCAATAGCATTATGCTTTATGGTATTCAGATTTGGGGTGATGCCACAGGTATTATTATGTAGATGTAGATGTAGATGTAGATGTCTCGTTCTGTAGATCCTGTGTTGAGCAGGGCTCAAGGATATAGAACACGTCAGATAAAAACATACATGCATGTTATAAAAAAAAAACATGATACAAGAATTGTTATGTCACACTTACTCAAGCTGAAAAGAAATCATCCATATTGTAGAAGGTGTGAGTTACTAAATATTGCTTCAGAGCTCTTTTGAAAGATTTGCATTTGCTTTTAATACATAGTGATTTAATCTCTTTTGGAAGGTTATTGTATATTTGTATTGCGGAATAATAAGCACCTTTCTGAAAAAGTTTTAATGAGTTAGCTGGTCTATGTAAATCATTCATGTTTCTAGTAGTACGCCCGTGTATACTGTGATTACTTTGAAATTTATCAATATTATCTACCATGTAACACATAACAGAGTATTCGGCTTAGAGAAAAAAGGAAATACATCGTCTATAATAACAGGCTTTGGTTATTACAATGCGCTCTGAAAGCCTTTATTTATTAAAGAAACCATCTCAACATCAATAAACATGTACCGGTATATATTTACTTGACTGATCAACATCAAGAAAAATCTTGAATCTGTTACTTTCAGAAGAGACATACATAAATATTACACTAGGAATAACCTATAACATAAGAAAGAATACTGTTACATGAACATTACGGAAATCCGAGAATAAGTGCAGAAATAAAAAGTTTAAGACTACGTTTGATGTAATTTAAAGGAGTGATAAAATATTCTTAAATTTGTAGCCATAGGAAGAGAAGTCGTAAGACTTGGAAGAAGATACAAAATAAATAAGAGACATGCTGGAGACAAACTGGATAGAAGGAATAGGTTTTAATTAGGGATGGGTCCTCGATACTTTCGATACCTCGATACTCTCGATACTTGCATGGTATCGGCATCGAACGATACTTCAGAAAACTCGCTCGATACTTTTTCGATACTTTTGTAATTCTGCAATTCTGCAATTAAGTGAGAATGCTAGTATTTTTAAACAAAAACTTGTAAGTGGACTGTTTAAAAAACTAATTTTAGCTTTAATGTAAAGTTTAAAAATAGTTATAGGCTACTGATGATATTAAATTTTGTCTCATTAAATATGCAGACTTAATTAATTTTGTTGGTATTACACAGTTCTCTCAAATTTTAATTTTTAATGTACCTATTTATTGAAACTGGAAATGTTGAAGGTATCGAGTATCGAAGTATCGAGTATCGAGGAAATAATCATGTATCGGTATCGAGTATCGAGTATCGAGAAAATCTGGTATCGACCCATCCCTAGTTTTAACATGTTTTAATGGTTCTACATGGGGAAGGTAATTGTGAGAAATAAAGAACGAAGAAAAGAGAAAGAAATGCAGGGAGGGAAAATGATTGAAATAAGGGCATAAGAAAGACAAAAAGAGTGAATGAAAGAAAGAAAGAAACAAACAAACAAACAAACAAACAAACAAAAATGAATAAAGAAAGAAAAAATGGTAAGAAAAAGAAGGCTCGTGTGGCATCTTGCTACATGTTAGAAAAGCAGGGATATTCTGTCGATTGAATATACGTTATCGAGCAGACGAGTTGGTGTGCTAACCATAGAGAATCCTCCAACACTATTAGTGGTGCTAGAGACCGGATTTATAAGCAAAATAAAACAATGAAATAAGCAAGCAAGTAAGCGCGAAAAATATAAGAAATAGACACAAAAATAAGCAAAATCAATTTACACAAAAATCAAATGAATCAGTTCACTGCTTCCTTAAGTATGCTCTGCAATATTGAATATACCCTATGGTTACTAATATTACCTACGGAATTTCTCTGAAATTATGTTATGAAACTATGGAAATATTAACATCATTTTTATTACGAATTTCAGAATTAATTCTTGTTGGCGTATAATGAAGATTAAATTGGTAGAAAATTTAGTTAGTTGCTACCTATCCAAGCATCCTTCAGTATCCCCTGCAATATTGCATATAGCCTATGGTGACTAATATTACTAAGGAATTTCTCTGAAATTATTTTATGCAACTATGAAAATACTAACGACATTTTTTATTACGAATTTCAGAATTAATTCTTATTGGCGTATAATGAAGATTAAGTTGGTAGATAATTTTGACGAGACATGGGTTATTATACAAAGCCTCAGGTGGATTATTTCACACGTGCTAAGCAACATGATTGATTATCCCACCGAGTAATTAAGGACATTGATTCTTTACATCATGAATATTCCACTCGTTACCTCCACGGAGTTTCAGTATTCGGAATTGTTTTTTAATATCTTTGGCGCCTTACAACTCGTAAGCCATGGAAAGCCACGGTTATAGTCGAGTATAGTTTAACGTTTTAGTACGTCTACCTTATATGACTTTACGAAGGTAAATAAGTTATTAAATAAGATTCCTTTTAGACCTAACTAGTTTTTTATAGAGCTTAGGCACTTTGTTATCTACATTACTATCTTCAAGGTATACTTTTAGTTGCCGAAGCTTTATAATTAATCTTCAATATACGTAAAACTTCCAGCTCATATTATTTGACATTGTGTTTTTAAAAATAAAAACAAAAACTATTTTGTTTGATATAACGTTCATAAATTCCTCTGTTTTACAGTCATAATTTAGGGCCTTTGATTTCCGCCTCTATCTCTTGACTCTGTTTTCAGGAGGCTGAACAAAACTCATTTTAGGTCATTAAACCAAACAGAAGTCCGAAGAGGTTCAAATGACTGAACCTGGGCTCCCATACTAGACGGGTCATGATGGAAGTCTTTTCATAGGCTACATGCTTTTTTATAATACGTACCATGGACTTACGAGGCCTTTAGGGTTCCTACAGATTTAGGCTACAGGAATTTTTTACAATTGAAATACGAAAATGGTAATGCTAAGCCTTATGTACGTGCCTTTACCCCAGAATTGACCTCAACAGAGACTGAATATGAGAACTCCAGGCTTTCCACGCAATGCCTCAACCAGCAATGCCTCTGCGCTCACCCTTCCGTATTCTTAATTTATAGTAATTTATTCTTAATTTAAAGTAATTTATAAATGCTGAAGTTCTATAATCATTACTAGGCAACAGTAAATTTAAATTTATCTTATAAGTTCAGCGCATAGATCTAAGCAATGCCTTCTGGTAATACGTGAAGACAAACTGCAAAGATTAGTTTTTAACATGCACGAAATGTTATACCTTAAGTGATTTAAGTTTTTATTTCATAATGAGTAGTAATCCTTGAAAATATATTAGTGTAATCAGTCATACCGCCATTTCATACTTATTAAAAAAGAAATCTTATAATTGATACTAATAGCATAATTTTCATTAAACGTGTATAACGTAATTTCTTAGCGAGCGAACTATAATTTTTCTTTCTCTGCCTTTTATTAATCTAGCAGAAGATTTTCATATGTCCTTCACTAATGAGAAGTGCTGGACATTTTTCACTTCTGTTAATTTCAGAAGGTGTTTCGAAACTATCAAGTTGAACATCTAGGCGAGACAGTTGACTGCTCAGTGTTGCAATCCATGTGAAACAAAAAAATTGTTAATTGGGGAACAGTTAAACGCCCTTAAGCGAAAGAGCTCATTCCTCTAAATAAATTAGCTACAAACATGTATGCATAGAGAACTTTTACTGCCGTCTAGCGATATTATTTAAGTAATGGATTGATGAGACATAATATCTTTTACTAAATTGATTTTATAGTCAATTTAGGGTTAAAGAAAACATTAGATTCAGAAAAAGAAATCAGATTTGGAAGTTAAAAGACAATCATTAAGTTATATTGTTTCAGTTAAAAGAAGTCGTATTTCTACTTTAAATTTTCAAGTTGTTAAGCGCGAGGGCAATTCTAAAACCTACTAAAATTCCTGACGTGTGAGCAAGCCTGTGATCACAACACATAAATCAATAAAATTAAACGTAATTTTCGATCATGTAATTCAGTACCCTCATCAATTAACGATATTTTCGATTTTAATTTCCTTGTATTATAAGACTGACGTGATCGACATCACTTAACACGAAAAGAAATTCCGCCCTTTGTATATTTTCCCATCGTTTCCCCCAATAAGTTACCCGAATGATTATTTTTCAGAATGAGAAATCCCCGAATTGCCAGCGCAATTATTATTTCTTCGGATTGCAGTTTTCCCCAGATGTGAAATTTATCTTCATCGCCCCGAATATTATTTTTCCAGAATTTTTTAACTGAATTTTATTTCCTTAATGTCTTTAAGATTGAAAGACCGAAATGAATATTTATTATTCTTTACCAAAATTAGTACATTTCACTCTTCATAATGTGAAATATTGACCGAGCGGACCCGGATAGTCATTGCAGTCTTCGTTCTTGCGTGATATACAATCCCTTACGATGGAACGTATCCTTGCCTGAAATGTATTATTTCCTTTTAGGTGCATCTCTCGTGTGTTTTACTAACAGGAATTTTGCTATACTTGCCTTTATAACTGCCTGTATGGTTGGAACATTATCCACACTAATATTTTCAGTTGTGATCGTACTAAACCATCAGATAGCTGGAACTTTTAGTGTCGAAGTCGGAGAAATCTGAGTGGTTGAATAGTCAACTAGAAATTTTGAATTGTGAAATGACGAATAAACAATATCTTTTATAGTAACGCGTAAGATTGTTTTTGTAGTAAATTTACATACTTTTTTGGTTTTGTTAAATGAACATTACGTCTTAATGATTACTTATTCGGGGAAAAGAATATTTAGGCATAATTTTTACTTATTCGGAAAAATTTATTCGGATATTGCAGTCATGAAAAAAAAGATATCGACGAAACAATGTGTCGATAATTTGACTTCGGGGAAATGAATTAAGAAAATTTAATATGTAACCCTATGCTGACTTACTCAACTATAAAATAGGGAATGCTTGTCAGGGTTTTTAGAATGGCACGCTTACCCTTACGCCAAGAACACCCGATTTCCCAGATTCCTCACCCATGACATATTTTTCTCTACAGAAAGTAATACAGATCGCTTTAGTAAGATTACTAAAAACCTGCCAATATGAATATCAGTAAAAGTCTTGATTGTTTTAAAATCCTTTATGTAATTTTGAATCAGAAATATTGTTTAAAAGAACTCTCTCCGACTACGTCAAGTGCTATTTTACAAACTGGTCCCGTTAAGGACAAAGAAAAAGGTGCTGGTCCGTTATAGCGATTATTGAGGAAATCACCAGATGTCACCCTCGTCCTATTGAAGAATTTCGCAACAAGAGCATACAGCAGGACTGTCAACTGCCTTCTTAAATTTTAAAAATAAGATTTATATCTAGAGCAGCGTTTCTCAACCTATGGTCCGCAGACAGATGGTGCAGATGGTCCGCAGACACAATTAAAAAAAAAAAAAAAAAAAAAGAGTGCGTGGAACGCCACGCAACAGAAGTAAAACTTTATTTTATTTTTTTTTATTTTGTCAATTTTTGATTATTGGATTTTTTAATTTTGCATTATTGAACTTTTTAATATTGGGTTTTTGGACTTTTTTAATTTTGGATTTTGGACTTTTTAATTTTGGATCTTTGAATTTTTAATTTTGCATTTTTTAAATTTTCGATCTTTGAATTGTTTATTTTTTATTTTTTAAATTTTTTATTTTTTTATTTTTATTTTATTTTATTATTTATTAAATTTTGGATTTTTGGATGTTATAATTTTTAATTTTGTTTTTTTTTTTTAATTTTGGAAATTTGTATTTTTTAATTTTGGATTTTTAATTTTGGATTTTTGCGGTAATGAAACTCCCATAAAATAGATAATATACCTTTAGATTGCTTAGGAATTGTCTATTGCCATTGAGGAACTGAGGTCTGAAAAATTTCCTTTGATTACTCCTAATCATTGAGTTGATTGTTTTCTGTGCAGTCCGCACCGAAGCAAGTAAGAGTGTGACTGATTTCGTGACTGATTTCGTGACGGTTTTAGTGTGACTGATTTTCCAGATTTACCCTCTACCGCCTCTAAAGAAGTTTTACTTCAAAAATATCATAAAGCAAGTGGAAAGTAAAGAAGTAAAATTTTTCACATATTTCGTTATAATGACCTATAATAATTAATACCCCAAATATTAAGAACATAGACCTTCTTTTAAAAATGGAATGTAAAATAAGGGTCCGTAAATTTTTTTAGACATTTTAGAGGTCCTCGGGTTCAAAAAGGTTGAGAAACGCTGATCTAGAGAAATGCTCGGCTATTGAATAGAAATACTTATTAAAAGTAATTGTAATTACAATTCTTCGCGGGTATAAATCGTTCACACATTCCTAACTTCCTTTCGTTTTCAACAGCGTGTTTGATACTTCCAGTTCATTTTACCATTGTGAATGATGCTTCGAGGACCACCATGAACAAAAATTTGCCTTGTATTATGTCAGATGGCATGACAATTGCAATCCCATCATCATGGTAGTGTTATCTTCATCCCAAAACGGCGAAAACAATTTCGTGGACAGGAAATGAGGTTGTTTTTGAGTGACGTAACGTTATTATGCTGTAGGGAGTGGGACTCGAGGGCATGTTTTGAGGTGGGCCGGTGAGGTAAGAGGATGATAGATTACCCAGCTTGTCACCAACATGATTGCACCTACAGCAGTCCCTTAAATAGCGCGTGATATAGCCTCCGACCAACCACAGTCACAGTGCTTCTTGCCTCTATTAAGATATCCGTATGAAAAGGACTCGCGCTATTGTTTCAATTGATTCCAACAGAGATTTATGATGGATTACACACTTCCAGTCAACATAGTCTTACTTGCAACAACAAAACTTGCAACAAAAATGCTTAACTTCTATTTTTGTGATAGGCCTTTGAGAAAGGCCTATCAGAATTATACTAAGCAACTTAATTATGTATATTATTATTGTTGCCAGGAAGTTAATGCTCTAACAGATGATGAAATATACCTGAAAATATGCGCTAAAGTATGTAAAATATGCTGTGGAGGTAATGAAGAACGCTCTGTCATTTAGGTAATTGTAATACTTGACGTCTTCTGAAAGCTGGATTACGTTAAAAATTACAAAATTAGTAACCTAATATAAATTGCATTACAAAACTTCTTATTAAAATTTTAATAAATTGAAAACTAATGAATTGAAACGTCGCTAGTTAGTTCCGAAAACAATAGGCTATGTACTGCCACATATCGTACAGTCGGTTCCCAAAACATTCAGTTAGTCAAATAAATTATGCTGTATATGTTTGAATTAACAGAGGTTTGCATAATATTTAAAGTCTGTCAGACATATGCCGTTAAAAATGTGACAAATTAATAAAATGTGCAAAAATATTTCAATATCAAGCAAATATAAAGCATTACCGCAAAACTAACGAAACATGTAACAATATTCAAAATGAAACAATCAATTTTATGTTATTTCTTTCATGTCTTGTATCTATTTTAGCACTAGCTTGTAATAAAGATCATATTATTAAAAATATGATTTTTCATAAACTTCTGGGGTTTATTGATGACAAACCTCAGCATAGCCTATACAAATTGTAGCCTAAAGTCATATTATATTAAGAACAAATAATATTCCACATATTGAGATAATACAAATTAACTTTCTTACTACTAAGCTTTTGAACCTCCTTCAACTACTAAGCGGGATCCGCGTGGATCCCAAAGAAAATATTAACTTTGAATATTAAAACCATATTTTATTGAAAGTGGAAATTACAGCATTATATTAAACCCTTATAGAATTATATCTCCTAGGCAACCAACTACCATAAATTCATTAACATCATCAGTCCTCTCAGCTACAAGAAAATAACGGAACCACAGACCCAAAACTTCCAATGAACAGCTTGAGATGAGATAGTCAAACACTTCCTTACTCAGTAGTAATAGACAATTCCTAAGCATTCGAGAGGAATATTATCTATTTTATGGTACTCGGAGGTTCATTGCCGCGCTTACATGAGCCCGCCATTCAACCCTATTCTGTACTAACTCCAACCGACCATCCAAATCCTCCTTTCCTTAAATCTATTCCAATGTTGGCTCCCACCTACATTTAGGTCATCCAAGTGGTCTCTTACCCTTCTGGTATCCCAGTCAATATTGTTGTCCTTTCCATGCGCGCAACATGTCCAGCTCATTTTACCCACCGTGATTTAATCATTCTTATTATATTCGGTGAAGGTTATGAAGCTCGCCGTTATGCAGTTTTCTCCAGTCCCAGTTTTTATCTCTCTTGGGTCCGAATATTTTTCTAAGCCCCATGTTTTTGAACACTCTCTGATTATGTTTTTTCCTAAGAGCAAGCGACCACGTCTCACATCAATATAGTACAACCGGCAGGATAATTGTCTTATATTTTTTAGTTTCATATTTCTGGAGAGAAGACGAGAAGATAAAATTTTCTGAATTACACAAAAACTAACATTTCCCGATTTTAGTCGATACTTAACTTCTACCTTAATATTATTTGTATCTGCGATTATTGCTTCCAGATATTTGAATTTCTCCACTTGTACGAAAGCTTTATCTGCTATTGTAATATTTTGAAAAGAATTATTTTGAAGTTTCATGATCATAGCCTATAGTTTTTTTTTTCTGTCTTAATTTCCAATCCATAATTCCTGCAGGCATCGAAAAGACTTTCTTCATTTATTCTAACTATATTTACATTACCTCCCAACAGAAAATCATTATGTCCATTAGCCAAAATCATGATTTTTTTAAATTGTATTAATATAACATTTTACAAAACTGTCATAAACTTGAATACATTTTTAACGCAATACAAACAATTCAATTCCTAATTTAAATATTTCAGTCAAAAACTAAAACGTTTTATCCCACCTGACCCTAGCTAAGCAGTATGAAGATTAATAAAACTTAATTGACTTTCAACACTATAATTTCTTCATTTTCACGAATGGAACATATCAATGAATCATCATCAATTGCTAAAACTCTTAATTTATTATCCATCATTTTCATATTAGAGCTGGTAGACTACATACTTTGTAATTTAATGACATATTACATTGAAGCTAACTGTGCTAAATTTTATTGGCAATAAAACACATTCTTCAATTACATCTCATAATTACTGGACGAAATGTGTGTCAACGAACCCGAGAGCTTCATTATGTATATTGACCAACACATTCTCTCATTTACATACGATGTGTTGCCAATGGCGAGAAGAAAATAATTTTACAGTCATTATTGCATAATCATCGTATAGCGTAAATGAAACAGTATTAATAGAATTTACTCTTCAAGATTACATAAATGGATCGTGTTATTATATAACAACTAACTTTGCCAAACTTGTTGACATAATAATGTATTCTGCTCCTTTCATTTCTCTTCTTTTGCTTTTATCTTTCTCCCGTTCGTCCATCAATTAATGGTTTACTTAAACTTTAGTGTTACTTCTACACCTCACATCATTCTTACTTTCTCATTCGTGTTACTTTAGATGTACAAATTTGTTTTCTTCTCTAGCTACCAATCTGGAACATGTTCGAACGTGAAGACCAAAGATAATATGAAATAGTCTCTCGTTCAGCTATATCGGCAGATCGCCAAACGTTACTGCAAAGCAATATTGGACACTGCAGCTTAATTTAAACAAGGCATTTAATGAGCAAAAAATAGCGTTTCTGTAAAGCAATACTGGACACCACAACTTGATTTAAGGCAAGGCATCTCATAACCAGAAAGCAGCGAAAATGGACAATAAAAATTGTTATTTATGATACAAGAGCTAAAAAGGACTTTATTTTGCGAATATGTTTGCTGAAGTAGCCTGTAAAGGCAAGTGAAACAATTCTATAAGCAAAATAAAATCATTTTCCCACGAGTTTCATACGCTATTTTTTTACACAGTCGATAATATTTTCAGACAAATTCTAAATTATTAATAAAATTATATTCTTTTTACCTATTTCGTATCTGTGACGCTCAGAGTGGCTGTGATGGTCATTTGTTTCTTCCTGGCATCAGTGATGTCTTATATTGTTTGAATTTACAACAATTGACTGTGCAGGAAGAATTTACGAATCAGTTTTTTTCAGGTAGATTTCAAAAAAAAAAATCTACCTATTGTAATCGATACTATGTCATGACTTTCGAAACATTATTTCATATCTTTACGTTTCATGCCTCCCTAAGTACGAAATCACCGTCCGTTCAAAAAAAAAATTCTGATATTTATACATAAATTTATATCTTGACACGCTAGCGGCCGTAATTTTGAAGATATTTGAACCAAATTTTATTATGTTATTTCTAGGCCCAATAGTTCGAACAAGTTCGTTAATGAGCGAAATTGGCCCTAGGGGGGAGTCAGGGGAGGGGGTTGAAATTTTGAAAAATTTATATCTCGGCCCCTATGAAGTATGGAGGGAAACTTTTTTGAATAAATTAGAGTACTCCCTATGGAGTTCACAGTGACACCTACGATTCGGGGGTTTTTTGGGTACGAGTAGGGGTGGGGGTGGGGGTGAGGGATGAAAATTCGAAATTTTTGAAACCACGTCTTGTGAGGTATCGTTGAAAAGCTCTTGATGACTACTCTACAAATCAATAGCTAGTTCCTCGATAGTTCTCATACAAGGCGAGATGAAATAGTAAGGATGAAATGGGCTGGACATGTTGCGCGCATGGGGGAGGGAAGACATATATCAAAAGTATTGACTGGGCGACCCGGAGGGGAAAGACCACCTGGAAGACCTAGACGTAGGTGGAAGGACAATGTTAGGATAGATTTAAGAGAAGTAGAATTTGCGAGGGATGATTGGATGGAGTTAGTAGAGAATAGGGTTGAATGGCGGGCTCAGGAAGCGCGGCAATGAACCTTCGGGTTCCATAAAATATATAATATTCCCTTAGCTTGCTAAGGAATTGTCTGTTGCCATTGGGTAGGTAAGTAAGTAAGGCAGTTAAAAGTTATGAATTTATCCAAATTTCACCCACCTATTAAAGTTCATTCAAACTGAAACTTGAGGTAATGAGCAGCTCTGAAGTCTCAATTTTTACGACAAACACGCAATAGTTTAGATAGCTTCACGTTGCTTTGGGATGCTTATGAATATCGCGTGCGACACCCACTGGGAACAACCCGAATGCCATGGCTTAGGTATGTGGAGTAAATTGAAACTGCGGCAGACCTTGATATTTCACTATCGCTCCATCCCACACTCAATGAAAAAGACACACTCTGGATGCTGCACTGAATCAAGTTAGGGACTTTACAGGACACGCACATACACTCAAAAACATGTACAGTTCGGTTAACTTTACGTTTATATTAATGAAAAAATACAGGGTAATTCAAAATGCTCTCCGGGGTTTTATAATGCCACTACACCCAAACTACCAAACATACATTGATGCAATAAGTACCAAAAGAAAGAGCAACTGTGAAAGTTTGGTTTGCCTCCTACAGATGTTCAATGTGTCCACCTTGGGTCACGTGGCACACATCAATACAATATTGCAGTTCTTCCCACACTCGACGTAACATGTCACGATCGATGGTGTTGACGCTGGCTCTGATACGCATCTTCAGATAATTCAAATCATTAGGCAAGGGTGGCACAAAGACAGCATCTTTGATATACCCCCACAAGAAAAGTCGCAGGGGGTGAGATCTGGAGATTGCGGAGGCCACGGCATCAGCCTGTTGTCACGATCACTCCCATGCCCAGTCCATTCTCATTTAATGCTACCTGGCGGCCGAAAATTGTAACTACCTTCCATTGTTGCGAGTATAAATGAAATTTCCAGAGTTTCTTTACGTTACTATCCAAGGTTAGAAAAGATATGTTCAATAACCACTTTGCAATGGTTTTTTTAAACCCCGGAGAGCATTTTGAATTACCCTGTATTTGACAACATGCAATAATCATCGAGGTAACTTATCCGCTCTGCATGATAGATTTGCAGATTCAATTCGAGCCAAGTTAGACGGATTTTTCATGACGTAAAAATCCTGGCCATGAAGTTCTCGAAAGAGCTGTAAATCGTAGGTCCCATGTCCCATGAATATTCCTTAACCATATTGTGTTGTGCCTTAAGAATTCTTCAAATAAGACCTACGGTATGTTTTAATCTATATTTCAAAGAACAAATCTGGTGTGGAATTCACATCACTTCCTCTGCCCAAATAAAACTTTGCCTCTTAGTATAATATATTACGTATGACATTCTTTTCACGTAAATTGGTTGTAAAAATGAAGAAAATATCATTACCACATCGTATCCCATCCCCGAAGGGAGCATAACCCCCCAAAAATATTATTAATGCACTCGTGTAACTTTCTCTACTCTTAAGTATGGGCAATGCATCTGTACCACTTCACATCCTGATATAGAACAAAAGGCCATATTGCAAAGAGCGCGCATTCAATTGTTTGAATCTGATGCAAAGCTTTATTGTTCACCGGGCAAGATTGAGTTTCTGCAAACAATCGACGACTTAAAAAAAACTTTCAGAATTTTTTATATATATATTAAATAACGAGGATGCATGTAACTTACCTCTGATAACTCTGTAAGTTATTTTTATAACAACGATATATATATATATATATCAGAGTTATAGCAATCTCGTTTTAAAATAAAATAAGTAACAGACTTATTATAATAAAAATATATAATTAATAGAGTTATATGTTATTATATTGCATCCTCATTTTAGGCCTAATAAAATAAACATCGGAGTTATAGACCTAAGCATCCTCTTTATTATTAAAAGAAGTATCAGTGCAATGTGCATCCTCGTTATTGTAATAAAATAAGTAGACCTATCTAAGTTTAACGCGTTCTCGAATGGTCTTGTGGTCAGTACACCAACCTAAAATCACGGGAACAATCCCCGCCTGGGACAAATTTTCCTCTGCAGAATACAGGTCCTCAGGTGAATTAGACTGAAAACCTATCATTAATTTATTATTATTATTATTATTATTATTACTATTTTATTATTATTAATTTTAATTCATTTATTGTTTTTTCATATTATTTCATATTTCATATTATTCGTATTATTATTTTTCATATTATTTTAACTAATATTTATTTATTTATTATAATTTATAATTACTATTATTATTATTACTACTACTATTACTACTACTACTACTACTACTACTACTACTACTACTACTACTACTACTACTACTACTATTATTATTACTGCTGCTACTACTACTACTACTACTACTATGAGGTATAAAAAACAATTAGTCTTTGAATATAATTAAATTCTGTCAGTTTCTAACAATATCCTTGAACAGAACTTGATTAAACATTTAGGAACACTTAATGCAAATTATAGGTTTGCTTTGGAACACTAGAGGAACTGTATGATTAAGATATCAGAAACAGCGAAGGTATAAAATCTTGATACATTTGATATGATATGATATATTTATGCAAGAACTGACCTCATACAACTTTATGGCGTCACGTGGTATACATAGCCTAAAGGGTAGTTTCACTTCATTGTATCAGTTTTTTCATCATTCGCAGAAACGCAAGAAGTCCACGTGCTACAGCGGTGAAGGCTATAATGTGCCGAACTCAATCATAGCACACGATTGCTTCATGAATGATTCATCCTGATGACTTAAAGCTGCGTAATGGATTTGAAACTGTAAAGTCTACCAGCAAAATGTGTGTGGTTTTAAGATGATTCATTCCTTGCTTATCAGCACACCTGCATCTTATATGTATAGATGCTAGGGCTCTGGAAAGAAGGATATTTACGAACTTTATGTGGCAATGCACACAAAACAAATTAATATTTCATAATATTTTAGTAAAATTTTCGTATTTCGTTAAAATTTTCACAATGGTTCATATTTTGTAAGAATTAAAAGTTTTCCTTTCGTTAACGCTTCTATTAGCAATACATATCCAAAGAAACAAGATTAATCTCAAAATGTTTTTCCCTGCTTAAACTTCAGGAAATGCTGAAACCAAACAGCTAAATAGCAATTAAGTTCCCGTACTAGGACACACCAGGATCAGACTGGACCGATGAAACAAACTCGCTGAAAAGTCTATTTTATTATTATTATTATTTCATATCAGGAGTTCGGGATATGTGTCTATACAGTAGGGTAGGCCATGGAACTACTGCTTGTCAATATTATTGTTTCAATTGGCGGTGTATTTAATGGAGTAAATTTCAACTGATATTAATTTAAATGGATAGGCTATGATACAGGATGAAATGGTGAGGATGATTCATGGTATGTAAGTATCCAATTCGGCATTTGTCTTTACGACTGGGGAAACCATGACAAAACCAATGTCAAATAGGCCGGCCACTGAATTTGAACCTGGGACCTCCCGAATGGGAGTCCAAGACGTTACATCTTGGCCACCTCGCTCGGTCCGCTGAAAAGTTGTTGGGACCGGAGGGATGGCTTTAGGCTGGGGTACTTCTGGGGTGATGGCGTGACCCTTCTATCACCGTTTTTTCTTCTGTAAATACCTCTTCTTCTTTTGCCTTCTGGTTTTATATTCCGTGCAGCTTTCATTAATTATATTTCTTCTGTTCGGTCTACATGGGCGTTCCGCTATCTTTCTCTTACTTTAACGAATTTCTTTATTCCTTCTGTTCCACATTCGTGTCTATTTGTCTCATTTATTTATTCTATCTAATATTGTTTTTCCAGGCTAATGACAATTGTTCAACAGCCTGAGCAATAGATTAAATAATAAATACCGTTTTTCCTAGTAAGCTCTCAGTGTGTTCATCTCTGCTGTTTTCAATCATTGTTTTGGTTTTGTTGGTCTCTTTTCTGTTTCATTGTTCGTTATCAGTCCTGAACTGGAAGATTGCATGGAGAAGTGGAAAACTATCAACAAAGAATATTACAGTGCATTGTTAACTAACAAACTTAAACCAGCAATTCGCAGCAAACGACCAGGTCTTTTGCCACGGAAAGTGATGCTATTGCACGATAATGCCCGCCCTCACACGGCTCGACTCACCCTTGAAACCATCCACAAATTGGGTTTCGAGGTGCTGAGTCCAGATCTTGCTCCGTCGGACTTTCATTTGTTTGGGTCGCTGAAAGACTCTTTGCGAGGTCATCGATTTTCCTCAGACAAAGAGATGCAGGATGCGGTGCATCAGTGGCTTTGCAACCAACCGAAAACCATCTTTTCGGCAGGAATACACAAGGTTGTAGACCGCTGGATCAAGAACATTACAAAGAAGGGAGACTGTATTGAAAAATGATGAGAAAAATCATATTGTATTTTTTAAGTAAATAAAGTGTTCTATGAAAAGTCCGGATAATTGTTGACACACCCTCGTATTTTCATTTTACTTTCCACATTCAGGTAATCGTTCCCCCAAGTTATGTCTCATAGACATCCTGCTATTTTCATGCCTTTTGAACCTGATGCCTTAGCTGACCTGTTATATCCATTACTAAATACTTAACATTTATTACTGGCGCAATAAAGCTAAAGTAATAATTGTTTTCATTACCATAATTTATAATAGAAGAGAATAGTTCCACAGCTTACTATATATGGGACCTCTATACTGCTAAACACGCCAAATGAAATGAGATTTTGATATCGCCTGAAGCTTACCCATGTTATCTAAGACGCAAGGCGCATATAATGATAGCCCGTGTTTCGGTACAAAAACAGGCAGAGGAGGAGGCGGTAAGAATGCGGAGTAAGCGAAATGAGATGTTCTTACATGTAGCTAAATACTTGTTACAACTATGTAAACATAATGTATCATGTTCTACCAGCCTCCAGCGGCAGAGCAAATCTTTCATTTTATGCTCGTCAGAATTTCGGAAACGTTTCCTTCAGTACATAAATCGCCCATCTCCAGCCTTAACCATACATCTCGTTTTGGACTAAAAGAGTTGCCCAGAGAAGTTATTCCATCAGGTTCTTTTCTGTCCTATCGACAGGATAGGATAGGATTGTCCTACAAGGATCGACAACTTTACAGATAGATACCATTTTCTAGCATGAATTCTTTCACCAGCAAACTTGAACTCGATTCGTAAATTGCTGTTTGGAAGTTAATGAGAAATGCGATTGAATAATTCAACTTTTGTAAGCGAGTGCCTATACACACTTACTTACTCACTCAATGGCAATAGACAATTCCTCACCACTCTAAAAGAATATTATCTACTTTATGGAACTCGAAGGTTCATTGCCGCCATTCAACCATCTTATATGCTAACTCCATCCAATTATCCCTCACAAATCCTACTTTCCTTAAATCTATCCTAATATTGTCCTCCCACTTACGTTTGGTCTTCCAGGTGGTCTTTTCCCTTCGGGTCTCCCAGTCAATACTTTTGAGATATGTCTGTCCTCCCTAATGAGCGCAACATGTCCAGCCCATTTCATCCTCCGTGATTTAATTACCCTCACTATACCTAGTGAAGAGTACAGGATATGAAGCTCGTCAGTATGCAGTTTTCTCCAGTCCCCATTTTCATCTCTCTTAGGCGCAAATATTTTCCTAAGCACCCTGTTTTCGAACACTCTCAGATTATGTTCTTCCCGACCAGTAAGGGACCATGTCTCACATACAGAAGAACAGAATTTCGATACCCAAAGCCTACAAAGTAAAATACAATAGCAGTTCAACCAGATAGAAGACAACTCCAAAATCAACAGCTGATCTAATCAAAGATTTATTAAAATATAAGTACTGGTAATGATTTAACCTATCGTGAAAGACAAGTTCAGAGAAAAACTACAGAGATTGGGAAGTATAACTAGCGTATACTCCATATAAAACTAATTTAGTAACGTTTACACTTTAAATAAATTTAAATAAAAAAGATTTTTAAAAAGACAAATGTACAATTGCACAGACATAAAAGCTTATTGTGCAAATTTGAGATTTTTTCTTCCAGTTCAAAAATTCCCGAAAAAACTTGTCAAGAATCCCTTGTAAATAACGTGAATTATTGAATTTCACGACAGTTCGAACTTGTACAAGACGTTTTAGCACAGTATGAGAGTAATTTACAATAGACAATCAATAATAACTTACGCACTTTCTTCACAGAACAGAATGGAATACTTCCTCCTACTATGACACAAGAGTCAGGATTTGAACCAGTAATCCCTCTCGTCCTGTATCCCAAGCCAACGTTCCTAAGGAGGCTGGTACACAAAGTTTTAAGGGTGTTTTAAATTTGAGAGCCAGCACCAAAAATGGACCGAGATCAACGAGCTTTACCAGAACCACTCGCCAGGAGTTACGCAGCCAAGATCCACAAACTATTAATTTAGCCATTAGTTTTATAAATTTACCGGGACAGCTCTCACCAGGGGTACAAACTTTAGAGCTGACTATAAGTAGTAAAGGAACTGGAAACTATAAGAGCTGAAAAGAAATGCAATACTTTTCTGACAGGAATATGATTCTAATCGGCTTGGAATAATACTGGTTCAAAATATAGCCTACTACATAGAAATCAGGGTTCCCTAACGCGATTAAGATGATAATGAGAACGAAGTCTGTCTGTATGCATATAATGTGATTGAGGTTAAATTCTTCCATAATAACTTCTCAAGTATTGAAAATTTCTGAAAAATGGCACTGTACACAAGTAAGCCTTAGCTGGTCAATAATAGTGGCTGTTACGTTTACTAAATGTGTATTATTTACATGAAGACAGATTACAACATTTTTATTTTCTTAAAAAGTAAGCTATTCTAAATTTAAAAATAACAGAAAATGGCTAAAAAAAATTCTAAAACGAATTTGGAATTTAAAAAAATGTGGAACGAAAAACTAATGTCATTGACACTTCTCGCCTATTTATAACATATTTTCTCTTCTCAGGTTAGGAGTAATTCATAGGTATCATTTAAATAATTTTTGAAACACTGGTTAAAGGTAACTGATGTTCAAGGTCATAAAAATTAAGTAATGGTTTAATTTAAGGTAAGTAAGTAACCATTGTCACGGTACAGCATTTCATTATATTACCGCAGTTAGACCTTGCATTTTATGGCTAACACATAACGATGTAATTTACTTGTTAACTGTTCTTCTATTATGCTCAATTTCTTAATTACGGTAGTTGCATTAACACAATTATACTCTTTTGTTTTGTTCATAATAAATGTTCGTTTTTAGTATCTATTCAAAAACTGTACAAGTTTATTGCAAGGCTTTTTGTGATACATTTCATACAACGCATGTGAGCTACTTATGAGTAAAAAAAAAAAGTAAAGTGTTCCCTGTACAAACTATGGAGGCCCAGAAGGTTCCAAGAGGTTGAGACTTCCGGATTTTTAGAGAATCGGAACATGAAGGTGGTACGGTTGTCAGCTTTACGCATCGACCGCCTTTACCCCCAGGAATGCTCCTGGTGCTCATTTCTGTTGAAGGCTGTTACCCCAGGCCAAAGTGCCACCAGAAGGATTAGGCCAATTGAAAAATTCTAACGACCTCATCGAACCCGCGACCTTCCGGTTTTTAGCGCAGCGCCTCAACCACTACGCTACGGCGTACCCCAGCTATTTATAAGTGCAAGTAAAAAAGAATTGCAAAGAAAGTTTCCTTTGTTCTGGTCAGGATCAAATTGTTATATTGAATACCATTTTCATTTATAGACATGATTGTATCATTTGAACGATACGCTTGTTAAAATTCCTTGTGATTAGGGGAAGGATATCTAACATCTTAACTAAAAACGTAAATTTATCTTTAATAAATCCGGACCTAGAATTTTATTTATCGTGACTATTTAGCGAATAGTCACAAAGTTAATCATGTACAGAATAATAAAAATCAACCACGGAAATGAATAAAACTACGTTACTTATGTTATTCTGGTGTCATTGTGAGCGAATTAGCCTTTCACGAAACAATCTATGTAGCCTATTGTAATAAATCGATCGTCGGACCATCGTCGAAAGTAACGCTTCTTGCGATTCTCATCAGCTGTGGGATATTGTATTTTTCAAATTAACCTCTTTGCTAGAATAGCATAATATCCTGTAATTAATATTATACTAGATTTAAAATGCTACAGGCTATACCATAAATATAGGCCTATAAATAATTATACATAATTTTTTTATCTTCTTTCGTTCATAAGCAGCTTAACTAATCGCAAGCATCGTTTTATTTTTATCCCTTTCAGTTTATCACACCTACCTTTACTTATTTTTTTATTTATATTCACAAGGACTGAACACTGAAACATCTTCAAACCTGTATCTTCTTTGATAAAAATATAATTTAATAACTGAACACAACGATTGGCTGTATATTACATTGTGTTCAAGCCAATGATCTGGGTCGGGACCTAACCTGCGAACTTAAGAACATAAAGCCAGTGCCTGCCCAACCAATTGGTATTTCAAACTGTAATGTTGAGAATTTAAAGTAACCCATAACATGTATAAAATAGATTTTAGGATTAAAAATGGCCATATCATTACAGAAGTAAACATATCAGAGTATTTAACTTTCTAGAAACAGATAATTAGTATTTTTACCATTTCACTACGTCGTTCGGTAAGTTCAGACATGCTAACCCAGAAACTATAAGAATTTTCACACATTCAAGATTTCAATTAAAATATTTAACTAACCAGGAAGAGTGCTTGAGCCTTGAAGGTAGGATAAATTTGGAGTATTTCGTTCACTCCACTATAACTGCAATAACAAAAGTTAACAGTTCTTTCGTACAGATGTCAGAAGTTCACAACACTTAACATTCCCTAACAATGTCAATGATCGAAAGAACGATTGTTCCCATCCCCAAAGGTATAAATTATCAATGACACTGGATTGAGAAGAGTTGCTAAAAATTTCAGATATTAAGCTTACAACGTTTAGAGTAATAACAGACAAGACTTCAATGCAACAGCCGACCTGGGCAAAACATAAAAAGAAATCAATTTAACTCTTAGCGTTGAAAAGAACACCTTGTTAAAATACTTGTAGAGCATTCAAATTAAATCACACGCCCCAAGAGTTTTCCATCTAACGCAACCTCTTAACAGTCAATTGAGAAATATCACACCTAAGGACAAGTCAATTCGGATTTCACACTGAAACAGGGGTGTTATCACAGTTCATGTTTTAAAAAGCAGTTGGAAATAATTTTTTTGAAAATATGCGATGGCCTAATAATAATAATGTTGATAATAATGATAATAATAATAAAACAATAGTAATAATAATATTGTCTTCAATTCATATAGGCCTAGAACAACTGGGTGTCTTGGTGTCTTCTGTGAACCACCAATTTCAAGCTGATCGCCGAGTTAAGTATTGCTTCTACTGGTATGACGATCACGCTAAGTAAAGCATACGGAGCCACACCGTTGTTCGGATTCCACGTCAAGTTATAGGTGCCAACAGTTTCAGTAGGAGTAAAAATAAAATATTACAAATTTCACACTCCATGCATGTATACTGAAGTAAAACTAGCAGAAATTAACTGCATTTCGGGGACAAGTGTGAATATATACAGGGTGTTTCATCGTGTCATGGAAGCCTGTGAAACCATTCGACACCATCCCGGAGTGTTTGAAAGGGTGCGACAGTCCATGATTCGACAAGTGCGTGCATGCATGTCTAGAACAAGAGGAGGATATTTCGAGCATTTGCTATGAGTTTTGTGTGTTGACGTGTTATGAGTGTACCAATGAGTTGAAAACTTCTTAACGAGAAAACAAAGGATTATGGGACCTACGTTCTTATTAAGGTCTCCTGCTTACGAAATATCGTTTTCCAAATGGTTAGTCAACCTGATACCATGTCTTCTTATGTAATTTAACTCTACTGCATGAAAATAGATAACACGAGACAAGTGTTGAAAAGCTCCATATGGGTACCCCTGAATGTAAATCCTTACACACATCAGTTTTAACGAGTGGTAAACATACGCTTTATTACTCAGCAAGTGAAGGTTTCGTGCAATTGAGGGGAAGAGGAGGGACACGAAAACAAACTTATTTGCAATTCCTCTTCCAGCGATCACATTGCATTAAGTCATAAACGATATGTTTGTATAACTGTTGTTTGTTGTAGGTCCTTGGATTTCTTTCAGTATTTTAGCCACTAGCAATAGTCAGCTGTATCATCATAAAAATCTCGCAGATTGAAGTCTTGTACGGCAGCCCCGGGTAGCACTAGAAAAAGGCTACTCTATAGCAGTATAAAAGGTCACTGAGTGAAGGTTGTCTTAACTTGTATTCCCCACTTCCTCACAGTGCTCAACAAATGACAAATTTGGTAGCAAAGAGGAACTTCCTATAAATATATATATTTTTTTTCTTTTTAATCCATGAGTATAACAATAACTCTAATGGTACAAAAATTCCAATGAGAAATATGTGTACCAAGTTCCATTAAAATCGCTTCATTTGCTAAATGATTTTAACGACCATTCGTTTAACGAATTAACTTTAGTACATAAGAAAGGAGATTTACAATATTCCAAATAAAACTGAAAATTACCCATTATTAGCCCGTAGGATTTTTCTATGCAGAACTCAATTTAAAAACTTTACATATTATAATATTGATGATTGTGGTTCCACTGGAGCTTCTTTGGTACAAAATAAAAAAACATTTGTTCCAGTTATTATAGTCTAAGACATTATATTCGTGACAAAAAATTTCTGATCTTAAAACGTACTCTCATCTTGGTGTCATTTACTACGCAGGTACATTCAGTAAGCATGCTAGTGATTGTTTTTTTTCAGTGCATTCTCCATTTTATTTTCAAATACCTTCTCAGTTTTTTCTCATGAGACTGGATTCACCCCATTCAAAACATCCCTACCTCAGAACATTCAAAGTAGCAACTTGGATGGAAACCAAGCTTCTGGATCTGTTTCCCATATAACCATGGAGAAATCTAATGTCAAAATATTATCCTATGCCTGGAAGGTTTAAAGCTATGCATACAACAAACTGAAGACCGGTGGTAAAGTTACATACTTGAACTTCGAACTTTTCAGGAGATATAACTTATTATAGAGGCATGCAAATTACAAGAGAGAGGTACAGTTGCACTTTGGGCCCTTAGCGCCTGCAGAGCGAAACAACGCCCTCCCTCCAGGCCATCACGTGGCCACGGGTTCACAATATCGCCTGATAATTAATCACATTCCGCTATTAATATAACAGAATCTTGTCAGCATCGCACCGATATTAGCGCCAAAGAAATTATATAGCAAGGGGTAATTATATTATTAATAATGCCTATAACCAATAAAATTTATCGCAATAACCTAGGCTAATGCTTTTTATACTAGGTGTTATGGTAATTGTTCAATCTGAACAACAAGATGAGCCATCCATCTGAAAATTCTTGGGCAAAGACCTCTTGAGATAATAGACCTATTAATAATAATTATTGTTGTTATTATCATTGAAATTACAGAATGTAGAATATGAGAGATCATGGTGTTCTTAAACACAAAATTAATTCCTTCCTTTCCTAAGTAAAGGTTGTTGATAAAATTTTAATAAAAAAGATACCCTCGACCGGGGATGACAAATAATTGTTTTACAGTGGTCCTAAGAAGAGCCAAAGATACATGCAACTGCTAGCCTCACCTCACATACCTGTATGGCTATAAGAATGGATTATCTTCTTCTTTCCCTGAGTTTTACCTCCCCCTTTCAGGTGTATTTACGCTGCTCACGCCGTCCTGGCCTTCAGAACTGCGATCCGTTGGAGGAGGTAGTTTTTTACGGATCAAATACGTACTTTTTTTACCAGAAAAGGAGACGGCCTCCCCAGATGCCGGGGCCACCTCCGAGACAATACGAACACATAAGAAGATACACACCAGTCACACTCACAATCATTCCGAACAAGGCGTGGATAGATAAACACGACGGAGAATCAAATGAAAACCACAATTAATTTTTTCCGACTATTTTACTGCAGGAAGAATGTTTGCTTATGCATTATTTTTCTACTTAGTCCTCCTAGTTCAACGCACTTAAGCCATCGGATAGGAAGTGTTTCGATACCGAGTGAGAAAAATTATTTTTGCTGACGCTGTAGCCACCCGTGCACCGCCGATTGGAAATCTTCATCAGACTTGAACTTCCGCCCTCCAAGGTGATCCTTTAATGAAACAAAGGTATGGAAATCTGATGATCTCAAATCTGGTGATTATGGTGGATGTCGTCGAGGGTTTCATTGTTGCACGAAGAGCATGAGGTCGGGCGTTATTTGTTGAAGCAAAACAACTGCACTCATCAATCTCCTTCGCTTTGGCACTATCGGATTTCCACCTCTTTGGCCCAATAAAGGAGCACCTTGGAGGGCAGAAGTTCAAGTCTGATGAAGACGTCCAATCGGCGGTGCACGAGTGCCTACAGTATCAACCAAAATAATTTTTCTTACGCGGTATCGAAGCATTTCCTATCCGATGGCTTAAGTGCGTTGAACTAGGAGGGGACTAAATAGAAAAATAATGTACAAGCAAACATTCTTCCTGCAGTAAAATAGTTGTAAAAAATTAATTGCGGTTTTCATTTGATTCTCCCTCGTATGATAATGATGGCCAGACGATATCCTGGGACTACAAGGGTCTAAAGTTACCGGTCTCAAAGGTGAGGGAAACCCCATGAATGAACCATCAATTAGATAATTTTGTCATATTTACAATATTGAAAACAAATAATTATAAAATTGTACTAAGATGGTAAACTAACATTTACATAACCACCGAAGCTTTTAAGCAGGTACTATTCCCAATGGCCTAGAATATCTTAGCTTTTTTACTGAAATACAATTTTTATGCAATGGAGAGAGTAAGGACATTCAATTTAATTGAAGGTTCGCATCACATTTTGCAGCCGAAGGAAGTAATTATAATCAGGTACAGCAATTTGCCGTTATGCATGACGCCTCTGTTTTTTCGTAATCAGGGTTACATACGAGCAATATAATTAGTGGTATAAAAATAAAAGCAAGAGAAAAATTATCCAGCGACAGCTTAGGTGACAACTGTAGTATATTTTGTATTTCGTCCTTCAATTTCTGTTACTGTTAGTAATTACTGTGACTGTCATTTGTCATTATTCCAATACGACTGCATGTCATATGCTAATGCAAGAATCTGCATCCAAGATGGAATGTAACAAGACCATTAAGGATTGACAAGAAACAGATATCACTGAAACATTGAATTATGTCAGTGGTGATTCTTTTTTCTAAAAATTCTAGAACTACATTCCAGATAAACTAACATGCAAAATTTTAAGCTGAACTGAACTAGAGATTCCCAGATTAGTGAACTACATTTCCTCTCAACTTTTTAAAAATGTGAATCAGCCTTAAGAAGCAAAGCTTATTATAGGCGACATACAACTGGGTGCTTCAATTTATTAAATACTCATAGGCTATAATTATATAACAATAATTAATATTGTATTGTATTATATGATTATAAATAAATCAATATAGAAAATATATTATGAATTGTAGGCTATAGGAAATATTAGAATATAAATATAATAAAAGGTTTCGAAAAAGTTTGAGAAAAATAAATTGGTGTTCTAATTATAAATATACCATCTGGACTAATAGTATCAATTAAGAGAATGAGTTAGTTATATAACTTACTTACCCGAGTCCTTATCCCTGTAAACCATTCTTAACTGAATCACAAAGTGAAGCATAAAAATGGCTAGTTTTTCTTGTATTATGACAATTGATTTCCTGAACAGTGAATAGTCTAGTATTAAATTTAATTATATTGTTTTATAATTGAATGCATATTATTAACAATGTAATCATTTAAACAAACAGGAGGTGATATATTTCTGTAATTCAATATAATTCTCTGGTGTGTTTGTTCTAAATGGGAGAATAAACATTTTTTAGTTCTATTTTTATTTACTTAACGTAGAAGGTCATCTTGACAGTTTCCACTAATAATATTCATATAAGTGAGTAGTAAACTAAAAAGAAATGGTGTATGCTTTATTAAGTTTATTATTAATGCCTAAATATGTTTATCATATGTTTATCCCACGAGAGATTGCGAGTTTATCGACTGAGAAATCTCGAATGGAATTTATTAAGACTATTCCATTCTTAATGTAACAGATGATATAAATAGCAATAACTTTCTTACTTTGTCATTTAAAATGAAGTCAATATTCTGTAAGCTGTGAGATCTTGGCATTATAAACGAATGAACAGTGGATTCGAGTAACCACAGCACGTTACATATTAATCACTGCATATTGATACCATACGTTTCCAGTTACGAGCTGATGTTTTATTAGATAAAATCGCATCGTTTGTTCGTAGAGGGCGTATTATAGGATAAACGTGATTGGTCGATATCCGAAGCATTGCTAAACGTTATTGGTCAAAATCAAATACGCATCGAATGGATGGAATAGTATTATAATAGGCTACTCTTACTAATGGCAATGTTTTCTCTTTTTCTAGAGAGTACACTGTCAAGAAATTAACCCAAAAATGAAATGTCTTGGATTTCTGAATTACTTTATTTTTAATTACGATGAATATTATAAGGTAAGATTACTTGTTCTGGAGAATTAAGCGAATATGAGGTTGTTCTACATTGTTAAGCCTACACATTACTCCATACCTATACTACAAGTAATTAAAAACTAGAATTCATTAAAATGTAGGCACGATGCCAGTACATTCTAACTAATGAATTTATTTGAACTCTGTAGATGTGGTTAAATTGATTTGTTGTAGAATTTATGGCACTAGAAATTTACGTGCTCGTAATCGAGCTTGAGAAAAAACCAAAGGCCTACATGTGATACAATAAACCAATAACGAATATAATTATATTTGGAGCACAAGTCGCATGAAAGGATGCATTATGGACCAATTCTTACTACTGATTGAAGAATGATGATTATTATTAACTAATAATATAAATGAATATTGAAATTTAGATTTTAAAATACTCTGAAATTTTTTTGGCACCACTTAATTAGATCGATGATGTTATATATTCTGACCTTTTGGGATTTCAATGCTACTGTATAAATGCGTTTCCTGAAAAACTGTATAAGAACAGAGACAAGAATAACATAATGCTTCATGTCACATGCGATGATTTTTATCCACGTGTTTGGATTGTGATTTGTGGAAAACTGCTATTGCACTGAAATTTTCTTCGCTGATTGTAAACTTAGAGCCCATCTGATGATATAATTTGATGAATGCGATATTACAAAATGTATTGTATAAATTCAGCTCTGAAAGGTAAAAATCACAATTGTACATAAAATATACGTATATTTTTATTGATATGTCGATATTAAATTTGAAAGGATTTGCCTGTTTATGTCAATAAGTTTTAGTCTGAGGAACCCTGTGGCAATTATGTTACCGAAGTAATTCCAAAATTCCTCTTTTCCTGTATCAAGCTTCATTAAAATCGCCCTATATATTAAAGGTTTTTCACCGACTCACCTTCTGCCCTACACAGAATGGGTGAGATAAATAGGGGGTTAGGATTGATTTAAGCCTGGTGAATTATTAGTCGACCAATGATTAAAAAATGTGCGAATTTTTGTCAAAACAGCTCATTGTTAAATTATTGCAACGGTCCCTCCCAACTCTATCCTGAAAGGGGATGGATCAGGGAATGTGTTTGGGTTTATACAGGCCTAAATCGGCGTTACTTTATTCGACGAATGAGAAATATGTGTACCAACTTTCATCAAAATAGTTCCATTTGCTAAATTATTTAAACGATCCACCCCTAATCTCATCAATATGGTGGTGAGTTCAGAGGTGGGCTTGTACTATTTTTAATCGACTAATGATAAAAATATGTCTTAAGATTTCTCAAAACGACTTCTTTTAATACACGTATTTCGATAACCCAACTCTAATCTAACCTTAAGGGGCTGATTTAGGGTTTACTTAACCCGAGTATTTTTTGCTGACCAACGAGAAACATGTGTACCAAGTTTCATGAAGATCTCTCCAACCGTTCGGATATGATGCTGGAACATTCATGCAAACAATGAGTTTTACACTGCAGATATTACAGATCATTAATTTGTCCCGTAAATTATTGTGTTTTAGGTCTAAAATAAACTGGGTTTATTATGAAGACTAAAAAATTATTTTAATAATACCAGTTTAATCTTTCGTGCGGTCTTTGTTAGATCTCCTACTTTGGACATAACACTGCTTCGAATGGATCGAAATCAGGGAATAATGGATTAGAAGCATTTCTCCCCAAGAATATCCAACCAAACATTTCGGATATATCAGTCTCTAGCATAATCCAGGTTGCATTTCAAAAACGTTTAATCAAAGTAATATGAAATATATTATTATTACTATTAACAATATAAATTATTCATCATTATAGTTATATGCCTACTGCAGAGCACAATAATTAAATATTCCCCTTACTTATTACAGCATGATATACTAAATCCCAAATATCTTATAGTAAAATGCAAATTTGCAATTATATTCTCAAGAAAGGAACACGAGAAAATAATTAAGTTTGTTAGATTATTTTATGCAGGAAGCAAAACCTAAGATTAAGTATATGGGATGAGCCTAGAAAGAAAAAATTAAAGGTTAAACAATTAATTTTTCTTTAAATATGAAAATTCAATCTGGCTATCTAATTTTACATGACATAAGATTAACTCTAGATCTGATTCACTGATTATGTAAATTTTGATGCCATTAAATTCGCCCCTCAAGTTTGATAGTAAAATAAGCCACGTTATTACTATCTGCCCTAATTGTTAAAACCTTTAATTTATTATGTTTTTATATGTTTTATGTTACATTTATTTTAGTTGGCCTATTAGGATACTTTTAAGAACAGAAACAGTAATAATTGTCTAGTCATTTTGGAGTTTGTCATTTATTCCTTTTTTATAGTAACGTCTTCATAATAGTTATCATTAATTTGCACTACCTGTGCGTTAACGATTTTACCACATTCATAAACTTGATGAAAAATTATATGACGGAACCATGTTAAGGACCCCTGGGTTGTTAGGAATATAACGTTACAAGCTACCGTAGGCTATTACAAAATTCTAAAAAGGAATATTACGGAAGAATAATTAACGTGAAAACATAAATAGATGTCCTAATATATTCATGTAACTGAAAATTTAAGGAATGTCTTCTGGTTACATAATAAAACTGTGGCAATGAGATACTACATACAAAAAAAAACTTGAATCCCATAAAAAAAGACGTGGCAAAAATTTGAATTACAAATTCGCAAAACCTGACTAGCATGTAAAACATATATTTAATTAATAATTCGTGGAGGTCATAATTTCAGATTAGGCAGTCCTGCTGAATATCAGTATATACGAACCCTAGCCGCCATATTAGCTCATAAACCTGAACTCAAACTGCCCGCTGTCACACGTACGACCTTACATGTTAATGCATCGGCTAACGTCTCAATCCAGGACATATGACACAGCACACACAGGCACAGCCTATAAAAACTTCCAGTTTATCACGATCTCATAATGATATATTGCATGTGTGCTAGAGTGGAATAAGAGGACTTAGATAGCCTGAATGCCGCATTCTTCAATGATCTCCAAGATCTAAATGCTTTGGTAACTTTATGCAACCTAAATCAGGGCACGATAATCTGAAGACAATAGTCCAATCAAAAATTTTAGTCGCTCCTGTTATTAGGCCTACATAAGATATAAGAAGGATTAGGATTTTTAGGCGCAATTTCCATACATAAAATTAAAGAGAAAAGATACTAAAAATAAATTTTTAAACTCTTTAAAACTCTTGTTAGCCAACATAAAAGAGGTTCTTTTTTATAAGTAGAAAAAATATGGCCTATATTTTTTAACTTCATCATTGGTACGGTTATTGTTACGATTATAAAATTCTCTGTAGGCCTGTAATTCATACAATTTAAGAAAAATTTAGTTTCACTGAAAATAGCCAACATATAACTTAATATTATTTCAAACTTTTGTAAAGTCGATGTTAGATTAGGCATCATGAAGCATATCGTAACTTGCCTCCTCCCGTTAGGACATTCTGTATTGCCACCAGGACAGAATCCTACATGAAAAATGTAATGAATTTGTCCCACAGGTAGGACAGATTACTTTGTACAAAAGTCCTTCTGGAAGCGTTCCCGGCAAGACATAACTCTGTACGATTTATCATTAAGAAACCCCTTTAATTCCTGCAAACTTGAAGTTAAATTGGGCTAATTGCATTGTTATGTTAAGTAAGAATCGAAACTGGACTGGTAGTTAGCGAGAAGACTTTTGAAAAAAATGTTTAAATACATCTGATATAGCCTACAATTTTTTAAAAATAGGAATTTGATAATCATACAAAATAAAAGTAGGCTAAATTAAGCTAATGCTTCTGTTAAGCTTTGAACAACCTATCTCAGCTGCTGTCTCGTAACTTGAAATTCAGGACATCTAGATCGATAATACTCCCAATACCTAATTCTACTCTCAGATTCATAAGATACTAGAACAACCTAGACCTAATGAGAAAGATTTTCAAAAGAAATTAATTCACAATTCATGGGAGAAAACTTATTAATGATGAAATTATACTTTATATCGGTGGCAAAATACTTCAGTAGTTCTAAATCAAGCAGACTTTGATAAATCAGAGTAACTCGTTCGAATGAGAAATAAAGTACTGTAAAAAATATTAACGTCTGTTGTAGATAACCTCAACAGAAGACTTATGACTGAAGTTTAGGGTAGCATTTTTGGAGCTTATAGTCTCTATACTCAATAACTGTGTTCAATAATATTGTTTTTTTTATCAAAGAAGCTACATATATGAGGAGGATGTTTCAGTGTTCAGCCCCTGTGAATTAACATAAAAAACAATTACACATAGGTGCGAAAAAATAATAAAATTCTGACGATAGATCCTTGAAATTCTACATACTGTTATACTGGATTGGTCACTCATTCATGAATTAAATAGTCAGTAAAATTTTATTTTATAAAACAGGAATTTTTTTAACACAAATTGGCAGGATTACAGTACGAGAGCGAACTCCTTGCTTTCATATTCCACGATTGCTGACGTGATACATAGTTAATGCTTGAAGGTACAATTGAGGACCGTTTTGACAAAAGTCAACATGTGCCAAAACGTAAATTGTTCAGGAGAAGGTTCCTTTAGTTTTTATTAACATATAGAAGATAGAAACGTCGCTTATTGAGGCTTCAAAATAAACTGGTTACATTGAATTTTCTTATGTTCGTTCTTCACCATCTTAAAAATCTCATTTTAAAGCAACTAAAACCATTAAAAACCAATTTGGCCAAAAATGATGTTGAGTTTTGTCAAAACGGTCCTCAATTACGCTTATAAGTAGTCTATAAAATGGATTCATTGGTCAATGATTTGATTTCATTTATTAAAATATGATAAACTCTAAACTTATGACTAAATATAATCTTAAGTAAATTCCTAATTACTAGACTAGTAATAAGCCTATTATGAGACTAGTATTTTTCGGCAAATATTCTAACCATAAACACAATTGAGAAAATTTTATTGATACTTGGTGTTAGCGTCTAGTCAATTACTTTTTTTTTACCAGACCAAGGACTTGTTATTATTACATATTTATTACATATTTAATATAAGTAAAAACAACTAAAACCAAACATTCCCCTATATCAGCAACGCTCGTGTTTAGGGGATATACTATACTATACTATATTTATTCTTGTGTCGTAATATTAACACCCTTGGCGTTACAGAGGTTTTTCGCCAAAGGATGTACCTCCTACCATTACACACTAATATTAACATAAAAGCCTTAAGTATCTATAAATTATGATATTCCTGTATTTGCCTTACTTATGAACAAAGCAAGAAAGGAATTAGTACACTTACTCACTTAATTCTAAGATTCGTTTTTCCCATTTCATTTTAACAATGTATAAAAAGTTCCATTTAGGGGATATAATAGATTAATATAAATTTAATTACATATCACTGCACAGTATACTATGCACGAAAAAGTTCTAAATTTATGAGTACATGTAAATAAAAATAAATTTTTAGCATTAACCAGTGGTTAAAAATAGCATTTACAACAAAAAATAGAATAAATTGGACTGAAACATTGAAAGACCAAACAAAATTATAGTGTGTTATTAACATTATCTAATAACTTTTTTATTTTCCTCTTAAAGTGTTTAAGATTCAGGGCACTCAGCAATAAAATTGTTATACAATTTCAAACCATAGTTTTGACCATGTAATTGCCCCTTGGTCGTCTTACTTTTAGATTCAGCGAAACGAAAGATGGCGTTTCTTCTTGTATTTTAACAATGACCGTAGGAAATAAATTTAGATCTGTTTTTATGATAATATATTAATAATTTTAACTTATAAAGCAGTTCGATTTTCGTAACATTGAATTCAACATATAATAGTTTTGATGGATAAGAATAACAAAACTAGAATGACCATATCCATTAAAATAAAAGTAATTCTGAGGTATCAGAGTTAATCGGTCTTATAAAATAATACGTTTTGGTGGCACACACTTGATAACGTTCGTTGACATTCGCGCTTACAAGTTGAATATCGCTGTAGAAAGTCTACTCGCTATATGTGACGAAGCATTCGTAGGCTACTCATAAAAAGTCATACAAAAACTTTGACATGACACTGGTATGTGCATATTCAAATTGCGTTGGTTAGTAAGTTATATGAAATATTATTCATAATTGGCATATAAATTGCTTAGAAAAAAAACCAATCCCTGCATTTCCCTCAGGGTAAACGCAATTTCGTGACGAGAAGAAGGTTAAGAATGTCTACATCATGTAGCATAATAAAGGCGTTACTTATACCGGACAACAAAAAAGACAAAGAAAAACCATGTTAACTTTCCACTACTATTTAAAATCAATTTAAACTCGCTTGAAGTTAACCTCATTTACGCTGAAATTTGGACTCTTGTAGAACATGTACTGAGAACCCGTGTATAATGATAGAGGCAAGTTTTCAGATATCCTTATTATGTATTTTGTATTACCAGATCTTGTATCAAGTTAAAGCACAGAGCAACGTGCGAAGTGTACGTTTAAATAGTCAGTGAGCGTGGTTTGATAAAAAAAAGTACTTGAATAAGCTCAAAACACTTTACTAAATCAGGAAGCTGGAAGGGATTTCAGAGTATTTATCTACAATATGCCAAGATCAGAAGTTTTAAAGATTACACCCTCTTCTGGGTCTGGCAAAATGTTTACTGCATCCCTATGATAATATTTCCTTAAAGTACAATAATGTTTGTGTTGTATAAATCGTTCACTTACACTTAAATTAAAATTAAATCTAAGAATAATAATCTCTTAGGCTGAATTTTATTGAAATATTGATACAATCAATAATAAATTTCATTTCCGTAGAGGATAATAATATTAAAATGTATAAATTTATAACCTTATACCCCCTACAAAGTATTATCGTATAGAAATAAAATGTTAAAATACCTTACATTTCATGTTATATTACATCATTATTGGCCTATACATCGTATATTATTATTAATTATTTTATTATTTATTTATTATTTATTATCTAATACAGTCATCAGTTAAAACATTGTGCGTTTAAAATAGCAATATAATATAATAAATCAAAATACAATATATCGTAAAAGAAACATTAAAGAGCAATAACATATTCTTGTAGATTGAAGGAAATGCTGATCCTTCTTCTTTGTACTATAATCAAAAGCGTGATTTGATGGGTCTTAGTTATTATTGGAATATTTCTAGAAATAATTTGTCACTCTTGTAGATACAGAAATTAAATTATAGTTTTCGTTTCATTGCATATTTCATTACTTTTCCACATATTTCACTGCTATTTCTTTTTCCATACAATTCAAATTAAATCCAAAAATGTTAACCTCAATTCTCACATCTGAAGAGGGACATGTTAAGAGAATAATTTAATCTGCAATCCTTTGTCTAATAATTTTTTACTTATATGCTTCCAACATTAATTAATAAGCAAGTTTCTGATGTGATAAATTGATTTTTAGAGGGAGAACTGGACTGTGAAATGTAGCATGGGCGATGTGAAACGGTTTTATTATCAGTTGACTCTAGAGGAATGCCTCAACCTACTATTGCTAAAATCCTTGATAAATATTCTCCTCATGAATCACAGGTGTGGTCAACATGCAATTACGGTTCAGACATTTTACTTACAGTAGGTCGAAAATTAAACGTTCACTATTTGTTATCGCTTTACGATCAGGGTCTGCCGAAACCGTAACAAGTGCGCGGTGTATTTATTGACGATTTGAAGCATGACCCAACAACATTCACTCAACCATACATTTTGAGCCACAAAGCAAACAAAATTAGTTTAGCTTGCCAATTAATTTGCATATTACTTAAGCTACTCGTGTATTTGACAGTATACAGAGTCCATTGATCTTGATCAACGAAATATGCATTAATAAAGAAAAAATAAGGAAACAAAGAAAATTTACAATTTTCTTTACAAAAATTACTTCTGATTAAATTGTAATCCATCTAATTTCGTTGTGTTTATGTGGTTAATTTTTAACAATATATATATATATATATATATAGTCATTATTTCCCAAAACCATTATACTATTATATCATTATATTATTATACAGTAATTTTAATAAATTTAAAAAAAGAAATTAGTGATATCGTTTCTAAAATATCAATTATTATCAAGACTAGCTAAAAATCATTTAAAATATAATAATTTTGTAGAAAGAAATACAGAATTCTGAAATAAAGAAAGAAACCAGCACATCTACATTACATGGAAAAAAGGGTTTGGCTAATCATTTGAATTATTATAACGCAGACGGTCACAAACGTAAAATTTGTACTTCCTCTGCCCGTACTATAGGTAGAGGAAGTATTGTTTTCGACCCCTAAACTCGAAGTTGAGTTTTTATAATAAATACATGTTTTCAGGTCCCCTTAATCCTAAAATAGTATTTTCGGAAATAAGTCTGTGAACAGCCTAGCTCCGGAACGGAAAATAAAATGAAAACATCATTTTGTATTTGGGTTAGATACATTCTGAGGATGTAACTCGAAAATTGGCGGCATCTTTCTCTTATTTTTAAGGGGACTTTACGTGAATTTTTTTCGTTTTTCGCGATTTTCTCAAAAACAGCTCCAACGATTTTGTTTACATTTTATGCATGGGGTGCTTATACTAAGAGCTGAAATTTTTATTCGAAACATTTTTCGACAAAAATTATCTGGAGGGTAGTTATAAGCCATTCTCTTTGCAATGTGGCCTCTTGTTCTATATCACAATGTGAAATGGGAAAATGAATTGGTTATGCTTAAAGTGAAGTAAGATTACGAGAGTGTATTAATCGATATTTTATTTGGGTTATGTATCTTTCGGGGATTGGATCTGATGAAGTAACAACTCTTCATTTTTACAACCAATTTACATGAAGAGAGTATATTATACTAATATACTTTAATTTGGGCAGAGGAAGTTATGTGAGTTTCACATCAGATTACTTTATTTGTTCGATCATTTTTATAGCTTGATGAAGAAGGATCTCAATAACAATAATAATTAATCGAATATGGAATACAGACGTGGGCGTTAAAACAAATTACAGTAATAGTTAAAGCTTTTGTTTGATTTTGGTTGATTTGGGTATAGGTTTGTTAAAAACGCCGTTTTCAGTTCACACACACAGCATATATTCTTCTCACCTTACAGCAATACTAAACAAGCTACTACTTGTGGACGGGAGTGTAATTAATAAAAAGATTGCCTATTTAATGTTTTTATTATTATTATTACTATTATTATTAGTAAGTGCCAGTTTGGAGATTGTGTGGGGACAGGAAAATGTCTGTCCGTCCATCCGTCCGTGTGTCTGTTCGCGCGATAACTCAAATAACGCTTTATCGGATTTTCATGAATCTTGGTATACGTATTTATAAGGTCCATGGCAAGAAGCCTATTTATTTAGGACCAAATGGGTTGACCTGTACAGGAGTAACGACTAATTAAATGTCACGTGCTTTGTACATGGGAAATCAGGACTATACTACAAAGCCGCTTTACTACTCAATGAGGGCTTGGACTCCAATGCAGTCAGATGTTTGTTTATTTCGTTGTTCAAATTGAAATGAGTACTACATGAATACTGTTATATAAATAAGGTATATTACTGTAAAATAGTTAGGCCTATGTACAGTAAGGGGAGTTTTCTGCCAGTTCATTTGTGAAATGTTGACATATTTTAAGAATTTTTCATATCAGTGTACACGAGTATCAGATCTTTGTTCTTCCGCAAGCCCTGCTTAATTGGTGATCTGGAGCTATCTTGGAGATCGATTACAAAAATAATTTAGTCTAATTGAAATTATCATTGATTAAACAAAAGCATTCTGGCACTTTGTTATATCAGTTTACCTGATTTTGTTATACATTTAGATTGCTATCATAATTTTCTGTTATTTTCTTATCTTCTGACAAGAATATAATTATATCAAATTGTAAAACATTGAGTTCAGGCGTTAATCTCTTAAGTGTACTTTGTAGTAAAGTAACATATTTATCCCCTTCATAATGATCAGATGGACGATATGTGGCAATAGATCGCGAGTTCAATACCTGAGGGGCCATTCTAAATTTTTCAGCTGACCTAATCCTTGAAGCCGAATTACGGCCTTGGTTTGTCCACCATAATAAATGAGTGCTTGGAATCTGATAGCATGAATACTGGGGGCTATTGTCTTTCATACATTAGCAATCACCTTAACGATTAATACGTCTTATCAGGAAACTTCACTTAACCTATTAAAATATCATAAAATAGTTTTAATTTATGTAAATGAATTCCATGTTAAGAATTACACAAATAATGTAACCTAATTTTAAAATGTCTTATTTAATTTACCAGGAACTACCAATTTAACCTTTTCACTGGTAATGACGTACATATTCGTCATCGCAAAAATTACATAAATAGATTAATAAGGATAATAGGTGCATAATAGATTTAAAATATTAATATTTGTATCCTCGTATTAAAATTGTTATTCATGAAAACCAACTACTCTATTAAGTTTTCCCAATTTACTTCAAACATTTACCCATAGATTCATATTCGTATACACTGATACAAGAAATTCTTAAAATATGTCAACATTTCACAAATGTACTGGCAGAGAACTCCGCTTAATGTACATAGGCCTAATTATTTCACAGTAATACACAGTAATATACCTTTTGTATAAAACAATACTCATGTAGTACTCATTTCAACTTGAACAACGAAATAAACAAACATCTCACTGTATTGGAGTCAAAGACCTCGATGACTTTAGTTGATGAATGCTTATATCAAAATATAAATTCAACTCTCAAAGAATGAAATAAACTCTCTCCTTTTGTATTCCTAGATGAGTATAAGAACTATGTGAGGATACATGCCTTAATGCTCGATTTATCCAGAATTGTTACTTAAAAAAATACAACTCTATAACTTATCATTATAAAGCCCGTGGGCCATTAGCACATACCTCCCTCACAACACACACACACATCTCCGATGCATAGAATCGAAAACCTTGAACCAGAAGGAGAGAGAAGGGCAGAATAATCATATGATGTGTCCTTAAACTTAAAGGAAAAGCCGTAACTTTCAAACAGCCATTTAAGAAGGAGATATTATATTGATTTCTGTGCCAGTCTTGCATTGAAGGGCGTGAGTATGTGTGATGAGTGGGTGGGGGTGGGGGAGAGAGAAAGAGAAAGAGAGAGAGAGTGAAGTTTGTTGATCAAGAGTAGCCTAAGCATCGTTATATCGGGTGTGGTCAAGTCCATGCTGAAGAATATTGGGGCGTTTTGTAACGGTACCACCATTCCTCTAGATTTCCAAGGACGTTTTGTCAGATACATCTCTACCTCATTATTTAATTTTTAAACATTACGTAAGAATGAATATCTAAAAAATGTTACACTGCAGCAGAATCCAGAGAAAGAGTGACAGACGAAGGTGAGGGAAGGAGAAAAAGGGAAATCAATAAGACGAGAACATTCAGAGTATAAAAGAAGGAAACAACATTAATCGGTAAACGTTTTATGGAAAGACGCTCATATCGAAAAAAATTTCCTTCGACTATTTTTTTTTCTCTTCTTATCCATTCATATCACTGTAATTAGGCCTAGCTTACTATAGGCAAAGTAAATCCAATTCGACTTTCCCAGAAATGCATCTTTTGAGTTCCAGAATAAAATATGTGTTTTTTTCCTCAAGAAGATAGGTCTGTATGTGTATTTATAAGTAGGTGTGTGACTGGGAAAAAAGAGAGTGAGAAGGATGGAGAGGAGTAGATAGAGAGAGAGAGAGAGAGAGAGGTATAGAGAGAGAGAGGTAGAGAGAGAGGTAGAGAGAGAGAGAGAGAGAGAGAGAGAGAGAGAGAGAGAGAGAGAGAGAGAGAGAAAGAGGCAGTGAAACAGAGATTCAACAAAAACGCTCAAAAGCAAAAAATAAAAGAATAAAATTATAATAACAACAGAAAATTCCAAAAGGAAAAAGCTATTCCATTTGTCAAATACATTCTAATTCTATTCTCTTACCTTTTTTACCAGCTTACTTGAGAACAATTTCGTTTTCCGCGATTTTCTATAAAATTAAATTTGTCTTATGATTTCCAATAAGGAAGTTTTGTACCGTACATAATTTACTGCAATCAAGTCAACTAATCTTACTTGGAACTAAGAACTGGGAACTTGGAACTGAGAACTTGGAACTTGGAACTAAGAACTTGGAACTTGGAACTTTTTACTAAGAACTATTTAAGGGCACTTGTTTGTTATTTATTTTCATCGCAACGTTGAAAATCCAGGTTTCGCTTCTAGCTTGTGTAAAGAAGAAGATCAGAATGCACATTCGCATTAAATAGCCTCTCTGCCAGAATGTTAAGCGAGAAAATATTGAGAATGTCTCAAAATAAGATTTTTTTGTAACACACAATGCAATAGTAACCAAAATCTGCGAGCGACCGAAAGAGAGAGACGGTGCAACAGAAGGAAGCTGCATAATATTAACATTAAACAGCATCGACTTGAATCTTCTACGCAAGGACACTCACGTTTCTTGCCGATTTCTTTTTTCCACCTTATCTATTTTTCGTGTAAATACCTTGCTAAAGTACATGATAATATGCTTGCCCTGCGGTTTTGTTGTTAGTACTTAAGTATGGAAACTGCTTTGCGGGAGACCAAGGTTCGATTCTGACCCCCCAGTGTGAGTTTTAAATTGCCTGATATTATATTTACAACTGTTGATACTCGTTCTCCCATTAATAAGTCTTCGAACTGCTCGGTCATTCTACAGCGTGATCTGTTTATTGTATTGATAGTACGTCACTGGTGTTCATGGAAACAATTTACATTGCTGTTTGTAGGAAATGGAATGAATTTGGCATTCTTGTTTTTCGAGTTAGTTAGGTAAATATGATTTAATACTGGCAAATGCTTAAATAGTTCGCCTAAAATTAACCAATGATTAGGCAATGATTGAGAAGTCAATATCTGTAGCTATAATTATAAATTCTTTATTATGCGGTGCGCTATTTATTATATATTATGAAAGCACTTTGCTACAGTTAGATGAAAAAGATCATAAGCGTACCATAATTTATTTCTCTGTACGATGTATGAACCTAATCATCCCAATAATATTAAAGGAGAAAAATTCCTCTGATACTGGGATTTGAACCCATCTGGCGCTGTGAAGTGAACAATGATTTAGCTCAGTTGGTAGAGAATTTGCACGGATAGCCAAAGGTCCTGGGTTCAAATCCCAGAGTCAGAGGAATTTTTCTCCTATAAAATTATCATGTAATGTCCAACAGAGAATGCTTATGCGTATATCTATTTAATCATCCTAATTAAAGGATCATATGGATAAAATATAAAATTTCGATTTAAGAGTTATTTTACTTTCAGAATAAAGAAATTGTCCTCCAAAGTCCCCACCACAGATTAAAAAAAAATACCGCAGTGACTGGTAGGAAATTCCAGAATTACGAACTTAGGCAGGGAAGGTTTATATGATTCAGCAATCAAAATAATAATTATGTTATAATTTCACTGGAAGTGTGATATTTTCAATTACGTTTTGTGATCTATTTGCAGTGACTTCCTAACAACCTGGTTACAATCTTCAGGCTACATACAATAAGAGTCAGCCCTTGGGATAGATAGACTGTTCCTACACTAAACGATAGTTACGTAAAAACTTATAAATGACTCTAAAGTATTAGAAAACGAGGCACTGTGCCATTAAAACAAAAGCAAAAAGTAGTTTAATTATGTATTTACAGTCCTTTCTGTTCGCCGCCCTTCCCTTCTAAATGTCGCGGTGTTATGACAACGAAAGACAATAAAGAGGTCTGGAAGCGAAGTCGTGTATTTGAAGGAGAAAACAATAGAGCAGCAAACCGCGTACAACGGAACTTGCAACATAATAGTACCGCTTCCACACTTGCATAAGCGACACGTCTTAATGAGTTTCATGCACATAAAACATACCTATCGAGACTCGAAAACTGCACCATCATTACCATTAAATGCAATCACTATGTAAACTTACCGTTGCTTACCTACAACAGCAGCTCATTGTGTTAAGTACATGCTAGCGACTGAATGTTTGACGTACCGGTACTGTTTTTCTGTATTATTCACTACAAAAGTCCTACCCTGTTTCACAGAACCTTTACACTAATGTTCATAGTATGGCCCGGAAGTTTATGAAAAATCATATTTTTAATAATGCACTCTATTGCAAGCTGATGTTAAAATGTATTCAAGACATGGAAGAAGTAACAGATAATTAGCCTACTTGATGCTTTAATTTTGCATATTATTGGATACGTGTTAGTTTTGCGATAATGCAACATGTTTGCTTGATATTGAAATATTTTATTAATTTGTCAGACTTTTAGTGGCATATTTCTGACAGATTTTAAATAGTGAGCATAAATCTTTTAATTCAAACATTTAGAGCGTATGTGAATGTTTTGAGAGCCGATTGCACAGTAGGTCTACTTGAGCTAATTTTTTTGAAGTGACCGCCAATGGGGGATATTCTAAAAAAGTAAGCATAAAGTATGAGCGACTACTTGCTGAGCAGTGTAGTCACTCACAAGTCCTATGCAAAATAACACCGCAACGGCAGAAAGTTCTGACTCACCGGCTATCACTTTATGCTCACCCAACCCACACGAAACATGCACCTGCATAAACAAACTTACGAAAATAAACAAGGGTCTTCTCGCAGTGGGAGATGCCAGATCAGCATTATGAAGAGGAAGACAATTAATTATTTCTGCTCTCTCTGAAGGGACTGCATAGAATGGTCATTTACATCATCATATCAGATACCGCAATGGAAGAAGTACAGGATCACATAATCTATAATATTTTAGGATTAAATTAGTTTAATGAAAATTCATAACATAATTGCAACATTTAATATAATTAGTATTTTTAAATGTGATATGAAACATTCATATAACTCCCTCTACTCTTAATATAGCCTATTCTAGTGTAGAGTACACGGCTGTATTGCAGTAGTGCGCATTCACTTGTATCTGCCTCGTTTCCAAGTCGTATTATTCGCGAGGCAAGACCAAAAAATCCAAGTCTATATTGTATAAAATGAATGGCTTATAACTAGCCTTCAGAGAATTTCTTGGGAGAAGTTTTTCAAATAGTACTTATTACAATATATTATAGTAGGCCTACATAATAAGCCTATAAAATTGTTAAAACTATTTCGAGAAAATTAAGAAAAATTAAATTTTCGTCAAATAAAGTGCTTGTAAAAATGAAAAGAAAGTCGTTGCCGTACCTCGTGCCGCATCCCTTAAGGATACAAAATCCAAATAAAATCTTAATAAATGCACTCGAATAATTTTGTATAACCTAAGCGTGGCAGTACACCTTTCTTCAAATTCTAATATAGAATAAGAGGCCGTGTTGCAGAGAATAGGTATTCAGTTGTATTAGCCTGATGCAAAGCTTTACCGTTCACCAGACAAGATTGAGTTTCTGTGAACGATGCCTGCCTTGTAACTACCCGTCAGATTTTTTTTTTCGAAAAAATATTTCAAATAAAAGTTTAGCTCTTAGCATAAGCACCTCAATTACAAAATGTAAACAGAATTTTTAAATCCCTAGTACCTAGTACTGATAGATGGATTAAAACTAAAAATTTGTAGTTTTCATTCTTTCTGGAATGTCCATATATTCCACGCGAATGATCCTAATAGCATGCTGTGAGAGAAGTGAGTGTGCTGTTTTGGTAGCTCACAAATTCCTACTTAATACTCCCTCCACTCGGTCTTTACTGCATGCGGAATTGAAGCGGGCACTAAGCGACAGAGCACAAAGAGAGTCATGTCACGTGGGCGCAGTGGGTGGGGGAGTCCCCATGCTTTTTATGCATACAAATGCAAGTGCAAACTTGAAATCTGCCAGTAAGAACTTCATACTCCTTTTTTTAGAATATCCCCCTTGTCTTACTTTATTAGTTCTCAATTCACTAAAATTTGTTCTAAGGACCTTGTCTTTGAAAAGTTTTGTAATGTAATTCACACAACTTCTATTTTTTGTAATTTTTAAATGTAATCTAGCTAACAAAAGAACGTAAAATATTCGATTACTTGGATGATAGAGCATACTTCATTGGTTCTAGAGGATATTTTACCAATTTTTGAGAATATTTGAAGGCTTATTTTTTCTTTTCATAGAGCATTAACTTCCAGCCCAAAAATATTAGTAGAAACATAATAATCTGCACAACGTAAATAGCAGCGAAACTGGTTATATTCTGGAGATTATTTTCTCAATTAATATTCCTTTTTAAAAATCTTATAGGCCTATTTCTTTTCGCGTGAATTATCGTTCAATGTATTTTTCCAGTGGACTTAATATGGTGAAGTTTTCTATACATAGCTTTTTTAAATTATTTTTGAAACTTGCCTTTTCTAAGTACATCTACATATTGTCGTTTAACAGTAAGTTCAAAATTAGGGTGTGCGCACAAAATAAAAATCCGACAAGAAAGAGAGCTTTCTTAGATGGAATGTCTTAATTGCTGTTATTAGAAATTGTATGGGATATGCTCGCCATTGGTTGATTGCAGTACATACAGTACTGTATGTCTTTGCATCTTGTCTTCAGTACCCGGATGTCACAACATAGTAAAATAAATTAATACATAATTAATAAAGAAGAATATATAAATTCAAAAGTGATCAACATGGGGCATATCGTGAGGAATTTGCATTGCATGACTACGAACACGTGGGTGAGTGAAAGGCACGCGATGATCACAAATGCGGACACTTCTCTTTCTCTGCACAGCCAGACTATTTTTGATTTCTACAGACAAGTTTTCGGGAATTAGTTGCAGTAGCGGATTGATAACCATTCCGTGCAATAGACATAGTCCTACTTACGACTGTATCTTGTTAATGTAATCCTCACAGATGTCCACATTACCAAGACGTGTGTTCACCGAGGCAAAGAAGTTAAATTCGGAGTCCAAGGGTCAAAATGCCGAGAAAGAACAATGAAAGCGTAGATTTTTAATAGATATTTTTCATTAATGAGGATGAAAGTCAACTAGGTATTACCTTCCTTCCATTAGCAAGAGATTCACGTTCATTTTTTTTTATTTATTTATTCAAACTTCGTAATAACATGCGGTGAGCCATCAAAGGATTCTAGCAGAGGAAGGAACGGTTTAGGGTTGAACTAATGCCGTGACACTGTATTATTCGTGGGACTTGGCCTGGGGGAAGTATGTGGTCAGGATGTCAAATCCAACGGCCATTAGTGATGGTTTTCGTGACTGAAGCCGTTCCTTTGTCATCAAGTAGTTCCTCGGTTGGTGTCATGAGCCTGAGTTTACACCGTTCCAGATCTTCCTACCTCGAATCTAGTCAACATCGCTAACCACTAAGCAACGCAGGCGGTCGCTTACGTGTAAAAATTGCCGAAAATGTACCAGAAGTCTATGAGCCAAGATATGAATTTTTAAAGTGCCGAAGTCTACCAGAAGGCTGCTTTAATTTCCTTCCAAAGGGAGTTATGTTCGGCTTTAGTTGACAACAAATCAAACTCCCAGATCCCAAAAGGGGTAACTTTTGTTCACTTTCACATATAAAATTCTCTCCACAGATTTTATTTATGTGGACAATTAATTGAAATATTTATTCAAGCTTCAGTTGTTCTGCAATAAAGTAAAATAAGTACAGATTTTTGTTTCGCAACATATCCTACACTCAGGATTAAAATAGCAACATTAGAAAATACTTCCAAAAAATATTAATATTAGACAATGTTCTCTACAGGTAAAAATGGAAGCTTTAATTTATTTTAATGTAAAGTTCATACTATTGTTCGTGTTAATTCTAATTAGAAAAATAGAAGATAATTAAAAACTAGTTTGTTTTAATTAACTAATTTGTACTCAATTTAGGTTCAAGACTTCGAAAGAAGAAACAATTTCGGCTGGTGAACTAGCGAACCTTAACTTTACCTCATACCTTTTTTATACGTCACTCTTTCATTTAGTCAACCAGTATAATGGATCTGGGTCATAAAATGTGCCACTAACTGGATAAGTTCATTTATGATGTTTAAAAAAACTGGAAATTTTGGAACATGCCAAGGGAATCCAGGATTACAGAGTCGACTCGTCTGCATTGATGAATGCCAATGAGTTCTTTTATTGCTTCCCTCAACTTTAGTGAATACCTGATCAACTTCGTCGCCTTTCATGAAAGGGTCTGGAGGTTAAGGTATCCAATATAGAAGCGAATCTAATCTCATTACTAACTTGGACAGATAATTAGATAGGTGATTGAATAATATGTCAAATTTTTCTGACAGTTCATGTTATAGAGGCAGCTCTTTTCTTTACTTGATTACTTCGGTATGTTAAAATTAAAAATTACTGGGAGTCATAATTTTCCAAGATATCTAGGCAAAAATTGATGTTTCTTCGTCAGCTGAAGTTGACATATTGGAGTTATTTAACAGTAGTGCCGGACCCCTGCCTATTCATAAAAATAGGTTCAACAATTCGAAACATTGTTTCACCATCCACCATTCATAGCAATCATTATTTTCATGATAGTAAAAATTCCAGAAATTACTTGAAATTTTTATATACAGTATTTCAATTCAGGTGCTGATATTAGGCTTAACCCTATTGTGGAAGTGATTGCTTCACAATTTTAGTCGGGTCGGGTGGCGCAGTTAGTATCGTGCTGACTTTCTGTGCCCAAGGTTGCGGTTAGATCCCGGTCCAGGTCGATGGCATTTATGTGTGCATAAATGTGACAGGCCCATGTCAGTAGATTGACTGGCATGTAAAAGAATACCTGCGGGACAAAATTCCGGCACACCGGCGACGGTCACAGGCCTAAGATGCAGTACATCCCCGTCGTCCAATAACCGTATACCAACCAACAACTTTGGTCGGTTAAAAGGAGTTCATAGCAACACTGACACGGTCTTTGATCGGGATGAGGGGGTGGTCCTTCAATAGAGGTACAAATTGCATTTAAATATTATAGACTTTTATTTTAGTTTATAGACAATCACTTTTAGGGGAGAATTTATTGTAGTATGAAATAAAAGGAATTGATAGAAGCATGCATTAATTATTGTTAATGTAGGCTACCTACAGCTTGAAAAGTAACGTCAAAAACAATAGCTAATGGACTTTTCGAGGATAGGTAAAGCAATTCCCATGATCATAGTCAAATTAATATAAAATATCTTAATGTAATACACTGTCTAAACATTTTACCAGTTTTCGAATCGCTTCCATAGGCTACTACCTATGCTCTAAACTATTTATTTAATTCACTCCACTCTCACATCGCATCACAAAATAAAACAGAAACAAAGATTAAATTAATAATATGTCCAAATCCTATTTTTAGAAAACTGTTTCTATAATATAAAAAATTATTATTCTTTTAAATTCCATTTATTACTATATTAAATATATGATTTCGGCTGAAGTTTATATTAGCAAGAATAATATCCTATTTATTCACATATTAATATTATATGAAAAGGAAAAATGTAAATGTAAGATATTCGAATCGTAGTATTAAGTATTTAAAATGTAAGAGGTTGATATTGTGATATTAAAGATCTCTTAAATAAAATAACATTAAAAAATAATATAAAATATTTTTAAGCGTAATTTAGCAAATTTAAATGCATTAAACATTTATGAAATGTCTGATAATTGTATGTAACATACTTTATTATACCACGAAAAACACTGAAAATAAAGTTAACATAACGCCATGTAGAATCTTAAGGATTATTCTGTGAAAATTATAATGTTCAGATTGGAGTTGTATTCCAATTGTAATAAATTGAGTTTAAACCATAAACAATTTGGATCTATTCTTCTGTTTCATATTAGATAGAAGATAAATTAAATGTTCGATTATCATGCAAAGTAAATAACCAAAACAGGAAAGCCGGATATTGACTTTTAGTACCAAAATCTCAATTTATAATCTTCAGATAAAGTGGAACTAGATATTGTGGGTTGGCAACTTATTGCCTTGGGAACTCTTTCGCTTTAAGTGTAAATCAGATTAAATTTTGTATTTATTGAAATTGAGTATTTTGGTAAATTATTTTGAAACTTGCAGTTCCCCAATTAACGTTCACTTAATGGAATACTACACTCAAATTTATAGCTTCATAAGCCGACACTTCTTGTTGGGAAGAAGTGATTTTAATCTAGCTAGTTGAAAATGTGACAAAATAATCTAAGCAGAGTGTAGCACAAAACCTGTAAAAACTTCAATTAATTTTAACATAATGGAATACTAAATCCTTATCTATAACTTTTTGAGGTTGGCAGGCTCCAACAGATGAAAGGGCTTCTAATCTGGTCATAAGAAAGCAACGTTTTCCTTTTTTGCTCTATGCAAGTGAAGGCTTGCAATAGTCTAACACCTGCATCACCATCTCAATCCTTTTTTTTTTTACACTGTCTTAACATTCTCCCGTACAGAAACACATATTAATTCGCAGAAGATTATGAGCTTTTGAAAGTAACCGCCGCTGGTTTTTTTCATTATTGCACTTTGACTTCTGTTAAGTTTAATCAATCACGATGGATAAGTATCATGTTTCCATCACAACATACTGTACTAGGCATCGTCAGTATAAAATAGGTACAAGTTCCTTTAGATATTTTAAAAGCTGGTCTGAATATTAACTTAAAATTTAAATAAAACTGCGTAGCAAGCTGAAAGTTCTGGCTCCATTCCCGCTCAGTATAAAATTGTCATCTACCAAATCTAACAACACAATCTAACCATGGTAAGAAGTCTTAACCCTTAAAAGCATGGGAAGGATTCATTAGTTTTCCTTAGATTGGTAATAAAATAACGAAAAATATTAAATAACTCGGGAAAACTAAAAATGCATGTAAACTTTACAGAGTAGAGTAACAGAAATAAGCCTTGTGCCTAATAATTGTGTTTTCTGTTTCCTCTGCAGTCCGGCACAAATTTATAATTTGCTTGTGAAATTTAGTCTCCCACATTTAAACATTTAAGGGTTAACACTGTTGCAAAAAATAATCCCAGGGAAACTTCTATGAGATCGTGCACTTCCTACGTAATATGTTAGATATTTAATCTTAAAAGGCCTATGTAAGAAATTCGGACAAACCTGGGTCTTACTTTGCTCTCATGTTGGATTCCGGCATAGAGTAGCCTAAACCTCACCAGCAGAAAATAATATGCATTAAACTGCCTTCACCCTTAACCAATGAGTGTAATGGCCGAGATGGCTAGCTTATAACTAACTACCCTCTAGATCATTTTAAAAAAATTCAAGTAAATGTCAAAGATTTCAATTAAAGCAATCAGGGTAAAAAGAACCAGCGACTATGAATGCCATCTTCATAATATGATTAATATTAAACCTGGAAGAACACTCGTAAAAACTAAACTGACCGAAAAATTGAACATTCATCTAATGTTTATGTGATTCTTTTTTTAATAAATAGGATATCTATTACTATCAAAATCATGAGAAAGACACGAACTCTTGTAATCAAAATTATCTCTCCCGAATGAACATTAAAAATATCAATTATCTCAAAACATGGCAAAAACATATTGCCAAGGTTAGCGATATGCCTGTGAAGATATAAACAAATTCAAAGAAGTGAAATGTAAATATTAATACATCTTAAAAATTATTAAATCTGGGTGGAAATATAGACATCTTATGTACTATTTTAGATCTAAATTATTGTAATCATAAATGAAACCTGATTTACTTGCTTGTGGGCTTTGGAGGCTGTAATTTGTCAAAATAGTCCTTACTTTATACTATTGACTCAGTTTTCTTTATTATTTTAAAGGAATATATAACAAATATAGCTAGCTTTTTAATGAAATAGCCTGGTACATAATAATAATTATTAGGCTAAGACAATTTCAACTTAGAGAATATAGTTCGCTGTTGCATGAAATCTGCATTCGCCCCCGCTCAAACTATACCAGCGCCGCCAATCACTAACTAATTGATCCTCCATCGCGTCTTGAATACTAATTTGATTAATATTTGTTCAGACATGAGAAAAAAGTTTTGCAAAAGGAAATCACGTATGGTAGATTAATTAGTGTTGATATCAACCAATAGGTTAATTATTATCATAACATTTAGCTTATACTTCAACACAATTATTAGCGTAGGGTTAAATGTCATACATTCATAATAAATTTATAAAATATGTTCTATTGTACATATTTAAGCAACTCTATCAGATCAGAGTTTGGTCGGATTCAAAACGCTTAGGGTACTGATTTGTGTTAATTATTTTCACTTTCAATATTAGCTAAATCACTATCGTAAAAAAAAAGCAGATGGAAAGATGAAAGCCTTCACACGGCCAGTGTGAAAAAACTATCATTCCAATAGGTTAGGTGCTTTGGAGCCTTAGACTCGTATTTTCAAAGTATTCCTGGATTATTCCAATGACACACTTACCAACTAAGAAGATATTTCAGAAGCAGAAACTGACACTCACCTGTGAACAAAGAGAACAGAAAACATAAGAACAGTTGCAAAATAGAAATACAACAGCGAAGTTATAAAATCAGTATCACTTCTAACACAGACTCGATCCCGGTCCGTGGAAAAACCCAACAGTTTAAGGACTGACCACAATAAGAAAAATGAGAGAGGAAAAGTATGACAATCGGTGTTGCCAGGTGTGGCGATATTTAGCATTCTTGGTTGCTGTCTTAAAGAGAAATAGTAGCCAATGGAAGTGATTTAGCAACTAGCAATTAAATTATTACAAAAAGTAATATAAATGATATTAAAAAGAATCGTACAAGTCATTTTCTGCACTTCAATTTTGATTGTGAACATATTGTGCCGTTTTTGGCCGCTGGTCATCCTGCCATACAATATGACAGTATTTACAACCAAGACTGTAGAAAAGTGCATACTTATAGTATTTATACCGATGGATCACGAATTACCAAAGAAAATGAAGTACAAGTTGGATGTGCTTATGTTGTATATTGTGACGACAGTGAAGTTTTCTTTAAACTTTTTAAACTATCTCCCGCCTGTTCTGTGTTCCAAGCTGAATTATTTGCTATAAAAGAAGCAGTGCAGTGGTGTACTGAACATAAATGTTGTGCGCAAATATTCAGTGACTCTCAAGCTGCTCTTCAATCTATCTCTGATAAATTTAATTTGAATCCTAACTCCAGTCAAATTAGAAACAATATTATAAACCACACTAAACATTTGTGTTTGTGCTGGATACGTGGACACCAGGGACATGTTGGTAACGAACGTGCGGACACATTAGCTAAATCAGCAGCATCCTCCGGTCTACGTTATTCATATTCCAAGAGCCCCATATCTTACGTTAAAAACAAAATGTTACAATACATCTTTAATTGTTGGAATGACATTTGGATAAAAAGTACAAATGGCGCCTTGACTAAAGAACTTTTCTTCCCTACAGTGCACTTTCGGCTAAATGTTAAAATATTTACACCAAATTTTATTTTAACACAATTTATGACAGGCCATGGAAAATTTGGGAGTTATTTTTTACGATTTCACATTATTTCAGATAATGGTTATAATTGTAAGTGTCAGGAATCCATACTAACTGTAAAACATGTTTTGTTTGATTGTCCTATGTTCGAAACAAAAAGACTACAGCTAAATTTGCTTTTTGAAGATTGTGACGAAATTTCCATGTGTCAAAAAATTTTCATGAAGCAATGTTATTATGATCGTTTTATGCAGTATCTAACATATATTCACAACCATATGTAATTCATATTCTGTATTTTTTTTTTCTGTATATATTGTTGTGTAAGCTATAACCCTAACATGCCTTTTCTGGCAAAATAGGGTTCATAAACACTTGGAGATACAATAAATAAATAAATAAATAACAACGTGCCGTAAAAATACAATATATGTAATGTTTTTATTCAGTTATTAAGTGCCAGAATAGTCCTTTCTGAGATTGAGTGATGGACTAGAAATTGTCTGTCCGTCTGTCTGTCTGCCCGCGTGTTTGTATGCGCGATAACTCAAAAAGCTTTATCGTATTTTCATGAAACTTGGTATACGCATTTATAAAGTTCATAGGAAGAAGCCTAATGATAATGGACCAAATCGGTCGATCGGTACCAGAGTACCTATGTAGTGCCTATTTTATGGTAATATATTAGAAAGAATGTATTAAATGCAAATCAGTTCTCATGACAAAATATTGTTTTACAGTGTTCATATACGGCTTTGGAAGTTGCAATTGAGTTAGCTTAAACAAATAACACTACCCACATATTCTTTCACATATGCTTATCAAACTAGACCTTTGTTCTTCCATAAGCCCTGCTTAATGAATCGATTATCGACGAAGCTTAACTCTGAAATCGATGAAAAAAATAACTTATTTTCTGCTTATCATAATTGCAATTATCACTGATTAAACAAAAACATTCTGGAACTTTGTTACATAAGTTTACCTTATCTTATTAATGGTATGGTACTACTAATACTGCATATTAATGGAGTACACTCCCGCGTCCTCACTACCATCTCATCATCAACCAGGTGAATATCAGTCGTCACCGGAATTCTTAGTCTGGAAGCCAGACTTCAGGCATCGGCGTCGACCAGTAGGCCATCCTGGCAACACGAAGTCATATACGGGCGTTTGTGGTCCTTGATTTCTAATTTGTCTTATGTTATGAGTCCTCGTGTCTGCTATTTATATAGTCTTCTTTTGCTTTATGGGAAACTTGTTGCTTCATCCAACAGCATCAACGAATAGGGGTTTCGTATTATGTTCCATTTGTATTGGATTGGATATTTAAGTACCATAACTTAAACTGCTATTTCATCATGTATCATATTCATAAAAAAATTAATATCAGTTGAAAATAACACAGGGCATGAACACATCAAGAATAGAAAAAATTTTAACATTAATTGTTAGATGAACACAGCCTACTGATACACACATAAACTGATTCCTGGTTATAATCTCGATATTCAGACAAGTATAAATAAAGCTTAATTAAAATACGATAAAATATCCAATATTTAATATAATTTCACAAATATTAACGGCAGCCTAAAAATATTTTGTGTTACACATGGTAAAATGATAGGAATGTTTGCGAAACGAACCGTAAGGGCGAGCGAAGCAATCCTACGAAGAAAAGAAAATCCCTCCTTCACCACTTGTATCATAAATAATTATTACGATAGTAGGTTTGAGCTAATGTTAAAAACAAATACAGAGTATGTTATACGAAATTCCCTACTTTTTTATACCCTCGTTTCGTTGAATTTAAGCTATGGAGATATTATGGTTCTTTTTGTTCTGCAATATTGGCTATTGAATGCTAGAAAAACCTGGCAACCTTTGGCGACTACATAATAAATGCAAGTTGATTACTGTCATCGACTCATCGTAGCCAACTGAAAGCATCAATAATGATGCATTCTCGTAAAATTTCATACTATTACTCAAATATTGTTAATAACAATTTACAGATTCAGAAGCAAATCAAGAAAAATAGAGTTTTCTTGCTTGGAGATCCATAAAGGAGAGGGCAGTTTTTAATTATTTTATTTTAAATCATTCTACTTTTCTTGTCATATGCACCAGTAAGATTTTAGCCTACTTTGTGGCATTGAGAGTTTTGTAATAAGACATCAACTAAAAAATACAGAACGCCCCATTAGCCATGAGCTGCTGCAAACATACCCACATTTTGTACGGTAATCACAGGTTAAAAATGCAAAGTAAGAATTGATACATGATTAAATGCGCTCTTGGAGCGATTATGGCTCCTGCTGACATAAATCATAAAATGACCCTCGGGAAATCCGATGTTTCCACAGTTAACCTCAAGTAGGAGGACTGCGTAATCATTCTTAACGAAACGATGTAAATTTTCTACTCTAAATCTGTGGAACTTCGTTGTACCTGCAATATTGCAAGCTAATTTCTCTTCTGAATCTATAAATGTTCATTCTGCTCTAGAATAAACAGGAATAAAAAATATGTTTAAGCAGCAAACCCCCCCCCCCAAAAAAAAATTATTTTGTAAAACTAAATAAAAACCTAAATCAACCAATAAGATGTCAGCGGATATGATTTTTTTTCACCAAACTCACCTTTGTACTAACCCAGGATTTAAATCCGGTCTTTGCGTGAGGCTCAAACAACTGAATACGCACTCTCCCCAATAGACCTCTTATTATCAAAATATGAAGTGATGAAATCATATTGTCCACGCCCAGGATACAAAAATTTATATGAGTGTTTCATATTGTATTTTTATTTACATGAATTTTTATGACTATAATTGATTTGTAGGAATGAATTCAATCGATTGCGTCTCTAATATGATCGGTTAGGCTACGTCAAATCCCAGCAACAAGCGATTTCCCAAGCCAGCTATGTATGGCCTACACTGCAAACAAATACCAATAAGAAAAGTGGAGACTTCAAATTGGCTTCATTACCATGCGGCATGAATTCCATGTGGTGGGTTCAGTGTAAGATCTTTACTGTATAAAATTATAATTTTAAACTAGTAATGTATTTTAACGAAATCAGTAAGCAGACCGAAAGATCAGCAGTTGCATACCATTGCTGGACAAAAAATCACAGTGTTAAAAAGGAGATCAAACTATTAAAACACGTTAAGAAACCATCCGAACTGAACGTATGGGAGAAAATATTCATCACTAAGAAAGAAGACAAGGTTATGAACTTTGAAATCCCACCTATAGACGACATAGTGCGACTTACAAAAACGGAACGAGAGGGCAGCACAAAACAATGCATATATACAAACCAACATGGCAACCAGAATAACAGTCGACCACCAGCCGATGATGGGAGCGAATAAATGCTCTTGAAACTAGTCCTGTGTAATTAAAAGTGAAAGTAAGTGGAGAATAAAGTGTTGTTATAATTCAGAATTTAGGTTTTTATCAATAGTAATTATCAGTAAGCTATGTCAGAAAACTGTAAAAAAATCCCTAATAGATTCTTCATTAATTATTTAAATTAGTTGAGATAAAGGGAAGTTGAGAACAGAAATAATATTATATACCTATATTCGTATTATTGCTGAGCATGCAATGTACTGAAAAAATGATAAATTCTTTAGAATTACAGTTGTTCTCAAGACCATTGCTGTTAAGTCAGAAAGAAAACATGGTAAAAAGCAGTAGCACCCACCCAAATCGCCCTTCATAGACACACACACACTCACATATCTCACTTATATACCCACTATGTTCAGTGTGTGCGTATTTTTAACAGGAATATTATAGCTTGTACGCATGAGTAAATAAATCACGCAAAACTCCAAGATGATTGATGTCTTATTCTTGACCCAAGGGAATTATTTTGGTTCTTTCCAACCTATTACGCCCTACTGACAATGAAAACACCATTCTCCTTTAAAAAATCAAAGATGTAAAGAAATGGTGTGAAATTATATGTCGAGAATGATGGAAGGTTGTTATGATAGGCCTAAATAAATAGGTGTTGTAGAACTGTGGCGAAATTGTTGATCAACACCAAAACTAAACCACTCCAATGCCGTTTCCAAATTTTTCAGGTAGGCCTACCAATAAAATACCTAATTATTATTGTCGTCCTAAGAAAATACTCTAACGCTCAGATGGCATTTTTTCTAGCCTAAATAAGGATAAAATAAAATGGACTTGATACCAGCAACTCAACAATATTTTATTTTAATATTTGCTTAGGCCTTTCGGCGCATTTCCGCCATCTTCAGGGCTTCTTCTTATGGAAGGGAAACTTAATGAAGAGGCCACAGGAGGGAGGTTTAGCTGAGATCGATTCAGTGATAGTGTTTTTATAAAGCTTTTAGACATTTTGATTTTATAAGTGTAACAAGATGTGACGCGATGCAGTTTTGTTTCTAATTACTGAGGCATCTAAACCAGCAAAAGAAGATGTCCTGAAGATAGCGGAAATAAGCCGAAAGGTCTCTAGGCAAATATTAAAACAAAATATTGTTGAATTGCTGGTATCAAGTCCATTTTATTTTATTGATCGAACTCAACGGTCTGTAACATGTATTTTAATACCTAAACAAGGATAGTTCGGACTAAGACATAAAAGACGGCCTACGTAGGAGTGTGCATTTCGTTGCTTCTTCCAATACAATGCTCAGATGTTTGCGGGCCAGGTCTTTGCTTTCAGTGTTATGGAGGAAATGGCTAGCTTTTAACTTATACTTCAGATGATTTCTACGAAAAAATAATCAAATAAAAGTAATTGGTGATAACAACTGTTTCTGTAAGCCTTAATTGCTTTAAATTCGTCATAAACCATATTTTGGAGAAAATCGTGAAAAAATATAATTTTTCAGAGTAAAGGTAGTTGAAAATCGTTCTGATAAACTTTTTTAGCAATGCTGTTCACAGATACATACACATACAGAGCCACATAACTAAATATTATTCCCAAAAATGAATTTTTGATGCGAATGAAACTCAAAACATGTATTTCTTATGAAAATTCTACTTAGATTTTCAATGCTGATGAGTAGGGTTCGGATGTTTATGACCTAAAAAGTGGAAGATATGACTGCAAACATGACCTTAAAATGAGTAAATATGACCTTAAAATGACTAAATATGTTCTCATAAAGGAACGTATTTTCTTAAAATAAATGTTCCAATTTAAAACGTTCAATGACACTGAAATATTACATCACATTAATTTAGTCAGATAATCACTTTGTTTTAATTTTAAGGTGATTTATAGTTTAACTTGTGAAGAGTTTCTAATACTTTTTAAAACATGTCTAATGGAAGTTGTTAACAACTAGGAGGAAGAGGCAATTGTGCTATTACTTGTTATTGTCCCTTCATACTTCAGTTACAGTAAAACCAAAATATCCGTGCCTCTTTTCGAAAAAACGTTGACAATTTAGTGCCTATACTTCATATTGTGCTCTTTTACCGAATTTATAACTGATTATATGACGTTAATTTACAAATATGACCGAAATATGACCAAGACCATGAAAATGACCTAGATATGACATTATATGCAAAATAAAAACGGTCCGATTAGGATAACAAATGTGAAATTCATGTTTAATTTGTGCTTGCGGCGAGAAAGGAGGTCAGGATAAAAATATGACATGTCATAAACATCCGAACCCTATTGATGAACAATATTTCCTCCACCTACGGTACCAATTATAGGTACGGGTATCCAGTAAAAATTTAATACAAAGGCAGGTGTATGAAATAAAAAAAGTCCAATTAATCTTTAATAATTTCATTTGGCCAAGTTGAAGAATCTGCATAACTGCTGTCAGCACATTATTAACAAAAAAAGTGTAGAATTTGACGTGAAATCTTTACTTTCACCTTGGGAGCTTGATGGAATTATTATCCACTACGCGTTGTTTAATGAATGATACATTCCTAGCATAATACCCAGTAGCAGCGCAATTTCATGGTACTCAGTGGCATTATTAAGTAATTAGCAATACTCAACTGGTAAACGACAAGCTCAAGCTGTGCGTTTATTCAAATTCTATGACCAACCGAACGACTGTTTGTCTAATTAGTCGTAATGCCAGAAATAAAAAGAACCAGTGCATTTTTTTTCCTTCTAATAATTAAGTTGTCTGCTAGAATACATGTCAAGGCTAGCAATTGTCTTCTCTTGTAACAGCTGCAGCTTCTTTTCAGAATCGGAGCAATGTCATACGAGGGCAGTGGATGTAGTCTTGAGTTATTGGCTACTTGATGAATTATTTATACTCTCTAAAGGTCGATGTTAACTACCTTATTGGAGTATTGGTTTGCTGACTATGAATCCACAGGTCTGGTTATGATCCCTGGAACCTCCTCAGGTTTACCTGAGGTAGATAGAATTGGAACGAAGTGCACTCAGTTTTCTGAGGCAACTGAACTGCTACATGATAATTAAGTAGTGGTTCTGATATCGAACACCATAAATAACTACCCTAGAAGTGGGCATGCAGACCATATGCCATCTGTCCACGGTAGATGACGAGGCAGTCGGCTGGCAGGTCCTGTCCTACAAGGTAAACCTATCTAACACCACGGGGAAAAAGTGTACATAGGTTAAGACTAGACATGGATAGTAGGCTATAATGATTAGTATAAAAGAAGGCACTAGACTAGTAAGCTTTCTAAAAAGAAAAAATTACAATTTAGACCTGAAGAATGACTAATTAGGTTTAATACTGCATTAAAACGGATGGATTATAAAATAAATCAAATTTAAGATGTAAAATTAATTAACAAATTCCTAGAACATAAAATTGTTTTTGTTCGACCAAACTATGTTCCCAAAGCACTCAGAAACCATGAACACATCGTTCGCGCATGGCTCTTTCTCCACACGCGTTCCCAAATAGAGAATTCGTGATTCTCATTTTCAATCTTCTGTTCCACAGGTAGTTTATGTACTATAAGAAAAGTTTGCAGGATCTATCATGAATTGTTATCAGAGACTTGCGCAGTAACCACAACCCCTATTTACATGCGCCTGACTCCTCCCTCCAATAACCTTGTGCCTGATTTATAAGCGTAGGCTACTTATATATATAAAGGTAAAGTGATCCCTATACAGGCCATGGAGGCCCAGAGGGTTCCAGGAGGCTGAGGCTCCCAGATTTTGGACATTCGGCACATGAAGGTGGTAAGGTTGTCAGCCTTACGCACCGGCCGCCTTCACCCCCAGGATTGCTCCTGGTACTCATTTCTGTTAGAGGCTGAGTCGACCCCAGGGCCATAGTGCCACCAGAAGGATTAGGCCAATTGAAAAATCTCAACGACCTCATCGGGAATCGAACCCGCGACCTTCCGGTTTGTAGCGCAGCGCCTCAACCACTACGCTACGGCGTACCCCTACTTATATATATATATATATATATATATGAATAATGGAAGATAATTAAAAGTTTGCCAAAATATAGTTTATAATGACTATGCATATTGCGTGTATGATATGTTAAAAGGAAATAACCGTTCCCAAATTTTAAAACCACGGATAAGTTATAGATTGGACATGCGCAGTACAGCAAATTCTCAAGCAGTGCTGGGTTTGCATTGGAAACAACCTTATAATACGCTTATTACGTACGACGTAACGGTATCATAACGATATCCATTACAATACAGATTTTCATAATAACATTGGTGTGGCATCAATTATTATCGAATACGGAGCAATCTTGAAATCTTGAGAGCATAAAATGAAACTGCATAATAAACAGTCTGTATTTAAAATAAAATAAAATTTCTTCGTGTTAATTTTACTGTACTGAATATATTTTCATTGGTTTCAAGAAAACAACCAAGAAGAAGCTTCGACTTGACCGGACGCTAAGAGATGCAATCTGTCGCAGAAGCCAAGAACTGCGAGAACAGCTGATTGCGAAGGGCAGCAATCTGCGATTAATTAACAAAAACAACTTGCCTATAATGGTAATTAAGATGCTCACTCGTATCAACAATCAACAGTCAACTCTTTATATAAAATGGACTAAAAATAAAATCTTCCCACCTAGTTTAAATATTTATTTATCAAGACTTTAAATAATGTTTTATTGTGTGTTTAATTTTCTCGCGGTGTAGGCTATATCTTAGATAAATTTCAGAAGAATTTTTGGACCCCTGTTTGAAAACTTAGTAAAATACACAACGTACGTAAACTTCAGTGAATTGGTTCTAATGGTACCATGGTGATTAAACATAACCCTATTAGACATCCAATGTCGTAACACTTTCTAGTCTGAAATAAATGTGACCACAGCATTCTGCAATTTCCTTTTTTTGTCGACACGTTTATTAAACAAAGAGCTCATAAGAAAGGGGAGATCGTGTTACAAGTGCTTGGTCATTTTCAGAGGTGAAGACAATTGGGGACTTGGCGTGCGATTTGCGTCAAAGCGTGACAATTGGCCCTGTTTTCACGTCATCAGTCATCCGCTGTGTAAATTATAGTCTCCAGTACACGTGTACTCATACCCGAAACAGAAAACTGTTGATGCCGAAAATTTGCACAGACCGTTACATAAAAAGTACGGATTTTTTATGTAAGATAATGTGGAAGTGGGATGAAGCATAGAAACAATGTTTTCTTATTGACCCTACTACACCCAAACGTTCTAAACTTGTGATATTACCTATATGCAATTAAAGTATCCAAAATAGCATAACATTATAACATTAATCATAATAGCAATCATAGTAATTGTATTAATAATAAAGAAAATAGGCTTGAATGTATATAGTACTTCAAGATGTATGTGTGGAGATTTCAGAGTTCTTATCTCATGCTATTCATTCACTTCCAGGACCAAAGCATCCTGCAGTTCATTATTATAAGATGAGAAAGAACAGGCAAGGCAATCACAGTAATTCATATTCCATAAGTAATAACCCAGCTAGGTTAACCAAAAGGAAAAGACAAGCCAATAGGCAAAAATACCAATATGAGGTTGCTCAATACTTGTATTATAATCAACGTCGGAAAGTTGTGAGACAAGTAATGAATAAACATAATTCTCTCAGTGTAAAGTATCAACTTCCACAATTACTCAGTACTATCAAAAGCTATTTGGAGAAGCTAATAATTTGACTAACATGCAAGAGGTTGATCCAATTTCTGAAGAGGATATAGAAATAACTCTCGATGAAATTAATTCTGCTATGAAAAGAATAAAAGTTGACACTTCACCTGGCCCAGACAATGTTCTTATTAGGGCATTAAAAGAGCTGCATACAAACAAAATGTTGTGTTTAATAGCCAATGCAATGCTACGCCTTAAGAAATGCCCAGAGATATTTAAAAGGGCTAGGACGATTCTAATATTTAAAGGCGGTGATGCTGAGAAATTATCCAATTGGAGACCGATCTCAATTTTTTCGGTGATACGACGTGTAATTGAAAAAGCAATTGACTTGAGATTACGATCATATTTAGAATTTTCAGCACATCAAAGAGGATTTATCTCCCTTCCTGGTACTCACTTAAATACATCTATCATTAATGGTTGCCTTAAGGATGCCAAAATAAATAAGAAAGATTGTAGTGTAATATTCCTTGATATTACAAAGGCCTATGACAATGTGGGACACGATCATATTAAAAGGTGTTTAATGCATATTAGCATGCCAAATAACCTAAGAGAGTTAATTGCTGATCTAATTCAAGGAAATCACATTCAAATAGAATGTAATAAAAACAAAACGACGTGCATTGAACTAAGAAAAGGAGTTGCACAAGGATCGCCTATTTCTCCCGCATTATTTAACTTAGCCATAGATGATACCATTAAAAATTTAACAGATCATGAAATTGAGCAAAGCCACGGCTTCAAGATAAATCACTCTGCTAAAAATATATCAGCATTGGCATTTGCAGATGATATAGTTCTAGTTGCTAAGAATGAAACATCTGCCCAGTCACTACTGAATCTAGCAACAAGCCATTTGACTGAAATTGGATTCAGTCTTAATTCAACTAAATGTAAAATGATTAATATTAAAAATGGTAAACTTAGTCAAGATTCAACTGTTAAATTGGGAACTGCCAACCTAAATTGTTTAAAAAGTGATGAAACCGTAAAGTACCTAGGAGTTACATTTTATGATGAAATTGTTTTTGATCAGAATAAAATAATTAAAGATTTGGAAGATAATTTATCATATCTGTCAAATTCAAATCTTCTCAATCCAGACCAAAAAGCGAACATAATCAATCAGTATATTTGGCCATGTATTGTATACCCTATCCAAAGTACTCCATTAAATAAAATTCCAACCAAGTTCTTAGAAGATGTTGACAAACTCTTACGATCAACCATAAAAGAGATTATTAGCTTGCCAAATGATTGTCCAAATGACATGATTTATTCTCCGAGGAAATTCAGGGGATTGGGACTCGTTAATGCCGAATGGGAAGCTCACATTCAACAATTCAACATCGCTCAATGCCTTAGTAAAATATATGATGAACACCTTCCCTTTTGTAGAGATTTAGATAAAGAAAAGGAGGACATACTGTCACATTTCAGCATTAGGTGTGACGAAACAACACTAACCAAGACAGGCCGATGGTTAAGAAATGAAATGAGAAAAAGATCTTTTGAAAAATGGTGTGGACTCCCTCACAAAGGTAAAGGCGTTTCAGTCTATAGTGAAAATCCCAATACCAACACATGGATATCCAATAGAAAAGGTCTCTCTTGTTCACAGTGGACTAATGCAATCAAGATGTGTTGTAATATCTCTGCGGTGAGGTCTGTACCTGGAAGGAGTCAAACTACATCACTCTGCCGGCATACAGGTTGCAATAATCCAGAAACCTTGGGCCATGTATTGGGTAGTTGTAAAAAGGGTGAATTATTGAGAAATTCTCGCCACCACCGTGTCCGTTCAGCGATTGCCACAGCCCTTCGACGACAAAAAGACTGGGAAGTGTATGAAGAGGTGCATTGCATCGCGGAAGATGGCAGTAATCGAAGAGCCGACATAATAGCCATCAATAGAACTGTAAAACGAGGGTTAATTTTGGATCCTACAGTTCGCTTAGAAGAGGATAGAGAACAAGCTAAGCGTGTGAGTGCGGAAAAGGAGGCCATATACCAACCATGCATCCCTCACCTTAGTGAGAGCTATAACTTACCTGTCAATGCATGGGAGGTGAAGGGTCTGCTTTTCGGAGCACGCGGTGCAAGTTTCACCTTTGTTAATTCATTTCTTCAGTCTCTCAATATTTCTAAAGACACTGTTGTTAAAATATGTATTAGGGTTTTAGAAGATTCGCTATTTTTATTGCACAATCATTTATATGGTACTTAGAATTCTTATGTTCCGTTTCAATTCAGTTCATGTTACTATGTAATGTATGATTCTTTTTCTTTGTTTATATTCTGGATCTGTATGGTCACCTGGATTGCCAGGCAGATGACTTGAATAAAGTATTTCTCTCTCCGGTACAATTGAATAAGTCTAAGTTAAAAAAAGGTACTCAGACATTGCACTACGTAGGCTTAGGTCCATAAAAATAAGACTCACAAAAACTGAGCAACCATTAAAGCGGGACTAATGCATATATTACATTGCATTTAAGTTATATAATTTTCACTCTTCTTTATGATTCGTATTCTTAACCTAGGAAGTGTAAATCTATTAAATGGTCGGAGAAATTATTTAAACAGTTAATATATCTGACGCTTTAAGGAGAATATTATATGAAAAATTGGGTAAGAACCCTAAATCTATTTAGGCTAACCTGGAGGTTGTGTGTTAAATTTTTAATTGTATATACCAGCTTCGTTCATTAACATAAAAAAAAACTCACTAATATGCCTACAAATCTTAACACGTAGCCTATACATGAGAAAGTTCATGAAATATACTTATCACAGTTTTTTTATTTAACATCTTAAATATATTATTCAAAACTTTTATCCCTAAAACTTCTTTGTATTTTTTTTACGAAAGAACTAATATGCTAGGACAAGAAAATAATATGTGGAAAAGCAAATGACTGTTTTCAATTAAATTCTCCAAAGTAGAGACCAGGATTACACACGTATTAATAATAATTAGAATATGGTGCAAATGACTACAGAAGTTGCACTGTAGGGTGACAGCCCCTTCCCCTTTAAAGAGTATGGTGGCAGAGCCATAGCAATCCTCTTCCTAGACTAAGATATACAGTACTTACATCCTCATTTATCTTTGTAATGTATCGTACATAACGTACAATAACCAGAAGTATAGATTTTATTACTTTCACGCTAAAAGAACAATGTGCATTGTTCATTAAGTACTTGCTTAGAAATGTAGCATATCTGAGGAAACAGTCTCAGAAAGGAAACAAACTAGGATGGCTGTACGGATGAAACTTCTTACACTGGCAACACTTTTGTTCGTCTTGGGTGAGTGTGTTTTCTATAATTTTCTTCGTAACAATGATAAATGGGCGATTTATGAAACGACTTCAAATAACAAGAAAGCCTTAGCTTAACACGGTACACGGTAAGCTAATTTCTTCATCAACTCTAGATATGCCCGGGCGGCTTGGGTCGCTTAAATCCTAAAAGGGAGATGTAAAACTAAGATAAAGAAAGAACTCTAGACATTTATTTACCCCCACAAAGGACTGGTAACAACTAGTATATCTATAAGTGAACACGTCTTACGGATAATTAATTTCATTTAAATATTGTGGAAGATGCATGCATAAAAAAATCATAATGAACATCTTATTATACTATGAATTACTTTTATTTTCTCTCACGTTCAGGAGTGAATTCAGCGCGATTTGAGAAACTTCAAGAATGTTCTGCCAAACAGGAGGATGCCCTGAATTGCCCTCCAGGTAAAACATGCGTGATTGTTGGGCAAAGTCGCTCCCTGGACTTTATACCCGTTATCAGATGCATCAGCAACTCAGAGTTACGGTAAATATTTGACATAATCCACCATTTTTATCTATATTAAATATATATCATAATGTAAACATCGTACAAAATACACATCTAGTGATTATGTTTACAGCGCTAGACGAAATATTAATCTACCGCTAACAGAACCCAAATGTCTCGTCTGGGATTAAAAAGTAGCATTAATTTTGGTACCCGATTTCATAATTTTATGATCAGTAGGTACCAAAACTGTCAATATACCCGTTACTAAATTCAATAGGCATATAATGAATTGTTTGAAATTATAAATGTTAGCTGTTTGTAAGACATTTTTAAAGTTTTGTCATTTTTTCATAAGGTTTATCTCATATTTTTTTTCACTCTGTCCTTTATCTCTCTTTTTTCATTCTGATCTCTTGGGAACTGCACCCAAGAAGTCTTGCTCATTCAGGTGTATTTCCCAATATATTTAGGCTCATTATCTTGTGCCAGAGGTTATAAGTTTTCTTAGTGTTTTGTTTTCTTTCTTGTAATAGAAATTTTTTAATAATAAAAATAAATGAATAAATAGAAATAAAAAAATAATAGGATCGAGTGGATGCAGTAAACTTCTTGAGTACAAACATATACATAAGATTTTGTAAAGTGAGATAATAGTGCATTATGCAACGAGCCTATAACGATATCTATTAAGAAACTGTTGAAAGTTAAGCAAAAAGTGTTCCCATAGTTCGAGGTTGAGATCCATAGAAATTATAAGTAAAAGAAATTAATTTATATTTGTTTCAAAGCATTTATTGTACTTATTGAAGTGAAAATTATTGTAGGAAAAAAGTTTAAACTAAAGTACAGCTACTTTAATATGCTTAAAAAACACTAATTCAGGAGTTATAAAAACCTTAAAATCCGGGCTCTTAAGAGTATTATAGTATGGTCGAACAAAAACTAAATTCAACGCAAAAGAAAGCTATAAAATAATGCTGTGTGTATCTTTTCTTTAGCTTTACTTCTGCAAACAGTTTCTTCTTATCCTATTTTGGTCTGAAACATGTGTATGTGCAAGTTACTTTAATCCTTCTTATTATAACTTACTAAATTTTATCTCTTCCTCAGGGTGGATTCTGTACATTCTTACGATGGAATAGAAGATGAATACGATGGAATAGAAGATGAATATAAGTAGGCCTTATAAAATATATGCAACCACCATGAATGAAGGGTTCAATATCATAGGGTATTTCAAGAATTCATGTTTGTAGTCAATTATACAAAATAAATTACAAGTCACAATAGTCACATACTTCTGTTGCTAAATTAGAGTTTCAAAGTTACGCTAAGTCTTTGGCATTCGTTGCATGAAAGGTCGTTGTATCTACCAGATACAGTGTTAATTTATTTAACTGTTTTCGGGACATCAAGTATCACATATTTAAGCTAAATCGTTCAAATTTAGTTAATTGTAACTTAAGTAACTTAATAAAATTAATAAACTTAAGACACCACAATAAAATTAATAATAATAATAATAGTAATAATAATAATAATAATAATAAAAATAATAACCTAATAATAATATCGCGAGTACATTAAACAACACTATTCAATTAGCTCGGCCGTATCAGCGTAGGTGCTTTTTTCCTCTCACATGCTAGCAAAAATGATACCGGCGCATTGCAAAATCGACTTAGCCGGGTTCGAACCCAGAATCTTGGGTAACAAAAGGTAAATACTTAACCACCTGCGTCACAAAGAAAGCAAAGTGACAGGTAAGTATTCGTTGATTGATTCTCATGCTATTTTTGTCCACTTCCTTTATTCCTACCACTGCTTTCATGGCTGCGGGCTATAATAATATATTTTATTGGATAAAATTGAGCTGCTTGCTTTACAGAAGTTGCCAAAAAGCAGCCAATTTGACAAAAAAATTATGGAAAAAATATTTAAAAAACATATGAACAAGATTACTCATACCTATAACTTGAACAAAATATTTTTTATTTTGAATATTTCTGCTATATATTCTTCTTTATTTGTTGGTGAAAAATACATAAAGATGATAAATCCAGTCCAAGCTTCTCAGTATAAAACGTTACTCTAATCAACTTTATGCTTTTTTAGCCTTCAGTGTTTTGCGACTCATGAAATAAAGAGCTGACAAAATAAAAATCTAACCTAGAATAACGATCCACTTTCGGTTAAAGATAATTGTGTAACCTTGGAAATAGCTGTACAAAATTCATTTGTTATTGTAACAACCGGAGGAACTGCTCGCTCGTGCATTAAGGCCTTCTGGTGATCACGATCAACTCAATGTGACACAAAATTATTCCTAGAGCTAAATTAGTACCTGCATTTGCAAATAACATGCAAAACAGTTCTCTGTCTCTAACAATCCTAGAAACAAGGGCGTACCAGGAAGTAGAATCGTATACTTAAGTGATGTCGTTTACTACGAGATTCGTTAAAAATCACAGAAATGATTTTTTTAGATTCTAATGGTTTCGAAATTTTGTAACGGTAAATTTTATAAGTAAAATGTTCTTTTTTATATTATAAAAGGTTTATCAGCTAGCCTACAAACATTTAATGCTTTCCCCGTAGTCATTAGGCTCATTACTCATTATAAGTTAACTTGTTATCAAATGGGTCATGCTAACATATTCCGAGTTCTCAGCAACTCACTCTGTTGCCATCTTCAGGGCCACAAATAGAAATTTAATTACAATGGCGTGCGGTGTAATTTTAGATGAGGGAAGCAGTAATATAATTTTTTACATACCTACAGTGCACATTTATTTTAAACCTAAATCGACTCTCCTTTGCAAAAGTTGCTAAATGGATAATCCGTTATTAAAACAATAGGCAACATTATATACACAATATTAAACATAACGACATTGGTACTTTGTTATGGTATACTGTCCAAAATTAAACTATCTAACGCATGATTTCGTCTATACATAGTGTTAATTAACACAATGGTCGTGGAGCTAGTCTGTGTGTGTGTGTGTGTGTGTGTGTGTGCGTGGATGCATGAGAGTCTGTGTGTGTGAATGTCTTGTCTGTATAATTTTGAGCTTCTGTTTATGTGTGCATGTTTGTTTGTGTGTGTGTGTGTGTGTGTGTGTGTGTGCGCGCGCGCGACCATACGTATTTGTGTGTTTATGTGTTTGTGTGAGTGAGGGAGAGAGAGAGCGAGAGAGACAAAGGGAGACAGAGAAAGAATAGAGAGAGAACTACCGTTTGATTGGAAATCGCTATTTTCACCAATAACAGTATATGAGGCATGAAGATTCAACGTAAAGATTTAGGCCTATGTCTCAGCTACTTTATTACATTGTAGAAGCGCAGTAGTTGGAACTTAGATATCCTCACTACTCTGGAGTCCAACTATAGTATAGTAACTTTTTTAGACCTGACACTGCTCAGCCTGGACGGGTCTATTACCAAAATATTGTCATTTGAAGGGGTGGTAGCTTATTCGTACGTCAGTCTTCAGGGGAGTCACATCGCGCTGACTAAGGTGTAGGTCATGATTCATGACTGGCGGTAGGAGAATACTAGCTTGTCTCTCTCAATTCATCTCCCAACTCTGAACGGCATTCCTCTCACTCGCGATTCAGCAGTGCCAGGTCGAAAAAAAATGCTTTGCCGGCTGACCATACCCATTGCGAGCAATATTGTGAAAAATATCACAATCTGCGACGTCAGTATGGCAAAACTAAAAGACTATGGCTCTTCCATGAAGGGACGAAGAAAGAAAGAAAGAAAGAAAGAAAGAAAGAAAGAAAGAAAAGAAGGAAAATAGAAATATGAGAAATCAGAACGTTAAAGAGGAAAGTAGAATAAGATAAAAGTATTTAATTATAAATATCTGATATTTGAATGAACGAAATAATTTATTTGGTGCTAGGACATCTGAGTAGATGAAGTTCTTCTAAATTCACGTAACAAAACCTTAATTTATTTTTCATTTAATGAACGTAAAAGAAGTAGTTTTGAAACGCTCTAAATAACTTATACATTTTTATTAAACCAGTCTTTGTCACTTATTGCATCCACACAAGAGAAATCTAGTAGCCATGTTACGTCTACGATTCACATTTTTAATTTTCAAAAGAACTTGCTTTGTATATCCTTACAAAATGGTTTACATTTCTTTTCTAACTGGTCAAATTGCATATCACTAAGTAGGTACAGTCTTGCCATTACTTGCCGAAACCTTAATTTATTCTATACTGCTTTGAGGTTTTACGCTGTTCAACTGGTTCTCAAGTGTATGTTCATTTGTCTCTGCCTACAAAATGTGGAATGGAACGATAATTGCTTTCGTTCCACATCATTGTCATGTTTATTCTTCACAATATGTCTAAATACTGGCAATATGGTTCCGGAAGACTTGGTTGGTTATTCGAAACTGCTGCCATAATCAACACATTAGTTAATATGTTATTCTACAAAAATATGATTTGATACATTCACATAAGCATCAACATTACAACTTTCTCACGTCAAATAATTCTGATATAGAATAAGAGGCCGTGTTGCAGCGAGCATATTCAGTTGTTTCAGCCTAATGCAAAGATGTACAGTTTGCTACACAAGATTAGAAGTACAAAACGATGACTGGCTTATAACACCCTAAAGAAAACATTCCAAAAAAAGTTTTAGCACTTAGTATTAGGGCCAAGTGTAGATTTTCTTAACTCTCTAGACCTGTTTCCGAAAAAAAAATGCTAACAATAAGATTTTCTTCGTGTAAAATGGTAGCAATGGTAATGGAAAGTCGACGCCAGTCTTAAAATAAAATCTAACCCAATTTTTCTCTATACGTCTTTTCATTCTCGAGCTAAGCAGATCACTGACAGACACTCAGACATGTTTCTCAAAATAGCATTTTTGGATTCAGGTGTTGCTTAAAACTCTACATCGAATTTCGGGGTCGAAAACAATACTTCCTCTATCTGTAGGCCTAGTAGGCCTACCTGTGGAACAAGTAGAGAAAATAAAAATATTACTTGAAACTTCCCATTAGGTTATACACTAACTTGAATATTAATTTCCTTATACCCCCACATAAATAAACAATCAAACGCACTGAAGAGCTCTGAGGAGCAAATATTAATATTTTGGAATTATACTATTGACACATGTATATTACTTAAAAGATTAATAGCTCATGAAGGTCCTGTCAGTGTTTGATTGTTTATTTATGTGGGGGGTATAAGAAAATTAATATTCAAGTACATATAAGCACCCCCATAAGCTAAAAATAAAATGTATCAGTACTTCACATTAGGTTTGATCCTACAGCCATATCGCCATGTCTCTTCGATGTTCAAACGACTATTCATAAAGCTGAATTTTAAAAAAATCTGATTTGAAACATAACATCCTCTGCTGAAATAAATGTTTCGCCTCTTAGTATAATAGGCCTATACTATGTATGACATTCTCTTAATGTAAATTGGTTGTAAAAATGAAGAGAATGTCGTTACCACATCGAATCGCAACACAAATAAAACCTGATTAATATACTTTCTTTACTCTAAGCATGGACAATACCCCTTTCTCACTTCACATTCAGATAAAGAATAAGAGGCCATATTGCAAAAAAGCGTGTATTCAGTTGTTTAAACCTGATGCATAGCTTTATTGTTCACCAGGCAAGACTGAGTTTCTACATACGGTGGGTGGCTTATAACTTGGCTTATCCTACAGAGGATATTTTTCGAAAAAATCAAATAAAAGTTTTAGCTCTTAGTTTATGTAAAGTGGCATTAAAAGGAAGAGAAAATCGTCGACAACGCCAATCTTCGTGTCACCTCCCCAGAAGGTACCTAACCCAAACAGAAAATTTTGTTTTGTAGGCTGTTCATAGACACATATACAGACATTTTTCCGAAAATAGTATTTTTGGATTCAGGGGACCTCTAACACAATATTGCCTCTACATAGTACCTATGGTACGGGCAGAGGAAGTAAAAAAAGTGATGTAGTTAAGAGTGTAGCCTATAGACAGAACAGATTCTGCTTCTCTACCCACTAGTATGAACATAATTATTCCTCTGTTAATAACTTGCCCAGAAGTTATACCTTCACTCAATGGAATTCTATATAGGACTTATTTCCTGTCACTTTTCAGACGGCTGAGAATTTGTAAACAGCTCACTGTGAAATTTGCTACGAGATCTTGTCACGAACATTTTTCTTCCTCTAATTTATTTTATGACAGCTGACTGCTTCCTCTTTATGATCTCTTACGAAACAAAGTTCGTGAATATTTTAGCAACTTCAGCTAACACTAGTGTCGGTATTTAGAATGTAGTTTATTCATGTTTTACGAGAATATCACGACATGTATGAAAATAAAGAGAAATAGGTCTTGTAATTTAATTATGTGGATGTTTCATTTTAGTGTTCAGAATAATAAATTAAACTGTCATAAATATAATTGACTAACAATGCTATCAAAATCCCCACAAAAGGAATTATAGGCTATACGCTTCAACTATAGCAAATAGAAAGTGATATTGCCCATATATGTACAGAATGAAATCAGTTCTCCATTACCTTTCCTAACAATTTGCTAATTAGCGACAAGGCTCTCAACGATTATATTCCGAGACATAACAGTCTTATAACGGGTAATTATATTTTCCTGCAGCTATTCAGTCTCATATTTAATATCGAAACATTCGTACTATGTATTCGTGTTTTTAAAATATTTCCTGGTAGAAAAACGTAAGGCTCCAATACATGCTGAAAATACCTAATATTGTACCCAGTACATATAAAATTAATTACATGAAACAGTAATATAAGCATTATGCTAGGAAACGGATTTTATGTTATACCAATTTGAGAAATTTAATATATACATAAATATGTATCTCTATAATCCTAAATATGTAGACATAATGAAATAATTATATGCAATATGATATAGCTTAATTTCGTTTAGAAAACATTTAAAATCACCCTTTTACTTTTCTTTAAATTATAGGTAGTCAAACTGAGAAATTTATAGGCTACTTGTTTATAAAGTAATAATCAGATGAATTAATATTCGCTTCACTTCCGTACAATTGTTAAAGCATGATGTTAATAAATTAAAGGATTTTTTAACGTCTCTTACTTTTTTGCTCATACATTTTTCTCCTCTGCTTAGACTATAAACATAATACAGTACGTGTAATTCGGGTGTTTGGCAGTGATTCAAAAATTGTTCTACAATAATAAAATGTTTGTACTAATAAGGACTAACTAATTTTGCCAAATGATTTCCGTGTTTCGGCCAAGTTTCTTTTCGGTTCCTTCCGTTCTACCTTTCTTTATATTTTTCTTTCCAGTTTTAATTACATTCTTTTCTTTCTGGTCTATCTTTATATCCTCTTTTATGGAATTATTTATTTCAATTTTGTTTCTTTTTATTATTAATTAATTAATTTATGGTATTTATTTATTTGTTCATTCCTTTGTTTCCTTCCATTCGATACTCCTCTCCTTCTGCCCAACTATTTTTCTTTATTTTCTTAAGTTTTTTTTATATTTTGAACTTCGTTGTTGGTTCTCAACGAATAATAGAATCGACATTGAAAATCCGTTTAAAAAGTAACATAGTAAACATGTAGTTTTACCAACATTCCGAAAGCAAACCAAAGGTTTCTATTATTTTATAACATCACAATTCAGGATGAATGTAAAAGTACTGCATGCCAAGTAAAGTACTTCGCGCATATACGAAATTTTAAATAGTCCCACATTTTCAAAAGAGAAAATTGTTGGCATGACTTATGCCCCATCCCTCGTATTTTAACTTTATAATGAATTATGCTAGTTACTCCATATCTATGTACAAAAGAAACCTTTGGTTTACTTTCGGTATGTTGGTAAAACAACATTTTTACTACGTTACTTTTTAAACGGATTTTCAATGTCGAAACTATTATTCGTTCAAAACCAACAACGAAGTTCGAAATAAGAAAAAAACTTAAGAAAATAAAGAAAAATAGTTGGGCAGAAGGAGAGGAGTAACGAATGGAAGGAAACAAAGGATTGAACAAATAAATAAATGCCATAAATTAATTAATAAATAAAAAGAATCAAAATTGAAATAATAAATAATTCCACAAAAGAGGATATAAAGAAAGACCAGAAAGAAAAGAATGTAATTAAAACTGGAAAGAAAAATATAAAGAAATAAGAAAGGAAGGAACCGAAAAGAAACTTGGCCGAAACACGGGAAATCATTTGGCAAAATTAATTAGTCCTTATTAGTACAAACATTTTCTTATTGTAGAACAATTTTTTAACTACTGCATAACACCCGAATTACACGTACTATATTATGTTTATAGTCTAAGCAGAGGAGAAAAATGTATGAGCAAAAAAGTAAGAAACGTTTAAAAAATCCTTTAATTTATTAACATCATCTCCGATCAACAACGTAATTACGCATTATCAATGCATAATGCACTCAGCAATATTAAGCTACAAAAGCTATTGAAATAATTAATTGTATGATCAAGGTACTCGCTTCTCCAAATGTAGTCCATTTCCATTACGCATTGCGAATATTAAGCAGAGCTGTATTGTGCAACATTTTGACCATACGGTAATATAGGACCACTTTTTGCACGTAATATATCATAAATGTACAGCGATGACCGCCAGGCAGTAACTACCTACAGTATAAAATACTGGCTGGTTTTCTGCAACTCCTCAAGAGATAATATGTGTAATATAAATTACTCTTTACTGAGAGCAGAATTTGAAATCAGAACTCATTATGAAAAATGTCTGTAACAGTTGTAAGCGAACTGCTGTCACCATATTCCATCTATCCGGCTGATTACATTCACTTCTCAATGATCCTTTTCAGGACTGAAAATATATTTAAATAAGCAATCGTCAAATGAAATAGTCTCTATGCCTTGGAAAATACTGCACACGCAACGAACGCACAACTAACGCAATGAACATAAAATACTTTTAAAAACCTCAAGATTTTTAACGTTGTTACTTTTTTTTAATTCTTTACCTAGTTCAAGAACTAGAATATTGTAACCCGCTGATGCCTCACAACATTAAAATTTACAAGCTTTCAAAATATTTAAATCCCACAGAAGTGTAACTATGAACTAATAGAACTACATGGACTCAGTGATTTAACAGAAGCAAGAAGTTAAAAAGAGAGAACAGTTTTATTTACTAACTATGAATCAGACATGTGGTGTAATAATGACCAAATAATAAGAATGTGATGAAGTAACTGAATTAAATTTTCAGTTACATTAAATATTTTGTGTATGTAAAAAATTGATAAAAATATAGTATAATAATAAACACAATAAATGAATATTTTCTATACGTAAATATTGATAGAATTTGAAGTGCATATATAAAAAATGGATATTTATATTGTCAAATACCAATTAGATATTAGCTAATTAGAAATATATACATTATAATTATATATTTTATAATTATATATTTTATAATTATATTAATTATATAATAATACGAGTAATAATAATAGGAATAATCCAAAACGTAAAAAGAGAGCTTATAGCGCATATTGATTATTTCAATACCTTATTCATTTAAATTTTTCTGGTTTGTTTTCCCTATTCTCATCAATGGACAACTGGGTGCATTATAGAAATTATTTAGACTGTGATATCGAAAGCTAAGTGAAACTGTTTTATTTTATAAAAATAATATAATCAATGAATTTTAAAAAATAGTTTTAAAGTTCCTTGTAATTTCATGCAATAATGAAATTCTTGAAGAATGGTTCAACAAGTTATAGGATCCTTGCTTCGAAATGACAGGTTGTCGCATTGCTCAGTGGTTAGCATAAACTTGACAGCATAAGTAATAACATACAAATGTTTTTGCAGGAAATATTTTTAAATAGCGTAGATATAAAATATTTCACATGTTTTACTCAATTCAAGATGGAAACAGTATCCTTCAAACACTGCATGCTTGTGAGAGCCTTGAATATACAGACCACTGCCACTGTCAAACATCATTGCTTATTCATTACATGTCCCATATGTTCAAGTAGTCGTACTGTATATTAAAGACAGAATAATTGTACAGAAAACTTACATGTTGAGAAGATTTGAATCCAGCTAAAATGCCAGTGGCGTACCAGTAACACTCTATTTTACAATAAATGTAATTTTTACTTTCTAAACATTGAGTTTGACTGTAAAAATCGATGTCGAGTTGTCACTATTAATTGGTCTAGAATATAAATTATAAAAATAAAGTAAATATTGGGTTAAGTCTCTTTTCCAGATGTGACATGAAGCATATTAAGATTTATTGTTGATTTCTTATTCTTGTTAAAGTGCCAAAATGGTACTTTCTGAGAATGTGTGGTGGACGTCCGTGTGTCTGTAGGCGCGATAACTCAAACACGCTTTATCGGATTTTCATGAAACTGGGTATACACATTTATAACGTCCACGGAACAAAGCCTACTGATATTGGACCAAAGCGGTTGACTGGTACCGGATAAATCCCCAATTTAGTGCCTATTTTATGGTAATATATTAGACAGAATTTATAAAATGTAACTCAGTTCTCGTGAAAATTTATTTTTTATAGTGCTCATATACGGCTTTGACTGAAGGAATTGGCCATGAATAGAAGTAGATGGAGAGCTTTCACAAACCAATCGCAAGTTTGACAACTATAAGAGGGAGAGGTACGGCTTTGGAAGTGGCAATACAGTTAGCTTTGACAAATAAAAGTACCCACATATTCCTTCACATATTCTTACCAAATTTTAGACCTTTGTTCTTCCTTAAGCCCTGCTTAATGAATCGATCTGGAGCGTAACTCGGAAATCGATTACAAAAATAACTTATTTCCTGCATATCATAATTGAAATTATCACTGATTAAACAAAATCATTATGGCACTTCGTTATATCAGTTAATCTGATTTTAATATTGGCTATTTTCTTCTTTCACAAGTTTTATATGTTCGGTTCCAACTGCGATAATGCATAGCCTACCTCGAATTGCATTCAACACCCAGCCGTACTCGGTGTTTTGCTCTGTTATAAGCCAGAATAAAGAAACCCAGTCTAGTCTAGATATAATGTTGAAAACTGAACCAACAATCTTGCAGAAACTCTAGGCGGGATATGAAAGAGTTAATATTACCTAAGGTTTTCCAAAAGTGGATGCGGAATGAATGTTTCCAGTCTTTCAGATAGGTGAGGGGATTTATAATATCCGAGCTTCCGGCAGCTAGTTCTGCCATTTGTGGGAGGCATTTTATAAAAATTACTAGCTCAAAAAGACCCAGCTTCGCTAAGGTTTGGAATTTTGCTTGTATTTAGAAGTAAACTAATAGTAATTTTAAAAATCTAGGTCCTTATATAATTAGTTAGAGTTCGAAATGAGGAAGAACGACTTATCACACTCTGATTTTTCCCTCAGAAAATGCTTTTTATCGTTCACAGAGTACGTCTTCTAAAGACCATGTTTGTACAGACAAATTACTGAGTTGCTCAAATTATTTGAATAATTTCAATTTCTTTTACAATATTCCTAAATATGGTAGATGGGAATGTGTTAAAGAATAATAAGGCTATTTTGATAGGCATGTGATAACATCCCCTTAAAAATACACCATTCCAGCATCACACTTTGGCAGTCTCCATATACATAAGAGGCTTTGTCCTGACTGACTGACTGACTGACTGACTGACTGACTGAATGAATGAATGAATGACTTAATGACAGAGAATTAACGCAGAGCCTAAACTATAAACTATAATAGGTAGGGACTTGGAATTTTGAAAGTACCTTCGTTTCATAATGTAAGTGCTCACTAAGAAAGGATTTTGCAAAATTTTGATTTTAAATGCCAAAAATTAAATGTTTTTGAGAATACTTAATCCCTTTTTACACAGAATTATCAAATCAAATCACAGTTCACATGACAACATATTGTTGCCAGTGGTCTCAGATGGGTTTGGAAATAAATGAAATGGAAGTATGACAAATTAGAGAAGCTATCAATATAATTCATGTTATAAATAAATATTATAGAATGAAATCCACGAAAATAATGCAGTCACATAACTTTCTCTACCCTGGACATAGAGAAAACAATATGAGGTATGGTAATATTTATATTATTATATCGCAGGTTTTTGGAGAGAGAAGTATGAAAGTGATATTGCAATTCTGTTTAATTTCATCCCCAAAACGGTTTTATGATAGCCTAACAGGAGAGTGAGAAATAAAATATCCCGCAAAGACAATACAATTTTATGTTACCGGAATTTCTGTTTCTTCTTATTTGAACCCCTACCAGGCTTGCTGTGTATAAGCGGTGGGATGCAAAATTCTACATCCTCTATCAGCCATAAAAAGCTATACCAAGCGTTTTCTGAGGGAATGGTTTGATTGTGATAAGTCGTTCTTCCTATTTCAAATTCTAAATACCTATATAATGACCTATAATTTAAAAATCGAAAGTCCTTCATAAGATAATTTCCAATTACAAAATTATACGGGCGACGCCGGGCCTTTTAAGCTAGTACATAATAAAGTGAAATATAAGTGTTTCACATTAGTGCTTTAAACCTTCTTTACTAACAACGCCACTGCGATGTTACATAGCTCGATTATGTTCTGAAAACATTAGTTTATTAAGGAGAATCCGTGAAGTACGTGAATGGAAGTTGTGTTGACATCCAGCTAGGATGTCTCAATCTCCGCCATAACCTGTCAAACGGAAGCCATGCGAAAACTTCCCTAGATCATGTGTGGTCTCGCCATGTCGTTTAGCAACAAACACTTTGCATACAGCAGAACCTGTAGCTTCCCTTCCTTTCTTGGTTTAAGCGCTTTTACTTTGAAAGCACTGAAAACTAGTCATATGTTAAAGCACAGGTTGATCATAAAATGCTCATCCTGCTTCATAAAACACAGATGAGATTGTGGTTAGCTGAGTAGCTCTTGGAGATAAACTAACTTCATACGTTTACTTATGTGAATATACCATGCGATTATTTGCTCATTTTAAACTTTACTCTCAAAGTAGTTATATATTAATGCAGTTTTTAGACAGTCCAAAGTAAAAAACCATTTTTAACGGTAGATGGTATTAATTAATAGGAGAAAAGTATGCCACTGAGTGGCATAAAATAAAACACTCCAGGGTGACTAACTTTGCTTGCTTTTCATGCAAAATACAGTCGAGTCCCGCTATTCCGAACTAATTGGGACCGAACACCGTTCGGATTAGAGGGAATTCGTAATAGGCGGATTTCATGAATAATATCAACGTATTGACTTGTTAGGGCATAAATTAAGTGCGGGGGATTGTATAAATGGAGCCGACATGTGCTTAAGTAACCAACTTTCATCGGTATTTTTCTGAACTCTGTTCGGAATAGGCGGATTTTCGGAATAGCGGGATTCTACTGTAGTATTTTAATTAAAAATTTGATATTTTAAAATTAATTACGCATTTTTAAATGTGTCATTTATCACGGTGATCGCAAAAATCGTCATACTTGTTGGATGAAAAGCGTTGTAATTACTTAAATTGGCAGCGTTGTATCTGAAAATCAATAACAGCGGTCTGTACGCTCCATTAAGGCTGGCTCCACGGTGCATAATTAATTACAATAATCTAACATTTATTATTATTTCACAAATTTTAACGACTGTCTGAAAAATGGGGCATGATACAAATGATGAAATTATTTCACTTTGCTCGTAGGATCGCTACACTCGCGCTTACGGGGTCATTTCGCAGATTTAACCTATTCGCAAAATAAAACCTCGTTTTTAACAATTAGATCATAAATAACTATTTCTAACTTCTTAAAAGTTCTACTATTAATCCTCGCCTTCAAGTTCGATACCTCAGAACAGACTTCATAAATTAGTTACCGTTTAGAGAATGAATAAAGATATTTCATTGATTAACATTTCTGTTCTACCATACTATAATACAATACGATTACGTGTGACGCAACGGTATCAAAATGATATCCATAAAGATACATAATATTTCCATTATGGCATTTGTGGTATAGATTGTTATCGAACGCGGAACGATCTCGTGTCCTTGAGAGTATCAGCTGAAAACTGCACAGTAAATAATCTGTATTTAAAAGCGAATTAATTCTGTTCGTGTTGATTTTAATATCATACCAAACTGAATTCATTTCGTGTTGACAAAATCCGATGGTTTCAAGAAAACGAGCAAATTTTGATACTTGTATGTAAATCATGAAACGAGCAAAGCGAATTTCATAAACAAACTCATTATACCATTATAGGATATTTTCTTTAAATGATTTAATTCGTGGGCGTTATTTCTACTTGTAATCAAGGAAAAACATAATCTGAGCACTTTTAGTTACAGCAGTCGTAATAAGTAAAATTATAACATTTTACCGGGCTTCTACCAGAAATTTTTTTTGATAAATTCCCAGGTTTTTTAGTTTTTCCATTGAGGTGCGTGACTAGTTGATGCTCTTTTATAGGGATGGAGGACAGGTAGAGGCGTTCGGATTGGAGAAGCCCGAGAAAAAATTCTAAATTACCAGCAACATGAAATGTACAACATTTTATTAAAATTATAACTTAAACATTATATTTTATAACATTATAACTTAACGCTTCTTCAAATTTGTAACTATCTCTACTACTACAAATCCTTCACAATGTATGCTGAACAATGAAATGATTTACATACCAATTATTCTTCTATCCTATAAATGTATAGAATATATCCAACATGTAAATTCATGACTAATGAATAAACAGTATTTAAAGTTAGCCCAATACGTCAGCAATCATTTTAGAAGAATATTTTGCGATTCGCATACTGTATAATAGCCTATATAGAGTAGAAAGTAATAACGTGCAAGCAAGAAAAAGTAATAAAATATACAAACTGAAACAAACAAGTGAAATTATATTTGGAAAAGGTTAGTAAATTATGGAAGTAGGAAAAGAAATAGTTAAATAAGAATGCAGAATCAAACTACAGAAACAATCAGGAGATATTAATTACTTGAAAATAGTTCTAATGCAAAAAAAATGAGAAACTAGAAATGCGAAGGACTTCATAAGAAAACAGGAGGGAAAGGAAGAAGGGGATAAAAGGAGAGAGAGAAATAAAATAAAGAGCTTCCACATAAGTATAAACAAAACAGAAATAAATAACGAACACGTTAAGATGAATGTAGCAGGATAAAAATAAAGTGGAAGGAGAAACGGATATAGGCCATACAAAAACTAAAGAGATGTAAAACATAGGCCTAGAATAATCGAAATATAGGCTATAACAGTTCATTAAGTAAAATAGAAGAGTAACTACCGAAAATAAAATCAACATAAAAATGAAAGATTCTATTTTGACTGCTACTGATGTAGGCTTATAAAATCGTCACCACAAGAGATTTATGAAAGTAGGAATATAAAATTATTAGAATTTGCTTAACAGAAAAATGGGGGTTTTTATCCCTGTTTTATTCTGTCATGTATGGAGCCCAATTATACAAATGAAATTTTCATCATTGACTTCAAACGTAGAGCCCACTGATGTTTTACGTGAAGATTGCTTATATTAGTATATTATGAAATCAGCTCTGGAAGCATTAACTAAAATAGATTAGCTCTGTAGTGCAGCTTCATATACCTTGAATTTTCTTTAATAAATGACACAGTAAGACTTGTTTAAAATCACCCTATACCAGCATTACTTAATGCAGCCAACTGCAAATTGATGCCCTTTTGAGTATTGACTGAGATAATGAAGACGAGAATATCTTGATAGAAACATTTGTAAGAATCTGACAGTCGAGATGCTTAGGAATATACGTCATTATTCAACTCTACTGCTTGTTTATTTTATTTTGAATAAAGAGTAGCATTTTAAATTCATCTCTCTTATGCGCATGCCATGGGATGAATTTTAAAATCTCGTGTATATAACTGCAATATTTGGACTGGTCGTACGACATGTGTGTGGCCTATTATATTCCGAATATGGAAGGATTACTGCATATACGGTAAGCTCCATATTATTTGTGATTACCTTTAGGTAATTAGATGAAGTTGCAAGAAACTAGCAATCCATTCGGAGGGATCATTCGTAACAGATTGGGACATTTTAAAAAGAGAACGATGAACTCTAATTGTGATTTAGTCAGTAACTTAAGTTCTGGACGACGAAATCAGGAAGAGATTCAGGACTGGGTAGGTTAAGTCTTAGGTTAAGATAATGCACATTGTGCGCGATTCCTTAATTATTAATATCATCCTAACCACAACAGCAAGATACTCCGAAGATGACATAAGACAACCCCAGAAAAGCCTCACGTGTGAACTACTTACTTTTTAGATCTACCTTTTATGTAGCCTACTTAAAATATGTTTAGTACGTAATATAACTACAAAAATCCTTGGCAGAATCTTTCACCAGAAAACTCCTAGAGATGCTTTTAAATTTTATGTTATATTCAAGAATACCGGTACTGAAACATATGTGTCACTAGAAGTGGTGTTAACATAAGCTTCATTACTAATTTATTAGTAAAATTAAATTGCAGTAGGCCTACAATATCATCGTGAATTCTTACTCTACGTGATTTCACGATTGCCTTTCACATGACCAACATTTCACCTTGTCGGATGCTACACAGTCGCTACCTTCAATTATAGCAACAAATATCTCCTCGCTTTGTTGACAATGAATCTAAGGCACCCACATACAAGAACTGTTCTTGTATACCATTACAACCTCACTAAGCAACGAATATATGTAAACAAGCTAAGGGATTTGAATTCAATGCCATTTTTTCCTCTCTCTCATTGTTTCTAAGTATATGAATGAAAAGACAAAAGATTGCATGATCTCTATGTAGAATTGTTCTTGTTTGCATTTGCTCCTCGCGCAAAATGATAATAGCAAACACTAGAACAAAGTAAAGTCTCTTCCACAAGATAAGGGGTATTGTTTGTTATTCGCAGAATTTTCTCAATCTACTACATAAAATTTTATCAGATAAGCTTCCATGTTTATCAGCATTCGCAACAGTTTGAGATAATTGGAATAGTTACGGAGAACAATGAAAATTATTTGACACGTGTGTTTTTAAAACCGTATTTAAGTGCTGTTTACTCTTCTTTTTTTCACGAATCTTGTGAAATAACAAATATGATAACTAAATGAATAATACAGACATAATAAAACTAATGAACATAACAACAATACTTACTCCAACAATAATTTTAAAATACAACGCAAAATATGGAATAATATTATTATAATTTCATTTTTTTTAATTTCCTGCGATTTAGTATATTTTTTTATCAGATTCTGATTTGGGAAAATCAATCCTGACGGGCCCTATAGAAAAATTATTTAGTACGTTTCAAATTTTAGCCATTTTTTTAATCAAATTGTAATTGCAGTCATCTCGAAATAATAAGCCTCAAGGCAGAAGAAACAAATCAAAGTCTATGCCGGAATCCTCTAAAATTACGGCATAACAACAACATCAGTAATAAATTAAGACAGAATCTCTATGTAGTCAAAACAACCCATGCACAAACTCGTACGACATTTAATAGATAGTTCGTGTTAAATAAGATATATTGGACTATACACAAAATATTTGGATTTTAATGCAATCAAAAACGGTTTAAGATAATACATTTTACAAATAAACATAGAACTGAAAATTGTCCCCCCCCCCCAAATACTTGTAAGTTTACTACAAATATTTTGATTGATTGATTGATTGATGAAAGTAAATAACAAAGTTAGTTTAAAACTTTTAAACATTGTAACTCAGATAGTTTGTAGATCAATTATTCATAATTTGGAACACTGCATTTCCTGTTAAGCATAATAGACAAAAAATCGGTCAAATCATTTAGTAAGCATGTCAGCTTCAAAATTCAATCGCAATGATCCTAAGTAACTGAAGCTTCATTTCTGTTCATAAACCGTTAATATTATGATATTGGCAGATATACGATATGAAGTCACTTTTCCTCTTACAATTATGACACACATTCGTGCAAGTATGGCGGTAACACCTGTGTATTACTGAAGTGAGTGTACATATTGTATTAGTACATCGAAGATTCTTGCCATGGAAAACACCCACACACTAATGTTAATTTCATGAACGTCTCGCAGTTTATGGCATTCATTTTCCAATGGACATGATATTGCTTTGTAACAAGGCATTTTGATACTGCATTTGCTGAGTCGGTGCCTTTTACAAAAGACAACCTATTCTAATCCACCCGCTCGTTGACAACGACAACCCACGCATTTTCTGTCCTTAGTGATCGTGTTTTCTACTATCGCGGATAGAATATGGGGCAATATAGTTCAAAGTTTTTTTTTTAATAATGATCATGGTCGTTGATTTTTGTTAAAAGACTGAGTCATATGCGCATATTAGGTCGTTGCCTAGGTTCTAGACAGGTGGCTAGGAAGTATCATAACTGGACACTGCACATGTATCAACTGTTTTAAAAATATGCATAATTTGCAAGCATGGTTTCAATGTAAGTACATATGTGCTTAGAGTTTACTTTTTACCATTCTTTCCGTTTTTTAATTTCCCTTTATATTGGAAATGACCTCCTCGGAAACATAAGAGTTATTAACGCTAAGATTCAGCTTAGGAGATCACAGTGTGGTCATAAATCACTGTATGCATATATATATATATATATCAGATTTGGAGATCTGCAACGCTATTAAGTAGCATCGTAAATAAAAAAAATACTCCATCGTGCTACATCCCTGGAGGGACTTGGCCTACCACACGACCGCTGCGTCATCTACCGTGGCAGATGGCAGGATTGAGGGGCACATGGTCATTATGCCAACACCCACGGCAGTTAATAGTGGTTTTCATGACCGAAGCCGCTACTTCTCTATTAAATAGCTCCTCAACTTGAATCATGAGGCTGAGTGCACCCTAGCAGACCTCCCTACCTCAGAAAAATTCGAGGAGCTACCGGGGATCGAACCCGGGCCAACGGATCTGTAGACAGCGACGCTAACCACAAGACCACGCTGGCGGTATAAATAAAATACAGCAAACATGTTAATAACTATGTGGCAGCCGTATGCATTACATGCCACATACATAGGCCTACCTACCAGTAGTAATAAAATTTTCTTCACTCACTTTAAAATTACTTGAAGGTGGAGTAAGAAATATTTTTCATTTCTTTATGTTCAGTTCTCATGTAAAATTCATGTCATATCCGAAATGTATTTTTATAAATTTTATAATGCTTGTACGGTACAATTCGCTTCTTAACACGGAATACTTCGTCTCTCGCTTGATGCGATCCGCCGATTAATTATGTGTCCTGTTTGCTTCACTCAGAGATTTTTTATACAGCTGTCTTGGAACATTATTAAATATTCACAAAATGAGCATAATAATAATAATAATAAAATATTTTTACTGTCGTTAAGCTTACAGAAGCAATAGACAAAACCATATATATAATCATCATATAATCAAAACAAAATCATATAAATATATATATATATATTATAAGGACTTTATAGCACTATTAGACTATATATATATATATATATATATATATATATATATATATATATATATATATATATATATAGTCTAATAGTGCTATAAAGTCCTTATAATACCACTTGCAGAGAATAGAAAGGTGTTGAAATAATTAACCAATTGTAAAATGTATTCTTGAAGCTGTTTAAATGTTTACTTCTTAATGCTAAAGACAATTTAATGTACAATTATAATCCTAAAATATTGTAACTGTTTGATGACTTACATAAACTATAGGATGGCAAGTTTATGCACAAATTCTTACACTTATTACTATTTTAAAAATGGCGTATGAGTGGAAAAGACGTTAAGAATTCTTCTGACATTGGTCTTAAATTTACTACTCCAATATAGCATTTAACAATAAGCAAATATGATACGACCTACATTATTGGCAACTCATGATCAGTAAATCTGACACGCTTATAAACATCAATGTGAACTGATTTGTTCTGCTCACTGGGAAAAAGCCGCTTGATATTGCTGAGTAACCGTCGCGAAGTAGCCTAGTCTGTAGAGAGCAAGCTCAATTAAGTTTGGCACTGTATAGAGTTTAATGCGGTAAAAGCTTTGTTTTTGTTACGATTTCTTACCTCTTGTCCATAGTTTGGTGAAAGGAAAATCATTCCAAAAGACTCAGTTGCAAGAACAAACTAATCTTGTATGAGATTCATGCTTCACAAAGTTATTTCTATATATCATAAGATAGTAAGATTGTCAGGACTTGAGTATTATGCAATGACCCTATAATGAAATTTATTAAAACACGAATATGTTTATGAAACAAGCGCAGCGAGTTTTATAAATAATTTTCATAAAAGTGTCTTAACTGCCTTTAAAGGCAAGTTGCATACGATTATTTTTGTTCGACCGTAATATAATGTCTATAATTTTGATTTATTAGGATACCATGTAATTCATCAAACAAACGACTCGGCTGAACTCAGCGATCAGCTGTTAGTGAGTTCTAGTGTTTTTCTATAGATGGCAAGTGATGGCGTGAATGCAGCTCAGGGCTTATCTTGACGTTTTAATCTCAAAGTAACGCACATTAAAACACAAGAAATGAATTCAATTTAATGTAATATTAAGATTAAAATAAAATAATTTATTATATTTTAAATAAAGGTTGTTTATTGTGCAGTTTGAATTGCTACTTTCACAGATTGAAGATTGTTCCGTGTACGATATTAATCGATACCTCAGCAGTGTTATAATGAAATTCTGTTAAATAATAAATACCATTATGACACTGTTACGCCACATGTAATAAGTGTTATAATCTTCTGTAATAATGTTTAGTATAAAAAGTTCCATCAGTTTTAATACATATTATAATAAATATTGTTACGGCTTGACGCTCTTCCCCACTAAATGCAATATTACCCTAAATTGATGTTTTGGTATTTCGGTCACCAAAACTCGCAGAAAACTTTCATTCTGAATGTCATTAAACTAATAATGTTATTTGATAGAGTCAAAACATAACTTACAGTAAATACTGTTAATACAGTCGAATACCCTTGATACTGGAAAAAATTACTAGCCATTCATCACCCCAATTGTTCCGTCGTCTACTCGAATTCTTTATATTACGGTTCATCTACCAATTACAACCATAGACTTCAAAAAAGTGGAAATACCCTAATTGTTAAATGAGTCTCACGACAAGTTCACAATAAATACTTTACAGATATGAGTCCTTCATTGCACAAATGGATTAATCGATTGCTTCTTTCAAAAGATTCATTATATTTTACTTTCAATTGTGAAATTGCATCATTTGATTATACGGCGTCTGCTGGATATTGTCTTATTGTATTTGATGACGTATGCCTACATATGCCTATGCTTAGATTATTAAGATTATTCAAGTTATAGCCCAAGTTTATATAATAGTTCGGCCACAGTATAGCCTCATATGTTATTTACATGTGTCGTTATATAAATACTGCCACCCATCAACAGTTATTTTTATACATACATTTTATAAATGAAAGTGATCGCAGGTAAATAATTAACTTAAAGAAATGAAAGTCTAATATAGGGTAATTTATATATACTTTAAAAAGTGAAAATAAATAATGATTTCAAGGAGTTTTTCTGCTTCTAACTGAACCGCTTCCACGACAAATTCTTCCATAATTACACTACAACTTTGTTTAATGATACTTCGCAGAGTTGGTAAATGGCATGTTTGAAAACCTTGTCGGGATAGCCAATATGTTTAATTATTTTAATCCCAGTGCAGCTTTATTAACAAAAAAGTCAATATAATATGCAATCTTTCATGCAAATTAGTACTGTTTTCCATCTTACCGCGATAACTAAGATGGTAAAAAATCTTGATGCTTACAATCTTGCTACGTAAAAATCCAGAAATTAAATTCTTGTAAACATTATTAAGGAAATATCTACAGCAACATATAGGCCTACAGCAATTTTATCATTTTCAATTGGCTTAGTGGTCGTTTACTTTAAGTCATGCATTTTCGGTCAACGTATAGGCCTAATTGGGTCACATGCGTGAATCTTAGACACTTGGGTCACGTTTTTTCGGTCAAAGCCGAGTCACTGCTTATTGGCCACGGTTTTTGGATTGTTATTCATTAAGTTCTTCGGTTATTCGACCTTGATAAATGAAAAAGAAATTAAATGAATAGCCTCTTTTACTGCATAGGCTATATATCTTACCTAATAACTATATTGACTGTATATTATACTTCTGAGTGAATCATGATTGCCCTGCAAATGCGCGTGTAGATGTCCTTAGTTTGTCGTTAAGGGGTAACACGAAGGGGGCAAAAATATGCTTTTGTAAAGTCCAAAGTGAACGGCTGTAGGAACTGACGAGATATGCATTTGAATGTACCGTCTACGTCTGCATAAAGACTGGAGGTTTTGCGAGGTGCAATTCTCCTCTCTCTTTTTATCGTCAATAAAGGACTTTTTTTCTGTCTGTTGAAGGTATGAAATGATACCAATATAAATTTAGGATTAACACAGATCTACAAATAGAGTAAATTACTACAGCCGTTTTAATTTTCTATTTTGAAATAATGTTTCCAAGAAATCCGTGAAATAAAGATGTCACATTCCTTGGATACGGGAGAACTCATATTGCTAGAATACGGACAACAAACATAAGCCTGAAAAAAACAATACGCATGCCCAGAGTGTCGTCCTACCTAAATATCAGAGTGGTCGAAATGTCGTAGTGATCAAAATATCTTATGACCGAAACAATTTGGGACCCATATTTTGGACCTAAACAGCCTGAAACGTTCAATTGATCGGTTTAGATTGATAATAAAAAAACGATATTCTCTAAACGATATAAAAATAAGATTTTAATAGAATTAATGTACTAGTATCCCAAATGTACTATTTTACACTATTACTGGTACAGCATAAGGAGAATTACTTCTCTTCCTTTCGATAGTCGATATGAAGTCAACATATTTCGATTCTTGATATGAACATGAACACTGTTTTAAGATATATTTTGAAAACCTTTCTTGTAAATTCATATTTATGTTGTAGGCCACATGTAACTATTAACGACAAACAAATCTATACTTGTCAAAAGGAAAATGAAGAGAAACAAGAAATCACACGTTGTGTGGAAGGATCGTTTGGTAAATTCTAAAATATGTAACACAATATGCGATAAGGACATAATAGAACATGAGTTATTAAATACTCACAAAATTGTACCAAAACACATCAATGCCTGTAGGGGAAGAAAGTAGCTCTGGGTCAACTTAGAAAGGACATAAAGACCCTCTTGGTGAGGGACTAAATCGACGCAGTTTCCTCCCTGTCGACATAGAGAAAAGGTTAGGATCATTCGGCGTAGAAGGGAAGCAAATTACAATCCGGAATTCGCCTTTTAGAGTAGGAGACGCAAAAAAAATAGATGGCTGGCTTAAGGGATTTGAACTCAAGACCTCCCGAATGTAAGACCGCGACTTTACCTCCTCGGTCACCTTACTCAATTTAATTATTTTAATATTAGCGGTTTAGGTCTAGCGTTTGTACAGTTTCTTCGTCTTGACCTTTGAAAAAACCTTCCCGCCGCGCCGTGAGAAAAGGAAAGAGGAAGCAATGTATTTCAGGTTGAATTTTTGTAGACCCACTATCATCACCATCTTTCATTTCGAATTTTCGGCATAACAGTAAAATTGCACTCCCATGTTATTTCTTTACAATAAAAAAGGAGAATCCTTGGCTAAGAATCATGTTTGTTTGCGGATATCCATAAGTTTTTATGCTGAACATCATACATCTGTGCTCTAATATCTTAGATTCCGAAATGTTCGTAGCGGGATGCCAACAGCTTGCCCATTGTACTCCTCAATTACAGAGGCCGTACATCACAACCTGAAGAGCGAAAATCTTGTACCTCTACCAGACAAGGAGGACCAAGGCCGACAAAATGCAAAACACTTTACTACGCTCCAAATATTCTCCGAAATTATTTAGCATTTATTTATTTGACAGACACTAAGGAACCGGTTCTCCTCCTATATAATATGTATACGTATATGTATATGTACATAAATATATATAACTAAGAAATACATATATTTGACTTGAGTTTGCAATCTGTAGATAATAGCACTTTAATGCTTTGTAAGAATTATTATCAGATTGATAGTTGTATCACCGAACGAAGTTTCGGCTAAAACAAGGAACACAATCATACATTTAAGTTATTATTAGCTTCATTTTCTGCCTGATTTACTTTTGAGTTTTAGATGATAGGCCTATAACAAAAGAGAAAAAATAAATATAAATAAAAATCTGGTAAACTGATATAACAAAGTGCCAGAACGCTTTTGTTCAATCAATGATCATTGCAATTATGATTTGCAGAAAATAAATTATTTTTGTAATCGATCTCCGAGTTAAGTTCCAGATCGATTCATTAAGCAGGGCTTACGGAAGAACAAAGGTCTAAAGTTTGTTAAGCATTTGTGAAGTAATATGTGGGTAGTGTTATTTGTCAAAACTAATTGTATTGCAACTTCCAATGCCGTATATGATCACTGTAAAACAATATGTTGTCATGAGAACTGATTTGCATTTGGTAAATTCTTTCTAATACATCACCATAAAATAGGTGCTAAATTGGGCATTACTCCGGTACCAGTCATCAACCGATTTGGTTCAATAACAATAGGCTTCTTCCCATGGACGTTATAAGTGCGTAGCCTATACCAAATTCATGAAAATGCGAAAAAGCTTATTTGAGTTATCGCTCATACATAGGGACAAAAAGACATTTCCTGTCCATCATACAATCTCATAAAGTACCATTCGAATACTTAATAACTAAAATATTTTTCAGTGGATCATGCTTAATACACATATTGTTTACCTGTTTTCGATGACAGAATTGCTGGTCTTCTGGTGTTCAGTGGCCTCGGTCTGCACCAAGACCGCTCTTCACCTCTAAAAAGAGGCCCCTATCAATGCTCCTTTCTAAGTACTACTTTCGTTAATACCTTGAGGTGTCCAGCAGTATTAGGAATGGAGCATACACAGACATCACTTCAAAATTCCATGTCAAAGCACAAAATTATGAAGTGAAGATCTGAATCTAAGTGTAGTCTTCCTCAGCTTGTTTTTGATTTAGAAAAGTTTTTTTTTCTTGAAGTCACAAACACTAAATAAAAACATAAACACTATCTTCTGGTCTTCTTGTTTCTTGATATAGGAAAGTTCGTTCACACGTCACTATTACATACCGTTAAACACCGGAACTCCACATCAATGGTGGGTACTCCAGGATGGCTTCGACAACATCTGCAATTAGAGAAATAGTTTGTATACACCAACTGTATATTCAAAGCAAAGGAGATAAAATGGTGAACATTAGATAACCTGCAAACCCATGTGAAAATTTTGCTCATTCAATCCCTTTCCCCTCCAGAAATAATGATTTGGTATTTTGTTGAATTTAAGTATCCCCTAACTGTCGAAATGTGCTTAGAAAATAGCATAGATAGTTTTAATTTGAACATACATAGGCCTAATTTCTATTGCCATTACGTTCTCGCATAGACGTAGCATAGAGAAAATAGGCCTATTATGATCGTGATAAAAATCGTTCTACTTCCTCTGCCCTTACCGGTACAATAGATAGATCAAGTACCCTATTGTTTTCGACCCCCAAATTCGAAGTTGAGTTTTTTAACATAAAAACACGTTTTCAGGCTCCTGAATCCAAAAATACTAATTTTTGGAAACATGTCTGTGTGTGTGTCTGTGTGGATGTCTGTGAACAGCCTAGCTCCAAAACGGAAAATCGTATGAAAACAGAATCTCGTATTTGGATCAGGTATCTTCTGAAGATGTGAACAGAAGATTGGCGAAAAGTTTCTCTTATTTTAAGGGGACTTTACATGAAGAAATATTTTCTCGAAAACGGCTCCAACGATTTTCATTAAATTTGGCGCATGGGATGCTTATATTGAGAGTTAAATCTTTTATTTGAAACTTTTTTCGAAAAAATTCTCTGAAGCCACCCACTGTGAATACGCGCTCTTTCCAATACGGCCTCTTGTAACGGAAAACCGTACGAAAACTACATTTTGTATTTGGGTTAGGTACCTTCTGAGGATGTGACACGAAGATTGGCGACAATTGTCTCTTATATTTAAGGGGTCTTTACAGTTTACATGAAGAAAATTTCGTTTTTTTGCTATTTTATCAAAAACGGCTCTAACGATTTTCTATAAATTTTGTACATGGAGTGCTTATACCAAGAGCTTTATTTGAACCTTTAAAAAAAAACTCTGAAGAGTGGTTATAAACCATCCACTGTTCACCCACTTTTTGTAGAAACTTTGTCTTGCCTGGTGAACAACTGAATAAGCGTTCTTTCACGGCCTCTTATTCTATAATTATAAGAATGTGAAGTGAGACAGATGTATTGTTGGCCGTGCATAGAGTAAAGAAATATCTGAGGGGAAAATTCGACAAATTTCGGAAATTATTCTTAAAGGCGGAAAGTTCAATAAACGTTTCCAGTCTTTTTGTTTGTTTGTTCTTGGCTTTAGTTGGCATGCCCAATTACAGTGTGCAGTACTACAGTGTGTCTTACTTAACATACTTCGAGTTAGTTTGTGCTTATGTTTAGTCACTTGTTCTTTTTTTTTTGTTACTCTATAGCCTGCGTTTTTAGTTGCAACATTCAAAGAAGAGTCTATAATGTGTTTATAGCATAATTAGTGTAAAATTGTGTCTTGCATTTCTATACAAGGATAATATGTGAATACTGGCAACTTTGCTGTTAAACTATTTTTTATTTTTTATTTCAGGCTGGATACTTAGGCCTTTTATATATAATTATTATATATACTGTGTATATACATATATATATATATATATATATATATATATATATATATACTAAGATGCTAACGTTTATTTGGGCAGAAGAAGTTATGTGACTCACATCAGTTTTTTTTTAATTTCATCGAATAGTGTAGGTAGGCATAAATATTTCACAGTAATATACCTTCTATATACAGGCCTAACAGTATCTCATGTAGTACTCATTTCAGCTTGATCAACGAAATAAACATCTGACTGCACTCAATGATTAGAAACGCTGCATTGTAGTATAGTCATGTTTTCCCACTTAACAAACATGTGAATTTAATTAGTCGTTACTCAGGTACCGGTCAACCGATTTGGTTCAAAATAAACACGATTCTTGCCATAGACATTATAAATGCGTATACCAAGTTTAATGAAAATCCAATAAAGCGTATTTGAGTTATCGCGTGTACAGACACACGGACGGACGGACAGACGAACAGACATTTTCCCGTCCCGCACACAATCTCATAAAGTACCATACTGGCACTTAATAAAACGAAAAGAAAATTATAAATAAAAAGAAAGGAAGAAAGGTTAAAACGAAATAAGGTGGAAAGAAATAAAAAGACACAAAAACGGATCTAGATTTGGAAAATTCAATTAGGATCCTAATAACTGTGAAAAAAGATCGATTCTTCACAATGTTTTAGCAGAAAATGAAGCTATTTTTAATACTTACGGGTCTTCATAATTGTTTTGAAAGAGAGGATAAATATGACATAAAAAGACAAACATTGTATTCACATCGAGAAATATGCCTACAGTGATTTACAATCCACAATGTAGTTGTTTGGGCCAAGGAATGCGGATACAGAAATCCCCCGAATAGCACACACTTAGATTCGATGGTGGATTTTGAATGTGCGACCTTCCGAATACACATGATATTTAATGCAGTCATTTGAAAATCCTAAATCAGTATTTTTCACTGACGATTATTAAAATGTGATTAACTACAAAACTTCGATAATATCTTTAGCAATATTTGAATTATGACTCTCTTTGGTGGCATAAAGTTTTCGTGCAGCCCAGTCAAGTCGAAGGTCTAGAATTCAAACCCTCCTCATAGAGAAAAATGTTAGAATGAGAGAAATCCCCAACCTTGGTCTTCGTGAATTTGAAATTCGTCAAGAATCTCAAAATTAAACGAAAGCCTCTTAGCAAAATATGCCGAAGTATCTCGTCCCAGGAACTCCTTATTTTAATTTGTGTCCAACTGGCTCAAGTAACGACAAGCATATACCTTGTCATACCATGGTTGTTTTACGAAAAAAGTAGGCTATCGTCATTAATATATATAGTAATGTTTTAACTATGGCCCAGCTAGTAGCACGCTGTCCGAGGGTCAAGTGTTCAAAACGGCAAAGGATGTAGATTTTTCGGAAGCGAAATCCTCAGCACGGTACCTTCACGACTAGTTCAAGAACACCAGGCCTCATTAGAACCTCTGTACAAAAGGTCTCGCTATTTATCACTCTAGCAATATCGAAGTTTGAGTGGAATTAGTTCCTTATTTCCTGGATATAAACAGATGAACTCATAGGTATAGTAGGTCTATGCAAAACCTAAGCTAGGTAGTTTTAACGATTTATTGTAATGAATTCAAGATCTCAGTGGCCATCCTAAATTGAGCATTGATTTCATTTACTCAAAATTTAATTATAGCACTGTTAAATACATTGAAAATTTACTGTAAACCAACAGCACTCGAGTTTATTGACCTGGTGATGGCATAGATTGCAAATAAATGAGGGTGACACGCGGGGTCAGTACAAGAACGTACTAGTTTTAAAACACAAAGATTCAATTCCTTTACATGCTGTGTTGAGGAATTTCTTGCGTGTATTCCTCTTTACTAGAAGAGTAGCAACATCGTGGAACTCTTTGACTGACAGGAGTAGAACGTAATGGAGCTGCAGTTCCCCAAGTACAGTCATCTCATAACTGCAATCGTCACTTCCGATACAAAATTAAAATCCCAATACAAATAAATTTTGGTATTACTCATATTAAAATGAAATGTTTGTAATAAAATATCCTTTAAAACGAGTTGCATCACAAACTTTTAAGAGTCAAGTTTGGTGAAATAACAAAAGACCAATAAATCAACTGTATCTTAGGAACTTTATGAAGAAAGAATATCCATAATATACTGAAGAATTTTTAATGCATTGTTCTTTTTATGTAAATTACTTAATATCAAAATAGATGATGAAGGACTTCTTGAAGGATTTTTTTATGTTCCACGTTATAGTTTATATAAATTGCATAATATTTTCCTCCTACAAGCAGATATTGATCCCCATAATAATTATCTCTATAATGTTCTCCGTCTATACAATAAACTGCACAAAATAGACCTATACATATATTCAATGGCCTAACGGATAAAATTTGGGGCCCCCTTCAAAACTTAATTTGGGCCCCTAAAAAAATAGTTCATGCTCAATTATATGGGTTCAGTATCATGTCTTCGATCGTGGGAAATATCAAATTTGATAGGTTGACAGGACCTCGGAGGTATTAAAATATCTGTATTATTAGTAGTAGTAGTAATAATACTGTATTAGTATTAGTAGTATTAGTAGTATTAGTACTAGTACTAGTACTAGTAGGATATGAGGAAATAAAGTAGTATTATTGCCTAGACCGCTTACCTCTAAAATCTGGTACAGGTACACTGTAATATGAAAATCCCGTAGAATCCTTAAGGGCCATTGGAAAATGCGAAGACGTCTAATGAAGGCCTATACATTAATCTAACTGTGGCTCTGTTTAACTGACTTAAAATGGTGTGTTCACAGCAATATTTTGTATAGTATCACACCAAGGTATCGAACTTCATATCAACAAAATCTAACTCCTTTCCTTTCGGCATTTGGTACACTTGGTGAAAATTATTGCTTGACTTTCTTCCGGCTTTAATTGTGTTATCCACAGGAGAAACCACCTTTCAATTAAGCGAACCCTTTTTAGGTAGATTTCGAAGAAAAATCTACCTATTGCAATGGATACCATATCATGATTTTCGAAAAATTATTTCATATCTTTACGTTTCATGCTCCCCTGAGTACGAAACCACCGCCTGTTCAAAAAAAATTGTGATATATATATATATATATATCTTTACACACTAGCGGCCGTAATTTTGAAGATATTTGAACCAAAATTTAATATGTTATTTCCAGGCCCAATAGTTCGGACAAGTTCGTTAATGAGCAAAATTGGCCCAAGGGGGTGGTCGGGGGAGGGGGTTGAAATTTTAAAACATTTTTATCTCGGCCCCTATGAAGTATAGAGGGAAACTTTGTTTGAATAAATTAGAATACTCCCTATGGAGTTCACAGTGACACCAACGATTCGGGGGTTTTGGGGGTACGAGTGGGGGTGGGGGGATGGAAATTCGAAATTTTTGAAACCACGTCTTGTGGGGTATCATTGAAAAGCTCTTGATGAGTACTCTACAAATCAATAGCTATTTTCTCGATAGCTCTCATTTAAGGCGAGATTTGAATGTTTGAAAAAGTGCTCTTTCCTCATTTTTGCAATTATTAGCTATTGCGGGTTTGTCAAGCCAAGGCTAAAGAAGAAGAGTGCTACGCAGCGACAGTAAATTACACCAAAAGTACTTTGAAATCTACCTCAGCCTGTAGGCTTGCCTAAAGTGATTTTTTTTATTACTGCTGTGCATGGTTTTCCCCCATTAATACAACTTATTTAGACCTACATTCCTTTTCGTCCTGTTTTTAATTCGGACCTCCTAGGATTTCAGGGCCCCCCTGGACTTCAGTCTGCGGGCCCTTCAGTTACGCCACTGCATACATTCAATATGAATATCATGGTTTAGAAATACTTGTGAACAAAACTTGAATGTTTTAAAAAAATTTAATTTAAAAAAAATTGTGAAATTATAAATGTTGATAATTTTTAATAAAGTAGAATAACTGAATGCATTGATAGAATGATTATGTAAATTCAATAAATTGCAATTGAAATTCCTTGTTGATTTTCATTTAAATATTTATTTACATGGTCCTCTATAACTATTATACTGTTCCTCTTTTTACGTACATTTTTATTGTGTGTCTCCTGTTATAGTATTAGTAGGCTTTAGTGCTAGTGATGTAATGTGAGAGAAAATTGTAATTGGGTAATGTGCCTGTTATGTTCTGAACATAGACAATACTTCTGATTAACCCCACCATTTTTCCATTAACTGAGTCAGTAAATCAAGAGTACCCTCGTGGGGGGTTTAAGACACAGAGTGCATCATTAATATTTCTGGGTGGGGGGTGAAAATTGTTGCAAAATTAGCATTTTATATGTTAAAAATAAAAACGGTCAAGTTTTGTAACTTCAAAGGCAATAAAACTTTTTTGTTTCTTTACAATACATTCTGTAATGATTTGTTATGTACACATCATGTAAAAGCAATCTAATTAAACTTTTTTTCAATTAACACTGTTTTTATTGCAAATACAGCAATAGCTTTTCCGTGGAAATAAGTTTTAGAGTCGTCCTACTATTTGTGAGGGAGTTACTTTTCATGAGTTTGGGATGATACGTAGTTGGGGTGGGAGTTACTTTTGATGAAAGTTGGAGGGAAGGGTGAGTCATGAATCTAGGGGGATGGTAAATTACTTGTGTGGACCAGCTCCCCGCATAAGATCAACCGAGCTACACCTTGTCCTCAGGTGCGAAATGGCTTTTCATTTTTTATAAGAATATTGCTTATATATTCATTCAAACACTTTCTTTTTGAAGCTAGTAAAACTTCAGTATTTTTCCTCCTCAGGTAAACTTCGATCTACCCAATGTCTGTATTTACAAGTCACAGACATATACACCGCCCCTACACAGACATTGCCTACATGCACATTTACTGAAAAAAAACAGTCAACCTATGTTCAAAGGAATTGGAATGACATTCTTTCTGTCACCACAAGTAAACTGATTTCAAAACGTGTGGTGACATCTGTCATTCAAAGTATAACGCAACGGAACTACTCGTCACCCATAACTATTGAAAAGAACAGTTATGTTTCCTTCTGTTTTCAAGTACACATTAAAATTATTTGCTGTCGTTCTCTCAGCTATGTGTCATTGTCAATTAAACACCTTCCATCTTACCGTTTGAAACAACAATTGCAATGACTATGTCCAGTAAGTATTTCAGACATGCTAGACTTGACTACACTTGAAGCTAATTCTGGATTGCTAACTACACAAGAAGAATTGTATAGCTGTTTAAGTTTTACGTCATGCAAGGTCATATCAACATAGCTTGTGTTGTGTATTAGCACGTATGTGTGTAGATGAAGTATTTTAATTTGCTTTATAGCCTACTTTCGATTCTCACATAAATACATTGTTGACAAATAATCGAAATGCACTATCTATCTTCCTTTGCGTCTGTCTGTTGGTCTTTCACGTAAAAACTATTGAACCGATAGCACTGGAATTTTGCATAAACGTAGTTTTATGATTACGCGCTTATTTTTCACCGTATAATTATATAAGTTTAACTCCTCACAATGCCGAATTTATTTTATGTGCTCGCGGGATTAAAATGGTATCTCTTTTACACTTTTTGTAGGTATGTGGCTTTGTGAAATAAGTAGCTTCTTAGCTTAACATTCACGATTTATGCTCCGTGATCGTATCACATGCCCCAAAGTGTATGCCCGTAATTTGTCGTACAAGTGCCCCAAGTGTCCCGATTTTCCTTTTGGGTGGTAATTTATCAATTTTTCTACTTTGGGGAGTTGGTTTATTTTATAAATCTCAATTGGTTATAGTATCGCGGACTAAATGGCTTCTCGATTCCCCAATTGTAGTTTATTTAAACAGCTGGACGCTGTAATATCATTAGGGCATCTGGCCTAACGCCTTACTTTTTCACTGTGCCAGCCAGTCTGAAACACCATAGGGGTCTTTCCGGTGTACGTATTAAGCCTTAATATTTTTTATAATCAATTTTGAACGTTGGATTAAATCTCATATTCTAATCGGAAATCTTATTCTGCGGATCTTGCATGGGTTGTCATATATTTAACCTCTTTTGATTGATTAAATTTACATTTCGTCTTTAATATTTAATCATCCATAATGAGTAATAAATTAAATGAAAGCTCTATCAATTCTCTATACGATGGTAATTTTATTACATTATTCCGCAGTCTGGTTTTTCTATTATAACTGTAATAATTATTATAGAGTTATTTGAAAATATTCCATTGTTGCTTGAATTTGCGTCACTGAATGTTTAGTCCCTTCAAGTGTAACCAAGACGGTAGGATTGAGCATCTATGGCCGATGTTTACAAAACATAGACGTTTTCATGTCGATGATCGATGTTTTCTAGATCGATGTGAAACAATCGATGTTTTTGCTACATCGATGTTTCTCCCAGACAACGATATCTCTTAACATTTTCATGGAAATATTTCAGTTTATTTATGAATTTTGCCTAATTTTCTGACTTTTAAAAAAGTAGGCTATAGGCCTACATCGATGTTTTCTGACAAAATACATCGATGTTTTCAGGTCGATATTATCGTCACATCGATGGTTACCGCCGATTTTAACATCGATGGTGAACATTGATGTTTTAACTATCGATGCTCATCCCTACAAAACGGCGATAAACCTCAAAATACTCTGATCAAAGCCATTGACGTGCTCTCGTAGAAAATACGTTAATAATTACTAGTTATTGAAATCAAGACATCACTGTAATATCCCAAGCACTTACGCAATTCTGAGTATCTACAAAAGGGAAAACAAAAGAAATAATCTCTTGAACATAACTTCTGATTAAAGTTCATTTAACGATTCATTGTTAAATGAGAATCTCCTGAGCGATGAGGAAAGTATAAATCATCAATTTATGGTTTCTGTACGTTTAAGCGCGAGAGTTATTCTCTTGAAAAGAAATAAAGTATCTTCTTCTATCGAAGAACGATACAAATAAAAGACAACATTGTATCTTGTATTTACAAGCGGAAACGGTACATTCAAAAGGAAAAACTCTTTACAAACGAGTTGTTTAAAAACATGTTCTGTTGGACTGAGGAAATAGGTTCATGTAATTGCATTTTATTGCTGTAACTGAGCAATGTTATGTTATTATACTGTGTATAATCGTATATCAATAAACGTTAACTATATTATGTTCTTACACGTTCTGAAATATATTGTACAATATACGCTGAATTCTATAATACTGCGTGTTAGCTTCATGTTATTTTAAATGGTAGACATTGTTTAACAGAACTCCCCGTCTATGTAAAGTTCAATTTTAAGGCCTGGGCTGTAAAAAGAAAGTCCTAGCACATTAAGGCTAAAGTAAAAGGTGCTAGTATGTTATAGCGAATATTAAGGATATAACCAGATGTCACCCTCGTTCTCGTGTCTTTCGTACAAATAAATAATTATCCATTTTCTTCATATTAATCACCACAAATAGCTACTATTATTCCTACCACTAATATTATCGCGAATATATTAAATATAAATTAGCATAAATAACTATTTTAGCTTTGAGAATTTTGTCCATAAACTATAGATGGTTTTTGCCTAAACAAAAACGTAAGCCATCACAATAGTTAGTTTCGCTCAAAACATTACTTACGAACTTCATTTCTCTCCATGCATTGAAGTCTCCAACTCCTTATCATAGCGAAGGATTTTTTCAATATTAGTTCGTTGTAAAATAAATATAAATTTCTTTACGAATGGATAAGGATTAAGTTTTTCAGCAAACGTTTCTGCTATGTTCCACTTTTTCAATAAGTTATATTTTGTTTCAAACAAATTGTTGCCAACCAAAAGAGCCTGAATTCCGCTACATATGAAATTAGGCCTACCCAAAAGTTATTATGATTACCTTCTAGCACAAGCGAACTGAAATTATTTTCCTTTTAAAATTTAAAATTAAAAACATACAACGTCGTAGGATGTTCGACCGTAGAACTTATATTAGATATAGATATAGATATTATACTTCATTGTATTTTATTCTTATGTGAAACAACAACAAACAAATAGTTTTAGTACAATGTGAAATTTGAAATTTCTTACAGTTTATTTTTAGCCTTGAATATAGTATTATGAACGGAATTTTTGGCTTAGTGTTTTTACCGTTTCTAGAAATCGTTGATTGTTGATTGGTATCGACTGTACCTAAGGACGGGTCGTGTGCCCGCTCCGCGTGTCAGACGAGCAATCCGGAGTTTGTCTTACCGTCCGGCATCCATCTCCAGGTCTTCACAACTCCTTAAACGTGGTAATGTTTTGTAACTAGCTAATTAATTGGTTCAGCTGACGATGATTCAAAAGAACTTCGCAACCGTTATGGCAAGTTAACACTGTTTGCTCATGACGTACAGTCCATTAATTATTTCTGAGCGTGTTCTCAGATGAATATCTGTTTATCAAAAGTGAAGCAAGCAGGGTGAGCATTTCACATACTCGATCTGTATAGATAAATATTAAATCCCATTCGTAAGGCCAGAATTAAAATGATGGCCATACCCCGAATTCATAAAAGGATATATAAACCGTAGATCTTACAGCGAGACTTTTGTAAATGTTTGTAGAAAAGCAAAGAATAGAAGTTTCGAAGACAGTAGGGTGTATTGTGACTGCAGTGAAGGTCATGATTACTTCTAAAATCACACCACGCATTGTGTCATTGCTGAACTATGTCTAAACCTAATTAAACAATTTTTCTCCATTGCGTAAAATGAGGCCATGAGAACCATAGTGATCTAAGTGACAAATTAAAAAAATTAGATAAGTGTACAGAAATGTTGACATTTATTAATTATACAGTATATATAGCCTACTATATGGTCGAGTAAAATTGAAATTTAGTTTATTAATTTAATGTTTATGCCACTTAATAGATAACTTAAATTTTAAAATAATGCAGTTGTTCATATTTTATAGGGACACACAAGCAAACTGGAGCGAATTATTTAAAAATAGAAGTTCATTACAAGTAAAACTGTAAGTTACAAAAATTATTAAAAGTGATTATACGATTGAATTCATGTGATTTAAGAATTTAGTGTCTTTACACATTTTAAATTGGAACGAAAATACGTTATCTTATTAGGTCATATTTAGGATTTTTGGGTCATATTTAGTCATTTTTAAGGGTATATTGGCAGTCATATTTTCCACTTTTCCAGGTCATAACACCCGAACCTTACTCATAACAAATTCAGCTCTGTGTATAACATAAACTTAAATATTGTAATGAAGATATTACATAATCATATGAATTACAGGCCTATTGCTGTACCGAAGGATAAAATAATGCTTCACTTAATAAAAAAAAGTACCTGTATTCATAATCAGTACTTTACATAGGAACATGTGTTACTTCGTGGAAACGTCTTCTGCATTCTAATACGTAAGTTTAGCAATAAAATATTTAAATAAGGAACTGGTAGGCACATCATTCTGCATACATACACGTGCAAGTAGTTCAAAACGAATGAACAAGTAGAGATAGTAGTAAACTTAAGATGTACTGTAGGCAAGGCATTACATAAGTATTCCCAGCAGTCAGAACCTTAGCTTTACATCTCTCATGTACCAGAAGAGAGGGCAATGGACATTCATCCTTCAAGTTGCAGCAGCAACAGAAGTGCATTTGCTATGCAGATATCAGGCCTATAAATAGTTGACGGGCGTGATCTCCAGCTTCGGTTTGTAGCAAGTACTTTCAGCATACAACGCAAAGTGAAACCCCTTTCCATAATAAAGTAGACAATGGTATAAAAACTAATTTCGCAGTCCACTGACCTATAATATAGCGTACAGTACAGTATGATCCAAGCTTAATGGTAGGCCTAAGTGGAGCAGTTGATTCGGCATTGGCTTTCTGTTCTCTAGCTAACAAGTCCAATCCTTGTTCAAGTCGATGGTATTTATGCGACAATTCCAAGACAGCAAATTTACAAGTATCTAGCAGAATTCCTGCGAGGCATGTTCACGGTTTCAGACCTAAGAAGCAGTTAGTTTTGACACATTACAGCATTTTACACGTTGATTAGCGTAGGCCTATGTTAATTTTAATTAATATCAAACATTTCTTATATATTTAAGTTTTACACGTTATAGCCTACATGGTGCTGGTAAGTAAAGACCTATACAATAAAATTCATGTCATAGTTTCGCCCGTCAAGTTTGTATTTTAAACATGCCATACTTTTAAATTCTTATTCTTTAAATGCTATGCATTGCATATTTCTGTAGGCTATACAATATTAAATTATCTTGGAATTTAGGTCTTTCGTTTTGAATACTTTAAAAATTCTTAAAACTTGACTATTAACTCTTGCCTGTAGTGTAGGTAAATTAGTCTAACACAATCTCCATGACTAACTTACTGAAGATAAATTACTGGGCTCTAAAATACAGCTGCTTTAACTCTCCTAAATTCTAACATTAACTCTCCTAAATTCAAGTAGGCCTATTATCAAGCAAAATTCAATTTATACGAACATCTCCGTACATCAGATTATTTTATTTTAATTTAAAAATATGTTGTAATTTTTTAGTTATTTAGGCTTACATCATTGACATGCCTGCCAATTCAGTATTTGGTTTATTGAATATTTATTGTATTATTGCGCACATAAAATATTAAATGTACCATTTAGATCCCTTAGGAAGTTCCTTTCTAAAACTCAAGATATTCCATGAAAATTATAATTTCGTAAAACAAAACACAAAAATGTTCCAAATAAACGAAATTTCGTGTTTTTTTCGCGAATGTAAAATGATCATATTTGAAAAAATCACTCGATCAGTAGTGATAATCACAATTCATGAATCCGTCACTCATGGAAACTAGGTATACCTAGGTAAAGCAGTAGCTGGATTCCCCAGCCTGAATCTTTAAAGTACCTTAGGTTTTAAATTGTTTTAAAACTATCAAAGTAAAATATAAAATAGATTAATAATTTTTACTTACTTATTTACTTACTTACTCAATGGCAATAGACTAATTTTTACTATGAAACTAATATAGATTTATTGATACAGAATGACCCTTATATTGCCAAAGTTTTGATCAGATTTCTGTCACTTTCAGTAATCGTTAACCCGCACAAATGAGATATTCTTTATTTTCGGGAACATTTCAGGAAAATATTCATACCCTACCATAATTCTCTAATTGTTCATGAGTTGCTTAAGTTTAACTTTTTATGGGATGAAATTTTTGGGGGTAATATTGTGAAGCACGGATAAGTATAGGCTAAGCAATGCAAATAAATGTGGGATAAATGACCTATTAAAATTCTAGTTTATTTTTTATGAAAACGTTTCTATATCCCTGTATCATCTAGGTAGGTCTAGCTATATATTTTTACACATATGTAGACTATGAGCTATACATAAAAACTCAAATTTAGGCTATCTGTAATTTTACATTTATTCCTAATTGGCATTATGCCTACTGGGCCTGTTCTTACATCCGAAATTCGCAGTTTTAAAACGAAGGTTTAGTCAGCATAATCCGTACAGGAATTTGCCCAGATTTCGTTAGGCGGAAATATTTTATAATGTAATAATTAAATGGACGATTAAATTATAAGAGCTAATGTCGAAACAATGACTTACTACACTACTTCTATAGTTCAAGTTGTACCATTTACGATAATTTATGTCCAACCATATAAACAATCATGTCTTCACATCCTTAAACAAAAGCCGATATATCAGCTTCATTAATTTCTTAAAAGAGTCAACTAAAGGTATCCATCAATTCAATTAAAGGAGATTTACAGTGCAGGGCAAAAAAGATCCTCGCCGCTATGCTGGTGTCTCTGAGCGCCTCGTGGAACGTCTCAGATTTACTCAAGCAAAACGTTTAACATAAAGGTTCGAAGATAAAGTTATGTAATGCAAAGGTATGTAACCTTCCTCAGCGGCCTCTATTTAATCAAGAAGATCTAAGGTTTGTATCCCGAGGCGGTCTTTCTCGGCATAGTCACGCCCAGTGTATATCTGGACGCATAAGCACATATATTATATTTGCAAAAGGTCAGCGCGCGCTCCGCGAATTTCCATCGGGATCACAAACACATCACGTTATGGACGCCAATTATGGATAGCCAGTACATGCTTTCTTCTAACGTGTCGTCCAGTCTCGGCTCTTTGCATGCTTATGTACATTTTAAAACGTCGTCGTTATTATTATTTATTAGTAATCAGATGTATGTATTATTCCAGCATAGCAGACATCAAAGATTCACCCGATGTTATTTCCAATTAGGTGATATATCGATAGGCTATAGGTAACGTACAGGAATGGATTATGAGATGAACGTTTCCATTTATTCGCTCTATTCAGAATGATAGGAGAATGCCTACACTAGTAAACCTATAAGCCTGAGACTAAAACTAAACTAAGCTCCTTGGCACTAGAGCCCTTTGAGGGACTAGACCAGCCATCCGATTGCTGCTTCATCTACCATAGGTAGATGGCAGGATTGGATGCATGTGGTGACATACCGATTTCTGCGGCCGTTTGATGGTTTACTGAACCGGAGGCACTAAATCTTTATCAAGTTATTCCTCACTTTTGTCCCAAGGCTGAGTGCACCCCGTTCCAGACCTCCCTACCTAAGAAAATTCCAAGGAAGTGTCGGGAATCGAACCCAAACTGTAGTCAGCTATGCTAATGACTAAACCAAACAGCAGGTTATAAAGAAAGAAACACAAAGATATAGCAAAAATGCTGCCGTGGTAACCCATCGCAAACCAAGCTCAATCCTGAAATTGCCAGAGGAAAATCAGTCTGCAACGGAAGTACTGTACGTTAGTAACGTAGAATACGTCTTCCACCAGAAGCACTATATTTAAATAACTTTTAAATTGGCCAAAAGAGTTTACTTCTTTCTGCACGTCACCGATAGCTCTTAAGATAGATAATCTGTAGGCTTTATACTTAACTGTACGAATCAAGTTTAAACCCAGTACAAGCGTAAGAAGTGCAAGTGCGTGTAATTTCACCGAAGATCTAGCCTCATCTAGCCATAGACCCTCGTTCAAAATTCTATATTTTATCGATATTCGATTTCTAATTTTTTTTACAATTTTTAAATCTTCTGTGCTTCTTTTAGAACAAACTACAGAATCTTGTTTGGCGTTAAAAAGGAGTTGGGATCAGACGCGAGAAAAAAGTAAATTAAATGCTTAAAAAAGACAACATAACTAATGTAATAATAAAAAATGTGCATAGTTAAAGCACGAACGGTCGTCTAGGCCCGTGCGTTGATTTATTCTATGGATAATGTATTTAATAGCCTATGTATGTAAGAATAAAGATGCACCTTACCATACCATACCATAATGTAATAATAGTCAAACAAGAACATCCAACTAAACTTTTTGATAGGTACAGCAAGTTGTGTGAGTCTGCGAAGAGCTGGAATGAGACGCGAGAATAGCTATTTATATATCAAGTATGCAAGATAACGCTTTAGCGGACGAATCTAGCTTTGCGGCCGAGACCGAAATATTGGATGAGTCCGCTAAAGCTTTTGCGTACATGGTGCATAGAGTATGTTTTAGTAAAAGCTCTGTAAATTATATGAAATGAAATAAAAATACCGTATAATTAATAACAAAAGGCACAGTCAGCCATTTGTTGACGCCATATTCTCACAGCAGCCTGAATCCAATGCTATGAGCCAATATGAAATGCGGATGTAGATGGCAATGCGGGTTTCTTATTAACAATATAGCCATTTTGGTTTAGTCCTGTATTTGTTGTAACATTATTAAGTGTTTTGTAAAAAAGAAACTTGGTAAAGTTTCTGATTAAAGTAAAGAAACAAAGTTGCTTTATATGTGTTGTTTTATGGTCAAGTATTTTGTTAGGGTTGGTATGACTGGCCACTGCCATGTGGATTCTTCAGTTGCCATGACGACTTTACCCGCTTAAGCCAGTAAAAATTACTTTACCGGCCTAGGCTGGTAAAGTGCTACTTTTAAGCGCGTTAACAGTCCGACGAGCAGCTGTTTTGCAGAGCGTGTACTAAAAAATAATAAATGTAGTGATTAAGTTATAGAAAATTATGAGAGTGTTCGAAGAGCTGGAATTCATTCGCGAGAAAATAGTAGGCTACAATTTAACTTAAGGTATAGATAGTTGAGTGTTCCAAGAGGCGATAAAATAGTAAATTTAATGCTTAAGGTAGAGAATATCATACGAAAATTACAAGAGCTAATATCACAAGCGAGATAATAGCAAAATCTTTCCTAGGGTAGGCCTACAGAAAAAGCAAAACATATGCTTGGTGTTGAGAAAGTCGTGTGTGGTTTAAATGTATCCGTAATTAGGGGGGAGACGAATAATTAAAAACATTTCTCTTTTGACTATGGTGGTGCACTCGTGCAATCTTATCGTCAGACAGTGGAACTACAAACAGAAGGATGTAGCCGGACGCATTATGAGAGCTACCATACTGATTTCAAATATTATCTCTTCTTCTGGATGATATAATATCTCTTTATAGTAGAAGACCTACAAAAAAACCTGAAATAACGTATTTATCTAATCGGCAAGATAAACTGTTGAAACCATAACTCAAACTAAAATGAACAGACGAAGTTGCATTTCTGCAGTATCAAAAATACAACCCATAAATGAGATTGTAAGCGCTTGTATATATCTACTGCAGTATGGTTACATTTTAATTTATAATAAAACATTTTCACAGCCTTAACATGTGTAAACGGAAACATGTTGCAATAAAACCTGTTTAAGTATTGTATTAACATTGTTTTATCATACCCATTATCATATCACATTTTCTTCAAGGCTCAAGCGCGGTGTTACTTAAATGCAAATACATTCTATTTAGAATGTATAGTTCCTTTATGCTTAAACAAATTCGTTTTATAATACCAGTTATTTATTATTACTTGACAAGATTATTGATTCAAATGATCCATGTAATCTAATACGGGTATAGTTATATTATAAATCACAATAGAATCAAGACTTATCTCTTCATCATTGTTTACACGAAACATAGCAGAGAAACACTATCTCTCTATATATATAAGCGGCTTTGTCCTGACTGACTGACTGAGAGACTTGGAATTTTGACAGTACCCTCGTTTCGTAATGTAAGTGCACACTAAGAAAGGATTTTGCAAAATTTTGATATTAAGTGCCAAAAATCAAATGTTTTGGAGGAGACGATATACCTTATTACAAAGAATTCATCAAATACAAATCACATTGTGAGTACAGTTCTCATGACAACAGTGTATTGATGGCAGTGTTCATAGGTAGCTTTGGAAGTGCATGATACGGGACTTTGACAACACCCTTTACTGTGTGAATATTCCCTAAACAGTCATAATAAATATAACTCAAAGTCTCGATTGTCTCCAGGTAAATAGACCAGCAAACAAGTATCTCGTGAATTTATCGATAAATCCGGACCTCTCGTTATATTACCTATGATAGTATATCAGGTTAATACTTTTGTTTCAAGGAAGAAGCGTGACTTGTCTTATGCACTATGATTATTAAAATAATAGTCGGGGGATATTAGAGAAGATTTTCTTTTTCTGGCGAGTGAAGTATAACGATTGGATTCAGGACTTCTCAAACACTTCTCTTCAACTTTTTGTTTGTAAAAAATAAGAGCATAGTTACTTATCTAAGGCTAGATACCCCTGCCATTGACATTAAAAAACCTTCTTGTTCGCACACTCGTAATGCCACATCTCAATTACTATACTATAGGCCTACTTTGACTTAAACGCAATCTATCACAAAGACTTCAGCGACTTCACAATACTTGTGCGCGTTTTGCCTTTAATGTATGTCTATATGATCAGACTTCACCCTCTCTGGAGTTCTTGTCTTGGCTACTTCTTCATGAACGCAGAAAGCTACATTCTCTTTCAATGCTCTACGAACTACTTCGCACTAAAATTCCTCCTTACTTGGCCTGCCGTTTTCACTACCTATCAGAATATCATGATCTCGGAACAAGATCCCATCAGAACACTACCTTATCTATTCCCCCTCACAATACTGTATTTTATTCTTCAACCTTCACTGTCGGGACAGCTCGTCTGTGGAATTCCTTACCTGAGGATATAAAAGTCTACCGAACACTCAGAACTTTCAAGATGAAGTTAGTTGACCACTTGACCACCAACCATTATCATTTATATTATACTACTTTCATGTTAAAAATTTTTGTTTTTGTATTGTTTTCATTAATTTTTATTTTACTTTTTTATTTTTAACTATTATTAGGCTATTACTTTTTAAATTTGTTCTACTTATAATGTTGAACTTCAATTATTATAGTTTAATATAGTTTTAATTACAGTTTTCACTAATATAATTTACATTTATATAATGTAATCATGTCTGTGTTGTTTTAATTAGAGTATTTGGTATCGTTTGAATATATCCCCTCTGGTTAGTGGAAAAGAAGGCCTTAAGGTAGTAACTACACAAGAGGGAAATATAAATAAATAAATAAATTCTCCTCAGTTGAGGACCAACCCATTACAGAAGAGCTACTATTAGCTAAGTTTAGCATGTAATGGTGATACAGCCATTGAAAGATAACTGAAAAGAGATTCATGAATACGCAGCACTTCCCTCGGGAGTTCGTAGGCGAATACAACCCTCGTTTTTATAATGCCTTTAAAAGGGAGATTCAAATCTGCATTGAACTTTAATACATGAAACTATTATTCAAAGACAGAGGTTGAAAGTGCATGCACTTCCCTTCCTGGTGGGGAAACTGTTAATATCGCAGATTGATGAACCTTAGTTTCATGGGTTGAGGAAGAATGAGGTAATTTATAGTATTGCGTTTAGTTGCTATGAGTTTATGACGCACTTCCTGTGGCGCTGCATGACCGCCACTCCCCAGCCTCTCGCTGATACATCTTGCCTCACCTTCCTCTTCTTATTTACGATCAGGAGTCATCTGACTGCTCCACATGCGTGCCGGTAGCTCTATGTCAGCTTGCCAAATGCGCTATCATCAACTCCTTTTTATATTTCCAGTTTTGGTTATGTATTAGAATGAAAATTCCTGAGTTTAAGAACCACCCTTGAATTTATAATCCATTAAAAAGAAATGATAAACATAAAATTTAGTCGTCAAACCTTACAGGGAAATTTGTGTTCAGGTTATTTGAAATAAACGTTATAAGTAACATTACTCTTTAAGGTAAACAATATTGAAAGTTGGCATTTTCCGTTTTGTAATTTTTCGTAATATTCAAAGACGAAAAGCAAATGTTAGAATGAGAATAATATAGGAGAAAAATTCCTCTGACACTGGGATTTGAACCCAGGACCTTTGGCTATCCGTGCCAATGCTCTACCAACTGAGCTAAGCCAGAGTTCACTTCACAGCGCCAGATGGAACTTCTCTCCTATGATTAAGGGCAATCAGTCATAGGAAAGAAGTTCCATCTGGCGCTTATAGGTTATTCACAGAAAGACGCCGAAAGTAAAGTATTCTAAATGCCCGCTGATTAATTGAAAAATGTTCTTGTTGAGTTTATGTGGTGGAGTTGGAAATGACAGGGTAAGTGTAAAATTAACTGTGTTGAAAATTGAGCAAAAAGTTTTTTTATACTGTATATATACAGTATATATATATATATATATATATATAGTTAGTTTTGTGGTTTACAACCATGGACACCTAAGTAAAGAATAAAATAAAATAAATATAATATGTTTAGTTATTAAAATAATACTTAAAAATCTCTTAACATGGCAAAAATCCGAAAATAAAATTATTTTAATATGTTAATAAAAACTAATATAGAGTTTATAAAAATTAAAAAATCCGGGCCCTTTTATTACTTTTTTTTAAATTGGGAACACCAGTTCAGCTTATTGATCTGTTAGAGATTTTTCCATTTTTCTATTACTGTTCTCGATTTCGCAACATTTAAAATAATGCGATACTGCAAATTTATGGATACTGCGAACGGTAGGTCAATATAAAACCGATGTCAAGCCCTACATAATTTTATGTACACTGTTAGTATAGGAATTATTAATATAGTACTTACTTACTTACTTCCTCGGCGCTACAGCCCTGGATGGGCTTTGGCCTCCCTCACGACTTGCCTCCATCTTTCTCTATTCTGAGTCTTTTCCCACCATCTTCCCACCCGCATAATCCTCAAGTCTTCCTCTAGGTCCTGTATCCATCTCTTCCTTGGTCTTCCACGTCGCCTCTTTCCATCCATGTTTCCATTAACAACTTCTTTGGTGTTCTTTCCCCCTCCATCCGTTCTACATGTCCTAGCCAAGCCAAACGACGGGACTTCACAAATCTCACTATGTCTTCACAGTTGAGAATCCTTTCTATTTCCCCATTGGTTCTTATTCTCCATCCTTCATCCTCTCTCACAGGACCATAAATTCTTCTTAAGACTTTTCGTTCAAAAATACGTAAAGCATTCTCATCTGCTGTTGTCATAGTCCACGTCTCTGATCCATAAGTCACAACTGGTCTAATGAGAGTTTTATATAGATTTACTTTCAACTGCCTGGATAAGAGGGTTGATTTCAAAAGTTTGACATTAGCAAAATAAGCTCTGTTTCCAGCCATTATTCTCTTATTTATCTCTGATGTCACGGAGTTTCCACAATTTAATTCAGCACCAAGATAACTGAAACTTTCCACACCTTCAAAATTATACTGTCCCATAGTTATATTTTGGGTTTGTCTTCTATATTCTGATGCTGACATTTTCATATATTTGGTTTTTCTTTCATTGATTTTTAGCCCCATAACTTGACTTTTCTCTTCTAATGTCATAACCATTTCCTTGAGAGAGTCCAGATTCCGTGCTACCAGTGCAATGTCATCCGCATAAGCATAAGCTTGTTTGGACTTATTAATTATTGTTCCTCCTAAATTCAATTCAGAAATAGCTACATGCAGAGCTAGATTGAATAATACTGCTGAGAGGGAATCTCCCTGTCTCACTCCGGTCTTTACCTCGAAAGCTCTACTACTTTTACCACCAATAAAGGCCTTGGCCAGAGATCCCTCCATAGTCAGCTCTACCAGTTTGATTAGTTTCTTTGGCAATCCAAACCTCTCTAAAGCATTCAACATCTGTCTTCTATTTATGCTATCAAAAGCTTGCTGGAAATCAATGAACAATATATGTAGATCAACATTATACTCATAGCACTTCTCCATGGATTGTCTCATTACAAAGATCTGATCTGTTGTACTTCTTCCAGATCTAAAGCCACATTGATATTCCTCGATAATTTCCTCAGCATATATTTTCAACCTCCTTTGCAAAATACTAGAAAAGATCTTATAGGCAATATTAAGCAATGTGATCCCTCTATAATTGCTACACTGTAATTTGTCTCCCTTTTTAAAAATGGGACAAATAAGACCAATCCTCCAGTCCTCAGGCAATACCTCTCTTTCCCAGATTTCACAAATCATCGCATGTAGAGCTCTTATTAGATCGTGTCCTCCATTCTTTATTAACTCCGCTGTAAGCTGATCCTCTCCCGGGGCTCTTCCATTCCTCTGCTGCTTTACCGCCTCTTCTACTTCTGTAAGAGATGGCTTAGGCACTTCTGGGTCAACATTCATATACACTTTTGTTTCATTTTCATGAGATCCTTCTTTCACATTTAGCAATTCTGTAAAATACTCTGCCCACCTGTCTAAGACTTTCTCCTCTACTCCATTATTAATATAGCATTCGAAGGTATAATTGCAATAATAATAATAATAATAATAATAATAACAATAATAATAATAATAACCATAATAATAATATTGAGATTAAAAGCCATTTCATCTCTCAAAATACAACAGTTATTTCGGTGATCGGTACGTCCATGGATAAAATATGATCTAGGGCTAAAAGAGAAGTTGAACCTCACACTGTACAAGTCCAAAATCCCATAACATTCTGTTGAAAAATGAAGGCATTGAATAATTCAGTTTTAACTTATGAACGATTTCATACTTCTTACGTTATGTAAGAATTCTTAATTGAATTTCAGTGTGGAGATAACTTCAATTCCCTATTGTTTTCCTTCCAGGTCATGGTCGTCTCATTAATATTTCAATATTACGCTAGCTTTTTTTTCTCCTTACTGATCCGCCTCATCTATCTTTTAGTTAATTTGCCTCCAAGCAGGGCAATGTGTCGGTAACTTAATTCTAATTAAATCAATGGCAAGCAAGAAGATGAATTATTGTTTCATGAGGGTTAAGAAAGAAGCGGTCATCAACAATTTTGATTGACTTCTTGACATGGTGTCCGGATTTTGTTATACAAAGGTTAATGCCTCGCGGTGCACCTACTTGCTAAGCAATAAAGCATATAGGAGCCATGCGTTATTTTTAGCGGACTTCCCCTTTCGTAGCTAATGAGTAGACCTCGGAATTTTAGGCAAATGGCTATTTAATTCCTTTTGGAACATGTGCAAAATAATTGCAGATCTTTGCAATTAATGGAAAATTATACTCATTGGGAGCAGTTTTATAGTTCCTAAAATGACCTAAAATGGGGTCAGTGTCTATTTCTCCCTTCGTGTACCTAAACAAGTAATTTTAACGTTTTTAAAGAATTTTAAAAAAATTAAAGATTTAATATCATAGATTACTTAAAAGTTACTTATTTTAAAATGTGACTTACCCACTAGAGTAAAATAGCGGGCTATGGTCTTATTAGAATGACTCCACATTGTTGTGTAAACACTACAGGCGAATTCGTTTCAACAGTGAAAAACTTTCTATTTATGTCAGGCCACCAAAAATTAATATGTTTCTGATTAACAGTTTATTATAACCATAGCGGGCTATGCTATAACCAACCGTTTTGAATTCTTCAATGACAATGTACAATAGTAGTAGTAGTAATTCCATCGGGTCGCAAGCGACCCCTGGTGATCTCTTAAGGGGATATTCTAAGGGAATATTAAGGAGCTCCCTTAAGGGGAAATTCTGGGGTGCGCCAGTCCGCTACCTAACACTTAAATCTAAAGACAACACAAACACCCAATTCTGAACCCGGGAAAGGGATTTTCCACTACTGAACAATCCCTAACCGGCCGGAAATCGAAGCCGGACCGGCAGATAGCTTAAATTTCATTTTTTTAGTTTTCTTCTCAGTGTGCATGCAGTGCTCATCAAACTGGCCATTTGTATCAGTGGAAAGGTCATTTTCAGCCTTCAAAATAATTTAAACAGACAAAAATCACAGCCTAAGGTTGAAAATTTGGAGGAAATCTTGATAATATATAGTGCTACTAAATATGAAAATAAGTAATACGTATTTTTTTTAGTCATATACTTAAAAATAGAAAAATACTTTCAGGCATAACTAATCCTTTTGTGATCCACATTATATACCAGAAAATAACAAAAAATTTTGCCTAACATTAAAGAATAGTGCCTAATTATATAATTTTATAAACTATTTTATGTGCCTAAAATGTAAATTTTTCATGCCTAAAATTCCGACGTCTGCTAGTGAGACTGCCAGCTCAAAAGCACTAAATAACGCAGATGTTTGTTTCTCATGATTGTTTAATGTACGACAATTCTCCTTAGGTCTTTAACCTTGGCTGGTGTTCAAACATTTAGTCCCACCGTTGATTTATGTGCTTTATAAATCAAGACAGAACATATTCAGCACGCACAAATGACATCGACTTGGGCTGGGACTGAACCTGCAAACTTGGACGCAGAAAACCTTACCGAGGCCTGCACAAAAGTTGACTGTGAGGCCTACATTAAAATATCTAATACACTACTGAGTTAATACTGTAGAATAACTAGCCTACTACTGTTGAACAAGCAGATAAACCTAATATAGTGGCCATCAACGACTAGGATGATTCCCTTTGCAGTTTTCTTTTAAATCACATCTCTGCTACCATGACAAGAGCTATAATATTCTAACAAAGTATTAATTATTTCCCTCTCTTTTTAAAGAAATTAAATTACGGACTCAAAGTACGAGGGTCGTCCACAAAGTAAGTTTCCCTGGGGCCGTTTACAGAAACAAAACACAATTTCAAGGAAATATTTATTGCAACAGACACAGGAAGTGGTCAACTATTTTTCAACAAATTCGCCACCGGAATTAAAACATTTGTCATGCCATGTGATCAACTTTTTAATACCTGTATAGTAGAAGTCTGCCACCTGGGATTTGAACTGTGTGACAACCATCTTCACCTCTCTCGCTCATTATTTGTCATTTCGTGAAATTACACTATAAATATAGAAATCACTGGAAGCGAGGTCCGGGCTTTAGGGTGGAAGTTTAAACACCTCTCAGCCGAAATTCTGCAGGAGACTTGCTAGCAGGTGTATAAACATCCACCCTACAGCTCGGACCGTTCCCAGTGATTTCCACCTTTTCCTACACCTGACAGGGAATGACAGAGAATGACAGAGATGACGAGATGTTTGTCACTCAGTGGTTCAAATCCCTGGAGGCAGACCTGTATGACACAGGTATTAAAAAGTTGGTTCCACGGTATGACAAATGTTTCAATTCCGGTGGCGAATATGTTGAATAATACCTATACTTGCTGTATGTGTTGGATATAGAAATTGTATTTTGTTTCTGTGAACGGCCCCAGGAAAACTTAGTATATGGACGCCCTCGCATATTAAATACAGAAGGGTTATATGGTGATGAAATGCGTCAATACTTCTCATCCACTTGACGTTTTAAAATTTATTCCAGATATGACGGGGCCCCAAAAACACGCCTGCTCCCTACCGTTTCTCTGATGAGCGATTAATAAGCTAAACATGTTTTCAATATATTTCAAGAGTTTTTTTTCTGTATACTGTATATCTAATGTATATCTACTGTTGCTGTGTTAAAGAGGAAGCTCTAATAATAGGCTAATTTTCCAAAGCATTCATTGCATAGTCGATATGAGCGACTGCACCATTTAGATTACTAACAGCTTATGCTTATTATTATTATTATTATTATTATTATTATTATTATTAATATTGTTATAGTTATTATTATTGTTGTTGTTATTATTATTATTATTATTATTATTATTATTATTATTATTATTATTATTATTATTATTATTATTATTATTATTATTATTGCTGTGAATGATATTTTACTCAAGTTTTCTATCACAGTTCCCATATTTGGTTTGGGATGTAAGACCAGAATAATTGTTAAAACAAACAGATTTCTTATTACAGTAAATGAACTCCACGCACGCTGAGAACTATGATGAATATGGAACATTTTCTCGACACACCCTTGTCAACAAAAGGAACACCAGCTGTGTGGATGCTCTGAGATGTGAGATATGCGCAAAGTGGGCTGCAGCGTAACATCCCATGTCGGAACACATATTACAAAATGTCTTCCAGATAAATTAAAAACGTGACACACCTCCATTACTGTGAACATTTGTCTTTCCCCGCACGAAAATTATGATAGCATTGTGTAACTTATGGATCATTTCTCATTTAAGTGAAACTCTATAGAGCAGTGAAAATGTCCAAGTTTTATAGCATGCTGTAGACTTCCATACATGAGCAACTATAACGAAATCTTTGAATTGTTAAAATGCTTTGGTGATGAAGCACTAAGTTAAAATAAAAATAAGACCATCAAACATTTACTAACATAACAGCACGCGTTCCACATAATTTATTTTTTCGTTGCTCCTTTTGTACCTCATTAGTCAATATCGCGTAGCAAAGAAGTTATTAGCCTTTTACTTGTACTGACAAAGATTTTATAGATTACGTAAAACAGAGAATAGAGTGTGAGAAAATGGACAAAAAAGAAAAGGAGAAAGGAAAATAAAAAGTAATAAGACAAATAGGATAATGGACATAAAGTAGTAACGAAAAAATAGCAGGGTAAAATTAAATTGAACAATGTGTGTGTCAGATCTAAAAAGAATGATAGTAGGCCTACTCCAATTAAGTTACAGAATCATCTAAGTAATTTCGTAAAGTAGAAGGGCCTAATCACCGATGAAGTTCTTTCCCTTAGATCGCAAGAAAGTGTTGGTTCTAAATTAATTCAATGATAATCTATTTAACAAACAAATAAGAAACTAATCAATACATACAATATAGCCTGTAGACTATAGCCTATAGCCTATAGACTAGATTTTAAATTAAATGAATGATGAATTTTAATTGTAATTTAAATACTTTATTTAATTCGTGAGTTGATCCTGATACTCCGAAAGAGCAGAAGCTTGTCCTCGGCGGCACTACCAGTATTACATTTAACATGTTTTAAAAATTAAACACATTTAAATGTAATGTTAACTTAAAGGGTACTAAGAAAAAAATTGTATGTATGTTTAGGGTAAGAAATAAAAAAAAATTGCAAGAGAATTTCCGATAATTATATTAGTAATAACCGACAATTATAGACCTAACAGATCTAGTGGCAACAAAAAGTAATTTCAAGGGATAAACATTTATAGTCTTTAAGATTTCTTTTAATTAAATTTAATGCTAGGTAATAAGATTCCATCCATAACTACGTTTAGATAAACCTGGATGTAACTTGTATAAATGTTCGTATTTATGTGTGTTAGAAATCTAAGTGCGATGTCCGAAGACCCGAAGCATTTTGATTGGCTCTCGAGGACAGTCAATCAGCGGCCGACATTAGTATTCGTAACTAAGGTAAAAAAAAGGTAATATCAGATGTATCAGTTTATGTCAGTAGAAATAATCGACGACAAATACGTAGTTAAGAGTATGCTTTCATTTCCAAAAGTTCTATCCAGCTGGTACTTTACATAAACTTTATTATTTTGTCCACCTGACAACATATAACCATCAATTAATACTTATTATAATAGACATAACATAAGGCGCTACAATAATATTGCATGTTCTAAACGTAAGCTAGCAAATTGTCGATATTGTTAGCCCGCCTTTATTGACTCATTTCTTTCTAACGATGGCAGTGTAAATAAATATAAACACAAGATTTTTTAAAATAATCTAGCCGTTGAGTAATTAAACGTAGCTACTGTTGATATAATATTGTACATTTTATCGATATCTGCATTAGCTTATATTTTAATGTGAGTAATTTTCAGTTTAAACGCTCCTGTGCGAGTGATAGATCTGACGTAATTCCTATCATATTGTTTTCAGATTGAACCCAGTTCATTCATAACCTATAGGCCAATGGCTGCTTTAAACCTTTAACCAACATTCAGTGAATCTTAGGCCTACATACATCATTATTATGATTGCCAGTGCATCTGTGCAATCTTTACTTATTTTAAGAATTTCTTATATCAATGTACACGAGTTTTAAAGAAGAAGTATAGCTAGATTATGTGGGTATGTGGGTATGCATTGAGCTGATATATACTAATTTCAGTCCAAAAACAAGTTCCTATAGAGAAATAATATTCCTATTATAGCTACTATGAATATAATGTAAATAAAATACTTTATGCCAACAAGATGCCATATCATTCGTGTTATAGTTGTATGTCTGAGTAGATGCACTACATCCCACAAAAAAATATAATTAAGAAAAAATCATATCAATATTATGAATCTAGCTAAATTTTAGCTAGCACGAATTACTAGTGAATAAACAAACTCAGTTCAAAGAGACCTGATATAGAAATAACTGAATTAGTCCGGCCACACACCTACATAGAGAATTATTTAATAACCAATAAACTGATTTAAAACGTTACTGAGAAAGATAAGAAACCTTTTAGGCCTAAACGCGTTCATATTGGAACAGGATATATTCCTTTCCAGAAATAGGTGAAACCTTCAAGTTCAAAAAATATAGGCTATATAAATGTGATCATAACGGAACATATCCTTCACGGATATAAGCGAACTTAAATATTATACTACTATTTATACACATCAGCTGATTAACTGGACTGTAAGATACGAACCTATGATAAAACTACATTTCTGCTACACCAGGTGCAGTATGGACAATGTCTTTTTGCCTCCAGGAAGGTCATATGTCAGGTGCAGTTGACTTCTATTATTTCCCTGTAAGAAGGTTATATTAAAGGAGGAATGCCGGATGCATGGCGAAAGATCACTTCATTGTCCATAACTCAAACTAGCATCATTGACATGCAGCTATAAACTTAGTAGTATAACTGTAAGCTATAGTTGTCAATGCCGTGATATACTGTTCCGAAGGATTTGAATTTTTTCCTAAAGCACCACAGATCATATCTGTGGCAAGACATATCCTTCACAGTACGCGCTGCTGTGGAGATTTACGTGTTTTGTAAACTACGCCACCTGTGTACGCACGCCCACGGTAAAAAAAAGTTGGAGAGCAATAACCGTATCACGCAGCGGGAAAAGCACATCTTTTCGTCTAACTTTACTCTGCATCATACAGTGTGTTCTAAATTTGTTAAATTTTTTTAAAAATGTTAAAATTGTTCAATAAATGACTAATTATGTTCAACCGTTCACTGTAAAGTTGCTAGAGCAATAACCGTATCACACAGTGGGAAAAGCTCAATATATTTTCATTAACTTCACACAGCATTATACAGTAAGTTATAAATTTGTTATCAACACCAAATTATGTTCAACCGTTCAACTTTATCGCGCAGCAGCGGGAAACTCACGTATTTTCGTCATCTCCACTCCGTATTATACACAGTGTTCTAAATTTATGTCAAATTGCTGAACTTTTAAATTAGTAATGTATCCTTTTGGATTCAACTATTTATCTGGTATTTTGTAAAATATAATGGAAAGGAATTTGGGTGTAAAATTGCATGTAGCCTACAAGATAATTTGTGGAAACTATTTTCTTTGCAGTTCGATATGGTTTTACATATGGTTTACATATGGTTTTTGCGTGAGAAATTGTAGTGGAGCGGGATCTGTGATATCATATCGAAATACTGCCGGAACTTTCAACTTGAATTGCGGACGTATGGATAAACGTAAAAAGCTGTGGTTTTATCACAAATTAGTCTCTAAATATCTTCTATTTAAATCCGTTTTCACCTGGAAATGCATCTTTTTTAAGTTGACAGGGCTTGTAAGACCAAAAAAAAATTGTGCAGCAGACTGTATCATGAGCATATCAATACTCCAAACTGATTAATAGAAATGAACGTGGATCGTAGAAGACAATAATAAAGACGCCGTCTTTCAAAGGACTTGAAACACACATGAAGTCGCGCATGTCCATTATTTTCAGCTTTATAATTAAATGTGCAGTAACGTCGTGAAGACTACAGCTGCAATTTTAACATAGAACACAAATTTTTAAGAAAAAAAGATTGCATTTTAATATTTTACAGACATTTTAACTGTCGTTATTAAAACTACTTATTGTTAATATACGTAAGTATCTACTTATGTTACACTTTAATAACTTTAAGGAATTTTAAATGTTGTTATTAGGACTCTTATTGTTAATACACATAAGTTAATATTTTTTAGACAAGTAGGCCTAATGTACATTACAATTTGTTTACAATAATTTTGTAACATGCCAATAATTTTATTGTGTAATTATGGTGCTATAATTGAGCATTGGTGGAATATTGACATTAAAACACCTCATGGGATGTGAGCTGGGAATATTTATCATAAAATTAGTGTATCTTTATGGGCAATGATTTCAGTAATTTAGTACTAAGAACAGAGAACAGAGGCTTGTCGGAAAAGAAATAATAGAACAAGACACGCGTTATTACTTCAACAGCGTGGCACAATATAATAGCATTTTTTATTTCAATTTAAATTGAATAATAAATAATGCAAATTATTATTTGTCTAGCTTGTCATACACAATATGCAGTGTTTTCACTGCTACAGAACCAGATTTCCTGATGACATGTCTATTATTTATTCCTACAGATTTATAGAACAACAATCACCGTTTCACTCCATTCACTTCTCTGTCGGCATTAACGCAATCAGACTCCATCAATCATTAAAACAGAAGCCCAGCCTGACCACTCAAAGATCGTATCAGTGAACTTGGATAGGATACTTGTGAAGACTTCTATAAAATTATTATAACAACTATCACTAGAATATCTGTAGTGATACAGAGACGTGTACCAAGTTTTACACCATCTTTTGTAGTGATTCTCTTACACTTACTTAAATTTACTTGAGAACAGAAAAGAAATGATACCCCGAAAATAATAATAATAATAATAAAAAAATAATAATAATAATAATAATAATAATAATAATAATAATAATTATTATTATTATTATTATTATTATTATTATTATTATTATTATTATTATTATTATTATTAAATGTAGGCCTATATGTTATATATATACAGTGTGTTTCTTGTATTAGTTGGCTAATCATGCGGGTTTCTGCGTCGTGGTGGCCGCTGCGGCGGCAGAAACCCACATGATTGGCCAACTCTTACGTGAAACACACTGTACTATGTTATTTATACACTTAAGTTTTATAGTAAAACGGAGAAGAAATTAGTCTTAGTCATTAAGCGATCTAAAATAAACTATCTTGATGCATTTTTAATATATTTCTTATAAATATTTAACGGCACAGATCAATCTGTGCTAAATCGTAATAAGAATTCCACCGCTTTCAAGACAACTAAAACAAGGGCGGAAAAGGAAAAATGATGCCTTAAAATGTATTAGCCAGGTAATAGTATTTTCCTCTCATCTTCACGCTGTAGGAGATAATTCTACGAATTTTAATTTCCCAGTTCTCCTGAAAATTTGCATTTTTGTAGTTACGTTTCGTTTACAATATGTCATAGACTAGCCTAGCCTATTAACATTCGTCCATTGGGCAGTCTACTGAATCATTAATTAAAATCTATCGTCGTAGTGACTGCAAAAGGCCATATTTAATTAAAATTTCAAGTACAAAAAATCTATTAATCTTTACAGAGCAACATTTTAATCACTTATTTTAAAAAGGGCACAGGTCACAATTTTAAAATTTTACAGGACATACACAGAAAACTGTCTAAATTGAAGGCAATTAGTTTGGTTTCAGTCTTTCTTTGATAAGTTGGGAAGGATAATAAAATACACGAGTTTCAAAACTTTTACATGAAAATGGTGATTTCTATGGATGTTTCTTTGAAGTGGGCATGTGCCTTTTCTGAA